>JAXLNO010002368.1:0-86425 GCA_038087875.1 Malacoraja senta
CAAAAGAGAAAAGAGGACGCTACGTCACTCACAGCCGGCAACCGACGCGTTTCCCCAGACCGTACAGATCGCTGGCACGTGGCGCAAAGGGACAAACTGCGCAGGGACTGAACTCAGCGTGAGAACTCTGTCATCAACATAAGGGCGTGAGAATTTGCTCAAAGGCGTGATTCTCACGCTGAAAGCGTGAGAGTTGGCAGTCCTGCTGTTGGGGGACGATGGCCTTTCAGAGAACAGCGGCAGCCATGTCAGTGGCATCATGACTCAGTGTTTCCACACCTGAAAAAAAAAAATCCTGAAAAAGAATCCCAAATTTCCTAGTATTTGATGGTATTTCCTGAAATTTCCGGACACAAAGAACTCAATACAACAATCAATCAATCAAATTATTTATTTGTCACATGCACCAATTAAGGTACAGTGAAATGTGAGTTACCATGCAGCCTCTAATTAGCCTCAAACTAAACTACTGGGTTGTGACGGCTCCCTCCCTCTCCCCTTTCCCTCTCTCCCCTCCCCCTCTCTCTCCCTCCCCATCTCTTTATCCCCTCCCCCTCCCTTCCTCCCCTTCTTCTCCCCCCCCCCTCCCACCCCCACTCTCCCTCTCCCCTCCCCCTCTCTTCCCTTCCCTCCCCCTCTATTCCCTCCCCCCCTCTCTTTCCCCCTCCCCCTCTCTTCCCTTTCCTCCCCCTCTCTTCCCTCCCCCCTCTCTTTCCCCCCTCCTCCTCTCTTTCCCACTCCTCCCTCTCTATCCCTCCCCCCTCTCTTTTCCACTCCCTCTCTATCGCTCCCCTCTTCCCCTCTGTCACATTCCTACCTCCCCCCCCTCTCTCTCTCTCTCTCCCCCCTCTCACCTCCCTCTCTCCACCTGTAAAGAAGTGTTATCGACGCACTGTAACTTTACTTGTTTTATTCATACTGCAGCATTACAGAGAGCACTAGCTGTACGTGGTCTGTCACGGAAACTAGAGAGCGATATGTGGGTGGGGAGGTTGTAATTATACTTGTGACATGGGGAGTGGTTAGTAGTGATGAGGTAACTATATTAAAGGCACATGCATATCTCATCTACATCCTTCCCCTTGGAAACGAAAGGCAAACAAGGTAGTGACAGGGCGACCACGTCTCATGCGCTAGAAACGGTTAAGCAAAGTCACCATAGCGGACTGGCGGCTTGACAACACGTCCCGACCGGGTTCGCATCTCGCCATCCTCCCTCCCGGCAGGAAGAAGAGGAACAGGTGCGGACGGCCGAAATGGAACGGGGGAGCCGGGAGGGGACGGAGAAGACAAGGGCAGAAAGGCAGGAGGGGATGCGGGTTCAGCAGCGGGCAGCGCGCGGGCAGGCGAGGGAGGGAGAGCCGGAGGAGGATTGGACTGATAGAGCTGAGAGGGTAGAGACCGTGGCATATGAGGAGTGGCGGGCAGAGCACCGGCCGGGTGCCGAAATTGCAGAGGAGCAAAAGGATCCGCGGGCGGCGGTCGTGGCTCATTGACGAGCCGCAGGTGTTGGCGGGACCGGCGGTAGACCGTTCCAGCATGCTCGACGAGATAGGACCTGGGCGATCCAGCAGAGGCGACGACGGTAGCTAGCCGGGAATGACCGGAGGGGGTCTGCATGCGGACGACCTGACCGGGGAAAAGGCGCAGCAGGGGGCTGCAAGACTTGTCATGGGAGCGCTTCTGAACATCGTGCTTAAATGGCAATGTGTTCCTGGACAGCAGCGGGCTTGAGGACAGAGGGGATGAGGGAGCGCTGGGCCACCGGGATCGGTGGTCTGGTAGTGCGAGACATGAGCCGCTGAGCAGGGGAGCCAATGCCAGGGTCGCGGGAGATGTTGCGAAGGTTAAGGTGGTCCAGAAAAAAGTCGGAGTTAGACAAGTGACATTGTTCCAGCAAGTTCTTTGCACTGCGGACGGCGCGCTCGGCCATCCCGTTGCTTTGCGGGTACTCAGGGCTGCTGGTGAAGTGGCGGAAGTTCCAACGGACAATGGAGCAGCTGCTTGCCGGTCTACCCTGCGCCATCATCGTTGACGACATCCTGGTCTACGGTAAGGATGTCGCCGAACACGACTTCCACCTCCGCCAAGTCCTAGACCGGGCCAGGAAGATCAATTTTAAACTGAACCCCAAGAAGTGCCGATTCCGCGTCGCGGAGGTCACATATGTTGGACATGTATTCACAGCCTCGGGGCTGAAACCCAACTCGCAGAAAACGGCTGCCATCTCCGGGATGTCTTCACCCACTGATGTGCCCAGCTCGGCCATCCCACTTCTGACACCATGTAAAGAAGTATTATCGACGCACTGTAACTTTACTTCTTTTATTCATACTGCAGCATTACAGAGAGCACTAGCTGTACGTGGTCTGTCACGGAAACTAGAGAGCGATATGTGGGTGGGGAGGTTGTAATTATACTTGTGATATGGGGAGTGGTTAGTAGTAATGAGGTAACTATATTAAAGGCACATGCATATCTCATCTACACCCCCCCCCCCTCCCTCCCTCACAGCGTTGGAGGGCCCACGGGGCGTGCCTGCGGGGGGGTGGAGGAGGGGGCCCGGACGGAGCGGCGCCTGGTGTCGGGTCACGGCCGCTGCCAGGACTGGGTTCATAGCCAGTCGTTCCCTCTCCCGCCCAGCTAACGGAGAACAGTCTCCCCAGACCGCCGGGAGCAGACCCGCTCCCTGGACGCCAGGCTGACCGGCGGCGAGGTCCCGACACCGCGGATGGAGGCGATGGACCGAGCTCTAGTGATAGGAGTTAGGGGATTGTCCAGTGAGGCTGTCTGGATGGAACTACAAAATAAGAAGGGGTTGATCACTTTCATGGTTATTGTATTATAGCCCCCTCCCCCTCTCTGTCTCAGCTGTCTCTGAACTCCCCTATAGGGAGATCAGAGACAGCTGCAAGAATAATAGGGTTGCAACAGTGGGAGATTTTAATCTTCCAGGTGTAGACAGTGACTGCCATAGTGCTAAGGGCTTGGATGGCATGCAATTTGTAAAGGTTCTGCTTGATAGGCTGTTCTAGATTGCATGGGATCCAGGGAGAGCGAGCTGACTGGATAGAGAATTGGCTTCATGGAAGGAAGCAGAGGATGATGGTGAAAGGTTGCTTTTCAGGCCGGAGGCCCGTGACTAGTGGCGTGACACAGGGATTGTTGCTGGGCCCATTGCTTTTTGTGGTTTGCATATGATATTAGAGTGGGTCGACAGCAAAGATAATTATCACAAATTACAATTATTGTTAAAAAAAATGAGGTCTCAGCATCAATCCCTGTGGCACACCAGATGTGATATCCTGTCAACCAGAAAAATACCCATTTACTCTGCATCCCCTGATATCCTCCCTTGCTTCCCAAGTTATTTTTCCAAGTAGTACTTTACTAAGTGCAAGATGTTAACGTTCACCATCTAGAATGGACGAGCCAGCCACATCTATGTTTGCATTGGGGCAGTGAGTGGCTATGGTCAGCAATCCTAATGCATGAGGTTGGACTTCGCTAGATCTTACAAGTTCAAATCAATTCCAGGCAAATGCACACAGCTTCTGGCGCTAGCCTGAAATTGGAACATCCAGCAAGTATTACTGAGATAGGCTTGATTGTAATACTTTGGAACCAACACTCTGTGGCATTATTACACCCAACATTAATTTAACAACAACACAGATAATAGATAATAGACAATAGGTGCAGGAGTAGGCCATTTGGCCCCTTGAGCCAGCACCACCTTTCACTGTGATCATGGCTGATCATCCACATATCCCCTGACTCCGCTATCTTTAAGAGCTCCATCTAACTCTTAAAAGCATCGAGAATTGGCCTCCATTGCCATCTGAGGCAGAGAATTCCACAGAATCACAACCCTCTGTGTGAAAGTTTATCCTTTCAAGATCGTCCTTCCTCAAATTTGGAGACCAAAACTGCACACAATACTCCAGGTGTGGTCTGACAAGGGCCCAGTACTACTGCAGAAGGACCTCTTTGCTCCTATACTCAACTCCTCTTGTTATGAAGGCCAACATGCCATTAGCTTTCTTCACTGCCTGCTGTACCTGCATGCTTACTTTCAGTGACTGATGTACAAGGACATCCAGATCTCGTTGTACTTCTTCTTTTCGTAACTTGGCACCATTCAGATAATAATCTGCCTTCCTGTTCTTACCACCAAAGTGGATAATCTCACATGTATCCACATTAAACTGCATCTGCCATGCATCTGCCCACTCACCCAACCTGTCCAAATCACCCTGCATCCTCATAGTACCCTCCTCACAGTTCACACTGCCACCCAGCTTTGTGTCATCTGCAAATTTCCTGATGTTACTTTTAATCCCTTCATTTAAATTATTAATGTACTGTATATTCTAAAGAGCTGCGGTTCCAGCACCGAGCCTTGCGGTACCCCACTAGTCACTGCCTGCTATTCTGAAAGGGACCCGTTAATCCCTACTCTTTGGTTCTATTATAAATAAAATCTATTATTATTATTATTATCTGCCAACCAATTTTCTATCCGTCAGTACCCTACCCCCAATACCATGTGTTCTAATTTTGCCCACTAATCTCCTATGTGGGACCTCATCAAAGGCTTACTGAAAGTGCAGATACACTACATCCGCTAGCTCTCCCTTGTCCATTTTCCTAGTTACGTCCTCAAAAAAATCTAGAAGATTAGTCAAGCATGATTTCCCCTTCATAAATCCATGCTTACTCGGACCGATCCCCTTACTGTTATCCAAATGTGCCGTTATTTCATCTTTTATAATTGACTCTGGCGTCTTCCCCACCACTGATGTCAGGCTAACTGCTTTCAAGAGAGTTAGATAGAGCTATTAAAGATAGCGGATTCAGGGGATATGTGGAAAAGGGGAAGTACAACGAGATCTGGGAGTCCTTGTACATCAGTCACTGAAAGAAAGCATGCAGGTAGAGCAGGCATTGAAGAAAGCGAGTGGCATGTCGGCCTTCATAACAAGAAGAATTGAGTATAGGAGCAAAGAGGTCCTTCTGCAGGTACAGGGCCCAAGTGAGACCACACCTGGAGCATTGTGTGCAGTTTTGGTCTCCAAATTTGAGGAAAGACATCCTTGCTCTTGAGGTAGTGCAGCGTAGGTTCACAAAGTTAATTCCCGGGATGGTGGGACTGTCATATGTTGATAGAATGGAGTGGCTGGGCTTGCATATACTGGAATTTAGAAGAATGAGAGGGGATCTTATTGAAACATATTAAATAATTAAGGGATTGGACACGCTAGAAGCAGGAAACATGTTCCCGATGTTGGGAGAGTGCAGAACCAGGGGCCACAGTTTAAGAATAAGGGGTAAGCCATTTAGAACTGAGATGAGAAAACACTTTTTCACCCAGGGAGTTGTGAATCTGTAGAATTCTCTGCCCCAGAAGGCAGTGGAGGCCAATTCTCTGGATGTTTTCAAGAGAGGGTTAGACAGCGCTCTTAAAGATAGCGCAGTCAAGGGACATGTGGAGAAGGCAGGTACCGGGTACTGAATGTGGATGATCAGCCATGATCACAGTGAATGGCAGTGCTGGTTCGAAGGGCCGAATGGCCTACTTGTGTACCTATTGTCTATTGTCTATCTGTAGTTGGAACATTACTGGAGGGTATTCTGGGGGATAGGATATACAGGCATTTGTATGGACAAGGGCTAATTAGGGGTAGTCCGCATGCTTTTGTACGTGGAGGTTGTGCCTCACAAAATGAGTTTTTTGAAGATATGACCAAAAAGATTGATGAGGCCAGAGCTGTAGCTGTTGTATACATGGATTTCAGTAAGGCATTTGACAAGGTTCCGCATGGTAGCCTGCTCTGGAAGGTTAGATCACATGGGATCCAAGGAGAGATAGATGTATGGATAGAAAATTGGCTTCCCAGAAGGAAAAAGAGGGTGATGGTGGAAGGTTGCTTTTCAGACTGGAGCTTCTCAGACTAATGGTTCGGTGCTGGGCCCGTTACTATTTGTCATCTATATAATTGATTTGGATGAGAACATACATGGCAAGATTAGCAAGTATGCTGACGATACAAAAGTGGATGTGTTGCAGATCGTGAGGATGGTTGTGAAAAATTGCAGCAGGGCCTTGATCGATTGGCCAAGTGGGCTGAGGAATACTGTAGTTGATGGAATTTAAACATAGAAACATAGAAAATAGTGCAGGAGGAGGCCATTCGGCCCTTCAAGCCAGCACCGCCATTCATTGTGATCATGGCTCATCATCCCCAATCAATAACCCGTCCCTGCTTTCTCCCCATATCCCTTGATTCCACTAGCCCCTAGAGCTCTATCTGACTCTCTCTTAAATCCATCCAGTGATTTGGCCTCCACTGCCCTCTGTGGCAGGGAATTCCACAAATTCACAACTCTCTGGGTGAAAAAGTTTTTCCTCACCTCAGTCTTAAATGGCCTCCCCTTTATTCTAAGACTGTGGCCCCTGGTTCTGGACTCGCCCAACATTGGGAACATTTTTCCTGCATCTAGCTTGTCCAGTCCTTTTATAATTTTATAGGTTTCTATAAGATTCCCCCTCATCCTTCTAAACTCCAGTGAATACAAGCGTAGCCTTTCAATCTTTCCTCATATGACAGTCCCGCCATCCCAGGGATCAATCTCGTGATACGAGGCTGCACTGCCTCAATCACAAGGATGTCCTTCCTCAAATTAGGAGACCAAAACTGTACACAATACTCCAGATGTGGTCTTATCAGAGCCCTATACAACTGCAGAAGAACCTCTTTACTAATTTAATACAGTGAAATGGGAGGTGTTGCAATGTGGGAAGTTTAACATGGGCATGACCTCCACTGTGAATGGTAGGGCCCTGGTGAGTGTTGCAGAGCAGAGGGATCTAGGAGTGCAAGTGCATTGTTCTTTGAAGGTTGAGTCGCAGGTAGATCGAACGGTCAAAAAGACTCATGGTACATTGGCCTTCATCAGTCAGAGTATTGAGCATAGAAGTTGGGAGGTCATGTTGCAGTTGTATAAGACGTTGGTGAGACTGCATTTAGAGTACTGTGTTCAGTTCTGGTCACCATGTTATAGGAAAGTTGTTGTCAAACTGGAAAGGGTACAGAGAAGATTTACGAGGATGTTGCCAAGACGAGAGGGTCTGAACTACAGGGAGAAGTTGAGGAGGCTGGGACGCTATTCCCTGGAGCGCAGGAGGATGCGGGGTGATCTTATAGAGGTGTATAAAATAATGAGAGGAATAGATCGGGTCTCTTGCCCAGATTAGGTGAATAGGTGACCAGAGGACATAGGTTTAAGGTGGAGGGGAAAAGATTTGATAGGAATGTTAAGGGTAACTATTTGACACAAAGGGTGGTGGGTGTATGGAACAAGCTGCCAGAGGAGGTGGTTGTGGCTGGGACTACCCATTGTTTAAGAAGCAGTTAGACAGATACGTGGATAGGACAGGTTTGGAGGGATACGGACCAAACACAGGCAGGTGGGACTAGTGTAGCTGGGACATTGTTGGCCGGTGTGGGCAGGTTGGGCTGAGGGGCCTGTTTCCACACTTTTAGCCTTCACCAGACACTAATTATTTTCGGCAATGTTCCCAGCAAAACTCTTTTTTCTGACATTACCGATTCCCGCCGTGACAAGCTGCAGATACAGCAGCAAGGAGCCACAGATAAAGGTGAAGACGCCCCACTGCATGGTCGGTCAGTCTGGGTGAGTCGGCTGCGCTCTTCGTCCTGTGACCCGACGCTGCTTTGGGTCAGCGGTACCGATAGACCGTGAGCCGAGGTGCTTTTTCGTTTCATTTCGTGACCCACATCCCATATCTACCTGTATTTATAACATAATATGTAGAAATATTATAGAAATCATATCTGAAACTCGTCAAGAACTAAAACCTGCACATACTTTTAAAATAAGGAAAAAACCTCGAATTTTTCGAGTAGTAATTGTCCAATCAAAGCATGTTTGACATTGAGTCGGACGCCAATCGACCAATCACACGCTTTGTTTCAGGCTAGCTAGGCAGGGAGCGCACTGGGATCATGGCGGAGAGGAAGATTAGTGCAAGAGTTTTTAACTCTCAAAACAATAATACAAATAACCTCACATGAATATCGTACACCATAATAAACCATCACAGTATGATTGATGATTACTGTGAACTTTCAGCAAGTTGTCATCTAGTTTTTGCAAGAGAGTGAACTGCAGATTACTGTGCATGCATACGTTTGAAAGAGTTCAACTTTGAGGAAGACTCTGGATAAGAATACTTTGAATAACCAACTATACTAAGGTAACAATGTTCTCCAAAAAGGAGACCAATCCAAGACATGATTATTATTGTGAGATTGTAGTGTTTTCTTTTGTATATCGCGTGTACTGATATAAGCAATTAAAAATGCAAAGTTTCTGTTTGTAAACTAGCCATTCATGACATACCCACCTATCTATCTATATTTAAAACTGTGTGTGTGTCTGCCTGTCTGTCTGTGCGTGTGTGTGTGTGTGTGTGTGTGTGTGTGTGTGTGTGTGTGTTTCTGCCTGTCTTGTGGGTGCCAGCCTTTCTTTGATTCCTTGCTACGCCAACACCACACGCAAAAACGCCGACATTTTTACCATTTCGCTAGAGATTTTACTTTTACATTCGCACATCCACTCCCTGGTCAATTATTTCCCCAGAGTTTGAGTAAAATTGATCACAAAACTCAATTTTAAAAATCTAAACGGCTCTTACCAGCTGCTGATGTCACAATGCCCACATGCCGACGAATCTCTCTCTCTTCAATTGGCAGCCCGGCTCTCCTCCACTCCCCCCCCCCCCTGCTCCAAGTACGCTAGTGCCACGCGCCCCGCAGCTGGACTCCTACGCCCGCCCGTTCCAACCCCCCCTCCCCGTTGTTCAAGTTGCGCAGAAATAACCAATGATCCTAGAGCGGCTATAGGATCTTTAGAAAGAACGAGCGTTCTGCAGATCCGGAGGTGACCGTTCACAGCCGACGCTCGGTCAGAGCCGCCCACACGCTCAGCTGCTGCCCGGCTCTCCTCCACTCCCCCCCCCCCCCGGCCCGGCTCTGTCACGCTGGCGGAAGCCACAGATCGGCTGTTCCACGCTGCTTTTCGCCGTCCTCACTCGGGATCACGCCCGCCCGCCCACTCCACCCCGTACTCGGGGTCTGAAGCGCCGAGGATGCGAGGCCATGGAGCTGAGGCTCACTCTGAAGCCGACGGCTGCTGGGCGGCCCTACCCCTTTCCTCCCTCCCTTCTTCCCCCTCCCTTCTCCCCCCTCCCTTCTCCCCCCTCCCTTCTCCCCCCTCCCCCCTCCCCTCCCCCCTCTCTCCCCCTCCCTTCTATCTCTCTCCCCTTCCCCTCTCTCTCTCTCTCCCCCCTCTCTCTCGATCGGCCGGCCCTCTGCTGCTTTTGATCGTCCGCTCCGCTCGCACCAGCAGGGTCGCCCGCTCAAAAGACGCCGCAAATCGGAAACCCCAGCACCAAAAGGCATGAAGCTCCCCTGCCTCCGTGTCCCTCTCTGTGTGCCTCCGTGTCCCTCTCTGTGTGCCTCCGTGTCCCTCTCTGTGCCTCCGTGTCCCTCTCTTTTTATTAAATAATATTTTTATTAGAAGCAAGCACATATCATAATAAAAACATTTCATGTATCAGTCGTATATTATAAATATTATCAGTTATGAATTGGTTCTGCTTCTAGTGAAATCTAAACCCAAAGATTGGGAAAATAAATGATTATATACTGTCTACTTTTGCTGTTTAGTGTGTCCAAGTTTGAATTGATATAAACCCAGGAGCGAGGAATACAACACATCTCATCGATTACCGTAGGGATGAGAAAGGATGAGAACTGTTCATTTCAGTTACAGCGAGCGCGGTGGTTGGATTGATTTTAATCAACAAGTTGCCGGCAATGCAGTAAGGAATGGGAGACAGCCCGAGGTCAGGCGGTGATTGAGGCCACTAAGACTTAATGAACAGTGTGCTTACTCATCCAGAATAAGTCCAACGATCCTGGACACTGGTTCGTGCAAAGTACCTAAAACAAAGTAACTTTCCTCTGGTAGACGCACGATACTGGAGTAACTCAGGCAGCATCTCTGGAGAAAAGGAATAGGTGTTGTTTGGGATCGAGTCCCTTCTTCAAACTGAGAGACACAAATATCTTTAGTTTCTCTCTCCCCTTACTCTCTAACTGAAGAAGGGTCTGGGCCCGAAACGACACCTATCCATTTTCTCCAGAGATGCTGCTTGACTCGCTCAGTTACTCCAGCAAGTGCGTCTACCAGAGGAAAGTAACTGGCATTCAGTGGGGTTCAGTAAACTGGGGAATGCACAGAATCGTCCCTCACCCATTAATTTCGCGGGTTCAGGAGCTGGTGAAACCCGGGACCTCTGCAGCAGTCTCACTCACCGCACACCTCCAGTCGGACTCTTGCCTGAGTTTCATCTCCTGAACTTGTTCCAAAAGTCACCTCATATTCACCAGCGTCCTCTCCCCATAGATCACGGATTAAAAGACTGAAATTCCCACAGTGAAGAGTTACCCGTCCCGTGTAATTGGCGTAATAGTATTCAATGTTCACATTCGAGTCTTGGCGCTACCACAGCACCCAATAGAATAATACACAGCTACCTATTATTGAGCACAAGAGGGCTTTGTTACTTCTTCTAATTAGCTTAATTAATTAGTGTGCAGCTTTTTGCACTGACGTGTTATGAATTCCTTCTCAATTATATTTTATCTAAATCTGTGCCAACTTTCAAGTAGATACCAGACAAGGGTCACGAAAGTTAAACTCTAGACACATTTTCAATGTTCGGCCCACGGCCTATGAGCGCATTCACCGCTCACATTTATAGAGTGGGGCCTCGCACCGCTGCGCGCAGTCCAGATCAGAGAGTCCGGTGTGTCTCCAACTGGTAAACCAACGGCACCAGTCCCATTACCACATTGGACCCGGACGTTCTGGGCTGGGGGATGCGGTTTTGGGTTTTAAACAAAGGCAACAATAACTCATTTTGCAATTAATTTACTTTGTAATTTCGCTATTTTATCATGCTCATTCAGGTAAATTTTTGTAAGGTATTGTAAAGAGTCCCAACGTTACACAGTGTGGCTTTTCGCCCAAATAGCACTACATCTATCTATCTATACTATTACTAAAACTCTCATCTTGACCACTTCCAGTTTGCTTTTTTTTTAATTGTGCAAAAAATGTACCCTTTATCGCTTGGATTTTTTCACCATCTTAACAGCCTGTCCCACTGCGGCGACCTAATTCGCGAGTTTAGAAGTGTTTGCCCTCGGCTCATGCTCGCAGCCTGGTCGACACGAGGTCCTAGGAGGTTTTTGTAACTCTCCTTCATGCTCGAGAGTAGTCCCCACGTGCTCGAGGCCTCAACTAGGTTGCGGCATTTTTTTCAACATGCTGATAAAAATGCCCGCGAGTAAAAATGCCGTGCTCTCTAAAGGACTTACGGTTACTGTGCCAGCCGTCTTTTACCTTCCTGTTCATCGCGGGTGTGAATTTCAGACAGCACTCCCCCGCTTTCCCGGGCCCCCACCTTTGCGATGTGTTTGTGTGTGTGTGTCTGTGTGTGCAGACGGTCGATCCGGCTCGCGGTTTCATTGCTGACGGTCGATTCAGCTCGAGGTTTTTCAGGCGAGTGCCCTCAAGCTTGAAGGTCGAAGACAGTCGCTGAAAAGTCGCGTTAGTGGGACAGGCCCTTAACTCACAGTTCTCCTCTCCAAGCGTACCAAGTTTTGTTCCAATCGGTGGAATTATACAAAAGTTCAGCAGAATGGTCTTCTTGCCTGTCAGTCACCATGAAGGTAACGTCCCTTCCGCTGGAGAACAAAGTCCCAAAGGCGGGACTGAGTCCGTGAGCCGCGCTGATTGAGTCCGCAAGAGTGGAGTCGGGAGAGCCACTGTGTGGTCGGGAAAGTTGCTGTGTGGAGTCAGGAAAGCCGCTGTGTGGAGTCGGGAAAGCCACTGTGTGGAGTCGGGAAAGCCGCTGTGGGGGGTCTGGGAAGCTGCTGTGTGGGGTCAGGCAAGCCGATGTGTGGGGTCGGGAAAGTATAGTATATTATCTTTTATACCAATACCTTTGTATCATTTGTATCTTTTATACTTTTTTGTATCTTTTGTACTCTTGTATTGAAAATTAGTCTCTGATGACTGAGAGGCCTCTAAAATAACAGTGGTTGGGTCTATAGCTTTGTGCATCGGAGCTATCACATTCCATTGCTCTGTGTAACACCATTTGTGAGATAATTAAGAGCAATAAAGAGGCCCAAGATCTATGCATGTTTGTACTAGCTTGCCTCTGTTAAGATACGACAGAAAAGGGGCCTCTGGGACAATAGTGGAGTCTGTGGTTGGGATCTCTCCCCCTAGAGATAACATTGGATTTTGTGTCTAAGACATTCCTGTGTAGTTACATCAGAGCGATAAAGAGGCCAAAACATCATGGAACTCTGGATGCTAGCCTAGCAAGAAGCAATTAGCATAAATCAGTTTGACAGTTATATGACCATTGTGACTTTGCAACAAGCCATGAGGCAGGCGAGACCAACAAAGAGGGTCATGTGATATAACCATTATGAGTGGAAAATTACTGGAGAGGAGGAGCCATGGAAGATAGGTGGGAGCAAGTGATTGGCTGATGATAGGGAAATGTCTGCAAGTGATTGGGTATGGAAATGCACCGGGGCTGGGACATACAGAGTTAAACATGCCCTAAAAGGATGCGACTCTTCATCTGAAACTGAGCATTCACATGGTCTTGCTAAGTGACTGTTCCAGCTTTTGTTTGCTAATAAAGGTTTGAACTTCTTGAAGAATTCTTGGCATCACTTGAGTTAATTTGAGTATTAGTAACCACAACAAAAGCTGCTGTGTGGTCGGAAAAACCGCTGTGGGAAGTCGATGAAGCCGCTGTGTCGTCGGGAAAGCCGCTGTGTGGAGTCGGGAGGTGCTGTGTGGTGCCGCGGCCGGTGGCTGCTGAGTGGAATCCCTCCACCCCACACCACCCTGTCCCCCCACACCACCCCACTCCCCCCACATCATCCCCCTCCCCCGCACCACCCCCCCAAACCACCCCCCCCTTCCCCACACCACCCCACCACCCCCACACAACTACCCCTCCCCCACACCACCCCCCCTTTCCACACACACACCCACACCACCCCCCCCACCCCCTCCCCCACACCACCCCCCTCCCCCACACTACCTCCCTCCCCCACACCACACCCCCTCTCCCACACCACCACCCCCTCCCCCACATCACCCCCCCCCACACCAAGCCCTACCCACACTCCCCCTCCTCCACACCACCCCCTCCCCCACACCAACCCCTCTCCCACACCATGGTGGAATATTGCATTGGGGAATGGGTTGCATTGGGGGACCAGTCCTCCCGTGTGACTGGGACCCAACGGGTCACACTTGGTCTAGTTACCATCAGTCTCATATATTTAAGACGGCCACATTTTGCATTCTCGCCCCTTGTATAACCTTCCGTGGACCTTGGTCTTTTCTCTTAAAGAAGCTTTTCACTGTACCTCAGTATGTGTGACAATAATGAACTAAACTAAACAAAATACCGTGGATCCCAGGAATTTCAGTGCCCAATGATTATGTTCCTCTCCACTCATCACAGACGTGAACTTTTCATCAATTCAGTTTACACCATGTAGCAACATCAGCTAAATTAACAGGATACACCAAGTTTATAGGTTTCTATAAACCACAGAACTAGTTGTGCCTCGAGACAAGCTGTTCTAGTACAGCTATGTGGCTGGCGTCTCCCTGAAATTATGGACATTTGCCCAACCATATCTTGTATATAAAAAATACAGGATGAATCCAAACTGCCCAGTGTCCATCATCAAATGCTCAGTTTGGTCTCTGTCAGGACTACCTGTCGCTAACTTTTATTACAACCTTGCTCCAGAGACAAACAAAAGAGCTGTCTTCCAAAGGTGAGATGAATGTGATTGGCATTGATGACATGACAGTATTTAACAGAGTAAGGCATCAACATGTCCTTGTAAAAGTGAACCCAATGGCAGTCAAGGACTGGAGTAACTCAGCGGACTGAATTAGTTTGAGGAAGGGTCCCAATCTCACATATTCATGTCCTGCAGAGATCCTGACCCACTGAATTTGTCCAGCACTTTGTGTCCTTTTGTCTATTAACCATCATCAGCAGTCATCGGCAATTAAGGAGACCACTCCCTCCGCGACGCTTCATATACTAAACACTCATTATAATGGACCAAAGCATGGTGAGTCGTGCCCATTATTGCCGTTTGTCCGCTTTAACCGAGTCAGGTACTATCATCGTATGTATTTGAAATAAACAGCTGCAGATGATGGTTAATCGATAAAAGGACGTACTATTCTGATCACTCAAGAACAGCTTCTTCCTTGCTGTTATCAGTCTTTTGAAAATACCTCTCATAAGCTAAGAGTGTAGTCCCGACCTCCCAACCCACCTTATTGCAGTCATTGCACCGTTATTCATCTACATTTTCTCTGCAGTTGTAACACCGACCCTTTAGCTCTATCTTCTGCATTCATTTACTTTTTTTCTTTTTGAACTACCTGTTTTAATTAATGATGATTTGATTGTACTCGTGTATGGTATGGTTTGACTGGGTAGCATAAAAACAAAGTTTTCACTGTGTCTTGGTTCAGTCATATAATGTTCATCAAAACAAAACGGAAACTGCTGAACACACTCACGACAGCAACCTCTGTAGGAAGACATTTTCTGTTAATGACGTAGGGTGAGATGAGGAAAATTTCACTCTAAAGGGGCTGTCGCACTGCGGCGACATAATTGGCGAGTTTAGAAGAGTTTGCCCTCGACTCATACTCGCAGCATGGTCGACACGAGGTCCTAGGAGGTCTTTGTAACTCTCCTTCATGCTCGAGAGTAGTCCCCGCATACTCGAGGCCTCAGCTAGGTCGCAGCGTATTTTTCAACATGCTGAAAAATGCCCGCGAGTAAAAAAAGGTCGCCATGGAAAACATTTATATTTTTTTTACTCGTAGGTTTAGTTGAAGTAGGTCGTAGTAGGTCGCAGTAGGTCGGCATGTTATTCATAGGTAATCGAGGGTAGTCGAAGGTAATCGAAGGTAGTCGAAGGAAGTCGTAGATAGTCTTCAACATAGTCGAAGGTAGGTCGAAGGAGATCGAAGGAGGTCGTCTTCACTCTCATAGATACATTGATACATAGAAAATAGGTGCAGGAGTAGGCCATTCGGCCCTTCGAGCCTGCACCGCCATTCAATATGATCATGGCTGATCATCCAACTCAGTGTCCCGTACCTGCCTTCTCTCCATACCCCTATTCGGTGTTCAATTTTCCCGAAGCTGGTCGAAGGAGGTCTTCTACAGAGTCAAAGGAGGTCTTCAACATGACACTTTTTCAAACCCTCCTAAACTCTTCTAAACTCGCCAATTAGGTCGCCGCAGTGGGACAGCCCCTTAACTATTCTCTTCTCTCAAAGTTTTCCGAGCCTGCTGCTTTCTGTTTTATTTTAACATTAAGTCTCTGTAGCCCCAAGGATTATTTTATGATATTTTAATGCAGTAAATATTAGTTAATGCAGGAGAAATTGCACACAAATGTACAATTTTAACTGCAATTATAAGTTGTGCTTTGGTGTATTCAGCTACATGGATATGAATTAGCGTTATTACAAAACCTACCATCAGCGGCGCTACAGACCTGCCACTGCCTGTGCGTGTGATTCCGGAGGCTTTGGGGTTGGGGGGGGAGATTAAAATACATGTTTGTATTGGTTGTCGGAGAGGGATTTCCTCGGGCTGCTAGCTGATGAGAAAAATCGTTCGCGCTTCCTTTCCCGTTTAAAAAAAAAAAATTGCTGGACCATTGCATCGCTGGATTGAAGTTAAACGGGACTTCTAACGCCTTCAACGCCTTCAACGTCACGGATCGCAATATCAGGACAAAACAAAAGGTATGTCGTTTATTTAACATATTATCTTGCTTTTTGGTGTGGCTTCATTTTAATTTTATGATGCGAAATATGTTATTTAGGCATCTTAATAATTGGCCATGTCTTGCCTGCCGATATGGGCTTAACATTTATGGCCACGGCGACATTCCAATCGATCACATTCCAGAAACATCCACTCTCAAGATAATCAAATTCATTATTTTTTTGCACAATCATGTCATAAGAACATCTAAATCATCTATATTGTGTGTTATTGTCTATCCATGATCAATATTTTCAGACTAAATATCCACAGTACAGTTTTAGTCAGATGTATTGTGCAAAAAATAATGATTTTGATTATCTTGAGAGTGGATGTTTCTGGATTAATTTATGGGAATTAAACGTTAAATTCCTTCCAGTTGGCATAGAAATTCATAACAAAGTGAGATTTAAAAATCATGTTATATTGTGAATTCTTGTGTGAATGGGATCAGTTTGTTATTTGTTATTTGTATACTTAGGCTATTTAAAATGTTTAGCCTTTTCTTAAGAAATGGACAGTTTAGATCTAGTAATTGAATTTAGATGAATTTAATTGATTAGATAAATTTAATTGATTTGATGAATGATGAATATTAATTTTTTGTTGGGTATTTGCCATTTTTTTGTGTTAACTTCATCAATTCTGTCTTTTTTTCTAAAATTGCAAATAATAACTTGTTTCTGTTAATGCTGTTCAGGGTTTTTTTTTTTCTTTACAGATGTCTCCGAAGGCGATATGCAAAATTGTCAATCCAAATGCCCAGCAAAAGAGTGATTTAGACAGCATTCGCAGAGATTATCCGAATTTGGACTACTCCAAATGTGATGATCTACAGGACATTCTTAACGGGAAAGTAGTGGGCAGAAAGGCATGTCATGCGTGGTTTGAAGAGCAAAAACTTGTAGTTTACAATGCCAGAATTCAAAAGTTGAGGAAAAACAAGGTATACAGAGTTGCTTATTGGTTACAATCTTAGGAGTATGATAATGATACTGATTATGATATGCCAATGTACCAGCTGGCAACTGATCTTCTCCATAAAGACTTGGTCTTTTGTTAGAAATTGTGATTTATTTACCTGTCAGTTACGGACTTACAGCATATAATACAATAATATTAAAGTTCTGATCTTGAGAATATCACATTTTTTAATTTTCAAGGCTCTCGGTGTTTATTACTATTTCCGTCACAACGGTCAATTTTGTAATTAGCTACAATTTGGTAACTAACTAATTATATGCTTTAATTTCAGTTCATCCAAGATGTTTCATATTTGTTTAAGAATGCTTCAATCTATAATAACTGAAATTTCCATTCACCTCTTCATTTTTAAGAAAGTTATGGGCTTTTGACTGTCCTTGATCACAGCTTTTGTGTTAAGTCAATGGAAAAGCAATAGGGAATAAGATGCTAATTTCCGAGTATGAAAATGACCAAACTTTTTTAACACTGAAGATATGAAAGTGAATTAGGTATCAAATTAAAGTTATTTTATGTTTTATCTGATGGGATAAATTACAGGCTTGATTTTTTAAATCTCAAAACGTTGTAACATTCCTATATGAATGGTTGGGTACTTCCATATCAAAACAAATGACAGGAAACCCTCACGGACCTCTTTATAATGGATTTTGGTTACAGCGGTGTGTAAGAAGGAACTGCGGATGCTAGATTAAACCGAAGATAGACACAAAAAGCTGGAGTAACTCAGCGGGACAGACAGCATCTCTGGAGAGAAGAAATGGGTGATGCTTCGAGTCGAGAAGAAAGGTGTCGTCCCGAAACGTCACCCATTCCTTCTCTCCAGAGATGCTGTCTGTACCGCTGAGTTACTCCAGCTTTTTGTTTCTATCTTTGGTTACAGCGCACTGAACGCTGGTTACAGATGGCTGCCCCGGCTCCCACTGCCTCCCCTGCCGCTCACAGCCACGGCTGCCCCCACGTTGATCCCAGCTCACACCGCATCCCTGGCCGGTCCTCCTGTCGCCACCGCCGGTCCACACAGCTTCCTCGGCCGCTTCCAGGCTGTACCTGCCGCCGCCACCGCTGACCCTTGACTGCACTCCGGCCGCCCGCGGGCGGCGGCCATTTGCGACACAGATCCTCACCTCTCTCCCGGCCACCAGCAGCTCAGGGCCGTCAACCCCCAGACCCAGTTCCCCACCGAGAGTCTGAGAAAGGTCTTGATCCAAAACATCACGTATCCACATATCCATGTTCCAGCTACGCCTCCAGCACTTATACCAGCACTTTGTATCTTTTTGTGTATTAATCAGCAACTGCAGATGTTTGTTTCCACTATTTATAACATTGTTTACTCAGTTACAGCGGACAATCAGCAATAACGGACCGTTATCACGAGGGTTTATTGTACCTGCTTCTTCAAGTCAGGTCCATTCTTGAACGGTATAAGAACCGAGGTGCACGGCAGGTTATACGAGGGGCGTGAATGCAAAATGTGGTCGTATTAAATATATGAAATTAATGGTAATGTAGAAAGAAACATAGAAACATAGAAACATAGTAAATAGGTGCAGGAGGAGGCCATTCGGCCCTTCGAGCCAGCACCGCCATTCATTGTGATCATGGCTGATCGTCCCCTATCAATAACCCGTGCCTACCTTCTCCCCATATCCCTTGACTCCACTAGCCCCTAGAGCTCTATCTAACTCTCTCTTAAATCCATCCATTGATTTGGCCTCCACTGCCCTCTGTGGCAGGGAATTCCATAAATTCACCACTCTCTGGGTGAAAAAGTTTTTTCACACCTCAGTCTTAAATGACCTCCCCTTTATTCTAAGACTGTGGCCCCTGGTTCTGGACTCGCCCAACATTGGGAACATTTTTCCTGCATCTAGCTTGTCCAGTCCTTTTATAATTTTATATGTTTCTATAAGTTTCCCCCTCATCCTTCTAAACTCCAGTGAATACAAGCCTAGTCTTTTCAATCTTTCCTCATATGACAGTCCCGCCATCCCAGGGATCAATCCCGTGAACCTACGCTGCACTGCCTCAATCACAAGGAAGTCCTTCCTCAAATTAGGAGACCAAAACTGTACACAATACTCCAGATGTGGTCTCACCAGAGCCCTATGCAACTGCAGAAGAACCTCTTTACTCCTATACTGAAATCCTCTTGTTATGAAGGCCAACATTCCATTAGCTTTCTTCACTGCCTGCTGTACCTGCACGGCAACTTTCAGTGACCGGTGTACAAGGACACCCAGGTCTCGCTGTACCTCCCCCTTACCTAACCTAACCCCATTGAGATAATAATCTGCCCCCTTGTTTTTGCCGCCAAAGTGGATAACCTCACATTTATCTATATTATACTGCATCTGACACACATCTTCCCACTCACTCAACCTGTCCAGGTCACCCTGCATTCTCCTAACATCCTCTTCACAGTTCACACTGCCACCCAGCTTTGTGTCATCCGCAAACTTGCTAGTGTTGCTCCTAATTCCCTCTTCCAAATCATTAATATATATGGTAAACAGTTGCGGCCCCAACATCGAGCCTTGCGGCACACCACTCACCGCTGCCTGCCATTCTGAAAAGGACCCATTCACTCCTACTCTTTGCTTCCGGTCTGCCAACCAATTTTCTATCCATGTCAACACCTTACCCCCAATACCATGTGCTCTAATTTTAGTCACCAGTCTCCCGTGCGGGACCTTTTCAAATACTTTCTGAAAGTCTAGATACACTACATCCACTGGCACCCCTTCATCCATTTTACTTGTCACATCCTCAAAAAATTCCAGAAGATTAGTCAAGCATGATTTCCCTTTCATAAATCCATGCTGGCTTGGACTAATCCTTTTACCGCTATCCAAATGCCCCATTATTACCTCTTTAATAATTGACTCCAGCAACTTTCCCACCACCGAAGTCAGGCTAACTGGTCTGTAATTCCCCGTTTTCTCTCTCGCTCCTTTCTTGAAAAGTGGGATAACATAACAGAAAGGTGCTCTTTGGACCAAGGGCCCTGTTGTGATGCTGTACATCCCTGTGACTCTTTACCTTACCACGATTTACCTGAAGGAGCAGGATAAAATAGACAATCATTGCGAATTTAATGATCGCTGCCATTGTTTAAAATCCAAAAACGCATCCCCCAGCCCCGAACATTCCGGTCCAATGTGGTAATGGGTAATCTGGCGCTGATGGTTTACCCAAAGATCCTATAGCAACTGCTATAGCTTTGCTATAGGGGGGTTGCACGTAAGGTCACCGGGTCAAGGGGCGTGACGCACGGAGCTGCTCAATACATCTGGAGGACATCCATAACTTCCGGTATATGTTATTAATGCAAGAAACGCGTACTTTCCTACCTGTTAAAAAATGGCAACATTTTTAATCTTTGCGCTGTAAAAAATTGTGGAAGTCGGGGTAAGCGTGAGAGACTTGTACCCAACTTCAGAATTCCAAAAGTGAAGCGAAATGAAGGTAAAGAGAAGCGAGAGCTTAAGGGACAACAACAGCTAAAGTGCTTGGCGAACAATGGCCGTGCAGATATCGGAATTGAAAATATTGGGAATTATCGCGTTTGCTCACTGCATTTCATCAACAGTAAGGCATTATTTGTGGTTTTTTCTTGATTCCTTTGGTATCTAAAAAGTCTCAGAAGTGATAAATCTGGCTGTAAATTTTGCTTCAGAGGTGTTTTCTTTTTGTATGTAAAAACCCACGAGAACCACGGGCGATTTTAAAATTTTACAACCAGATTTATCACTTCTGAAACTTTTTAGATGCCAAAGGAATCAAGAAAAAACACAAATAATGCCTTAATTGATGAAATGCAGTGAGCAAACGGCCAATGTTTGCCAAGCACTTTGGCTGTTGTTGTCCCTTCAGCTCTCGCTTCTATCTACCATCATTTCTCCTCACTTTTGGAATTCTGAAGTAGGCTAAATGTCTCTCACGCTTATACCGATTTCCATAATTATTTACAGCGCAAAAATGGACAATTTTGGCGGATTTTAATGGGCCCGCTACGCTGGAAACAATGGTAAATGCTTACCTGTTGTTCATCGCGTGTACTCCATTTGGCGTAGCGTAGCAACAGTACGGGTCATGGGTCGTGACCCGACTGTCGTTCAACCTCCCTATAGGATCTTTGGGTTTACCAGTTGGAGCCACACCGGACTCTCTGATCTGGACTGCGCGCAGCGGTGTGAAACCCTGCTCTATAAATGTGAGCAGTGAATGCGCTCGAACCGCTGAACCGCAGCAGCGTCGGGTCGCAGGACGAAGAGCGCAGCCGACTCACTCCGACTGACCGACCATGCAGTGGGGCGTCTTCACATTCATCTGCGGCTCCTTGCTGCTGCCTCTGCAGCTTGTGCCGGCAGGATTCGGTAAACTAGTTTAAAAATATATAATTTTCCGTTGAACTTTGCCGAAAATAATCGAGAGCTTTAAAAATGTAGATTGTAATCAGTGTTTATTCGGACTGAAGTAAAGTTATTGTTACTACTATTGCAATAGACAATAGACAATAGACAAGAGACAATAGGTGCAGGAGTAGGCCATTCGGCCCTTCGATCCAGCACCACCATTCACTGTGATCATGGCTGATCATCCACATCCCAGAAATACCTGCCATTGTTTTTCCACTGTCATCCCTGCTAGGGTATCTTTCCAGTCATTCTTGGCCAGCTCCTCCATCATGGCTCCATAGTCCCCTTTGTTCAACTGTAATATTGATACCTGATTTTCCTTTCTCCCTCTCAAATTGTAGATTAAAACATCATATTATGGTCACTACCTCCTAATGGCCCCTTTGCCTCGAGTTCCATTATCAAATCCGGTTCATTACAAAACACTAAATCCAAAATTGCCTTCTCCCTTGTAGGCTCCAGTGCAAGCTGCTCTAAGAATCCATTACGGAGGCACTCCACAAACTCCCTTTCTTGGGGTCCAGCACCAACCTGATTTTCCCAGTCTACCTGCACATTGAAATATCCCATAACAACCGTAGCATTACCTTTGTGACATGCTAATTTTAACTCTTGATTCAACTTGCACCCTATATCCAGGCTACTGTTTGGGGGCCTGTAGATAACTCCCATTAGGGTCTTTTTACCCTTACAATTCCTCAGTTCTATCTATACGGACTCTACATCTCCTGATTCTATGTCACCCCTCGCAAGTGACTGAATTTCATTCCTCACCAACAGAGCTACCCAACCCCCTCTGCCCACCTGTCTGTCTTTTCAAATATTCAGTTCCCAGCCCTGGTCCTCTTGCAGCCATGTCTCTGTAATCCCCACAACATCATACTTGCCAATTTCTAACCGAGCCTCAAGCTCATCCACTTTATTTCTATTATCTGCATTCTTATATAATACTTTTAATCCATTACTCCCTTCACCCTTCAAATCGATTCCTCTTTCACTAGGCCATACTCTCCTATCCCTTTCTGAGCTTTCTGCCCCGTTAATTCTGGTGTCTTTCTTAACTTAGCTTATATTCTCTTTCCCATTAACTCCATCCTTATATCTCCGGTTTGTCTCCTCCCCCCACTATTTAGTTTAAACCCACCTGTGTAGCAGTGGCAAACCTGCCTGGCAGAATGCTGACCCCCCTTCTGTTAAGGTGCATCCTGTCCTTTTTGTACAATTCACCTTTTCCCCCAAAACAGATGCCAGTGGTCTAAGAATCTATATCTCCGCTTCCCGCACCAGCTCCTCAACCACACATTAAGATCTATCTCCCTGTTTCTGCTTTCACCAGCACGAGGAACTGTAAGCAAACTGGAGGTAACCACCCTGGAGGTCCTGCTTTTCAGCCTTCTTCTAAGTTCTCTGAATTCACGCTGCAGAATATCTTTCCCCTTCTTCTCAACGCCATTTGTGCCGACATGCACTACCACTTCTGGCTGCTCACCATCACCCTTGAGGATGCTCTGCAATCGGTCCGTGACATCCTGGATGCTGGCACCAGGAAGGCAACACACCATCCTTGACTCCCGCCTGTTGCCGCAGAAACCCGTCTGTACATCTCACAATGGAGTCCCCGACTACCACGGCTCTGCCTGACGGCTGTCTCTTCGGTTTTGCCTCAGCATCACCTTTTGACTCGCAATCCTATCCCCCGCTCATAATGGAAATGTCTTCTGTCCCGACAGCTTCCAAGAGGGTGAACCTGTTTTCAAGAGGTACATCCCCTGGGATTTCCTGTGCTGCAATCTTCCTTCCCTTCCTCATCATCACCAAGAACATCTTGAGGAAAGCAGTTCTGGTGTACACCGAGTGTACTCAACCATTGCATTTCAGGGAGAGGGAAACTAGAGATATGGAAGCATAAGGTGTGAAAATGACAAATCAAAGCAGTCGGTGATCAAAGAAATGTACAATGGTTCATGGTTCAATGATTCAATGAAGGTCTGAAGAAGGGTCTGTTTTCGTTACTTCACCTATTCTTTTTCTCCAAAGATGCTGTCTGACCCGTTGAGTGTGGGAGGAAACCGGTGCTCCTGCGGAAAACCAATGCAGTCTCGGGAAGAATGTACAGACAAGCACCCATAGCCAGGATTGAACCCGGGTCTCTGGTGCTGTAAGGCAACAATTCTACCGCTGTGTCACCATGCTGCCCGACTTGTTACACTCGTCTAGTTGTACAGCTATACCAACAGCACAAAGGGCAAGAAAAATAAGGCAAAGAGTTCCTCATTATTTCAACAGTTTCTCATAAAGTTTGAACAACCAAGAAATGGCACAATTGTTGTTTATAAATGCACATTCTGCCATAAGAACACAATATATATTTGCATTGTGCAATGTTCAAAATTTGCTTTCGTTTAATCTCAAAATATTGAGCAATATCATCCTTTTAAATGTTCAATACTTGTGATATTGCTTCAGGATATCTCAAAACTAATTTGAGGTTTGTCGCGATGTTAAATTTGGTAGAGTGACTCCAATATTCGAAAATTCCCATTTGATCCCACTGTGACAAATTATACTAAATTGTATTGACTTGCCACATCAGGACATCTGAGATTCTGCCTTTCTCAGGAAACGTGTCTGAACCAACTTCCCCCTCACCTCACTCTCCCACTCCCATCCTACATCTTCCCCATTCCCTGCACTTCTGCTCCCACTCTGTCTCCTCCAAGATGAGCAAGGATACCTAATAAACAGGAAATCTGATGGAAGAACTCAGCGGATCAGGCAGCATCTTGTGGAGTGAAATGAACAGTCAATGTTTTGCATTGAGTCATTTCATCTGTACTGAAAGAACACAGGGGAAATAACCACAAGAATGAGATGGGGGAGAGGGGTAGAGAGATGGAGCCAGAGTTGGCAAGGGGGTGGATAAAAGTCAGATGTTGATTACCAGATAACTTTCAGGTGAATGAGGAAAGGGTTGAGAGAGTAACAGAGGCTGGGTGTAGGACAAATGGCTCCAGATTCTGGAATCTGTTAGGAAAGGAAAATGAAGAATGGAACTGAATGAGGGCCCGTGGCAGGTGCAAACAACAAGGAGGGGAGTGGTGAGCAGTAGAGATGAAAGGGAATCCAGTGAGTTCCCTTGATCCTTGAATTTCATCCCACCTTCCTCATTCAGCAATTCTTTGACCATTCTGCCAGCTCCAACGTGATCTCAGAACCAATCACATCTTCCCCAGCCACCTTGGAAAAGCCACAGGAGCTCAGATTCTGCATGGGTTGTCTACAACCCAATGTCATGAACATTGATTTCACCTATTTCAGGAATCCAGCCATCCCTCTGAAAAAATCTTGTTAAAGTTGGCATTTTAAAAACTTTAATCACGAATAACTTGTGAAATATAGGATGAAATCTTCAGTGAAGCTGATCACTGCTAGCTGAGCCATTGTGATGATATCAATTGAAGCTGCTTGTTTTAAATTCAAAGTCCTTTGATTTTTTTTAACTTTAATCAGTAATAAGTCAAGAATAAGTCGAGAAATAAAGCATAAAATGTTCAGTGAACGTGATCTCTGCCTAGAGGGGAAAAATTGGAAACAGAATGTGTAAAAATATAATCGTTACCACGTAGTGTTTTTGCGAAGATGTAAAGACAACCACATATACACACACATATACACACACATATACACACATACAAGGATAGAGTTTTAATAAGTACTGGACCAAGTGCAGACCCATTGGGTCTGCTCCCCAAACGCACCCGTTCCCTACCCGTAGCCCCCACAGGAGGCGTAGTCCTCCAACTCCCAAATGTAAGTGAAGCTGATCACTGCTAGCCGAGCCATTGTGACATCATGAGTTGAAGATGGTCATTTTAAATTCAGTCTTTTGAGCTTTTTAAACTTTTAATCAGTAATAAGTCGAGAATAAACCGAGGAATAAAGCATAAAATGTTCATTGAAGGTGAACTCAGCCAAGAGGGGAAATATGTCAATCAGAATATGTAAAAATGTTTTCGCTAATATTTTTTAATCTGTATTTAACAGCGCAATAGCTCTATAAGAACCCTGGTCTTCTAAATCTTTATCTTTTTAGGTATAAGTGTAATCGTTGATTCCGCTAGTGTTTCTGGAAGTGTATGTTCTTTAAAAGCATATGTATACATTTTATGTAACCGTGGTGTAATTATCTCATAGAATCTTTTATAAAATTCATTACTAAAACCATCTGGTCCTGGTGTTTTCCATTCTTTAATGAATTTATTGTTTCTTCTATTTCCTTAGTTGAGATTTGTGCTCCTAATTCCTCTTGTTCGATCAAATTATGTTTTGGGAAATTACAATTATCCAAGAACTCTATAACTTTAGTACTATCTGCTAACGCTTTAGATGTATATAAATTTTGATAAAATTGAACGAATCTTTTATTAATATCCTTAGGTAGTGTTAACAATTCCCCTTTATCTGATTTAATCTTTAAAATCGTATGATCTTTTTCCCGTTTTTTCAGTTGTCGGGCAAAAAAGTTTGTGTGGTTTATCCCCAAATTCAAAATGTTCCTGTTTTGTAATTTGAAATAATCTTATAACATTTGCTGATAATATTTTATTTTATTTAAATTTCAATATTGTTATTTTATTATGTTTATCTATAGTTGGCTCTTTAGCGTTATCTAAATCCAATTGTCTAATTCGTTCTTCTAACTGCCTTTGTTCATTCTTATTCTTTTTATTTAGAAAAGCTTGGTATGAGATTATAGATGCTCTAATAAATGCTTTGAAAGATTCCCATAGTGAGGTTGGTGAGATCTCTGGGATATCATTAGTCTTGAAAAAAAGTTCCATCTGTTGTTATACTGCTGCAACTCGGCCTCTTCCCTGCGCCGGATGCAAGCCCGGCCAGGCCCAACACCTCCAGCTACCTCCGGCCTCCCCTGGACAGGGACTAGACACCCTGGAGGGGATGGGAATGGGGACGGGGACGGCTCAACAGACCCGATACCGACACCGACCACGGACAAGCATGATCTCGCTCACTCATCAAAGCATAATAAAGCAATAGAAACGACAAAATAATCTTAGCTTTTAACAAAGGAACAATAAATACTATTTCATAGTTTGAAAGCAATATTTTCTTACCTAGAAGAATCAAAGCTGGAAAAACCGGAAGAAATGAAGGTCCACTGCTTCACTGCTTTCCAGGGGTATTTATGCATAGTGACCTTTGACCTGCATGCACAGTCGGAATACCGAACTCGCTTATTGCGGAAACAGGCCTCTGGGATCGCCCAGCATATAACAAAGAAAGTGAACTTCCCATCTCATGTAAAAGACTTAGGACCCATGGTTCAGCAAGCAATTGGTTTGGCGAATCCGTACACAAGCCAAAAGCAAGAATTACCCAATGATTGTACTGTTCGATTCTGCCGGTCACTGCGGACAGATACTACGCAATTACGCCATCATCTTGGGAGCGAAGTACAAGAGTATGTGGACCCACAGGTATGGGCAGAAGACTCTACTCAGATATCTCCAAGGACAGCTGCAGACCTTAAGCTTTCGGCGTGGCTCCACCCCCATGGATGATCAACGTAGCCAACCAGGATGAACAAAGCAACCGTGAAGATACCACTCAGTTACTGAATCACCTATCAGCACTGGGATATGCAGTTTCTCAATAAAATGTACTGGTAGCCCAACAGAAGGTGAAGTTCCTCAGCATGATACTATCGGCAACTGGAGAACTGGACTATTCGCGGAAGCTCAAGAAGCTTTTAAAAATCTGAAACGATCTCTGTCACACGCACCAGCATCAGGAAGGCCACCCTATGACTGACCGTTCCAGTTGTACTGCACAATTCTCGCTGATTGCTCCGCTGCGGTTCCTACTCAGAAACAAGGAGACAAACATCGACCGGTGGCTTATGACTCCTCGAAACTAGATCCGGTAGAACGGGGACACCCCATATGTACACAGATCTTGACTGCGATCTACAACAGCTTGCAGTCGGCTGCCAATTTTACTTTGCAACAAGACATAACAGTGTATAGTTCTCACTCAGTTGCTGCCTTGCTCGGGAAAATGCAGACTCAACAACTCACTTTGGCTCACCACAATAAATACGAGATATACAGTACCTGTTAAACAACCCCAAATTTCAGTTTAAGTATTGTACCACCATCAATCCAGCATCCTTTCTCGCCAAACCACCGGAGGAACAAATGGAATTAGGGCATGACTGCCTATTTGTGACAAAGAAGATACCACTGTTAGAGAAGATTTGATAGATAATTCCATGTCAAACCCTGACCTAACCCTGTATGTGGATGGGAGTGCATCAATTGGACCCCGAGTGGAAAGACTTGGCAAAAGTTGGAAGCTAATTGTTGAAACACCATTTTCTGCCCAACAAGTGGAACTGTTCGCCCTGATAAGAGCCTGCATCTGAGGAAAAGACTTAAGAAGAAATGTTTACACTGACTCTAGATATGCTTTCGGAGTGGTCCATGACTTCGGCCAGTTGTGGAAAAATAGGGGGAATTGACTTCAGCGGGAACACAGATATCCCACCAGAAATTGGTATCAGACCTGTTACAAGCCTTAATGTTGCCAAAACAAATTTCTGTTATAAAATGTACTGCCCGTACTACAGGCCAGACCCCAGTAGATGTAGGAAATCGCCATGCCGACCAAGAAGATAAGGAAATGTCCCGGGGGCGCAGTTTGGTTGTACATAAAATGATGAGGCAGACTAAAAGCATAGACAAAGGGAAGTCTCCCTCAGAAAAGCCAATGCCAACCATCCAAGACGTCGTTAGATTACAGGAGGACCTGACCGAGATATAGAAATGAGGAAGCAACTCGGTTGTATAGTTGATTGCATGTCGGGATTATGGGTTATCCCTGCAGGACAAACATGCATGTCAGATGGACTCATAATGTGGGTTATTGAATGTACACACTTTGCAACTCACTGTGATCCCCAAGCAACTGGCGATACACTATTAGCTACATGGTCGCATCCAAAGTTGCAGACTCTAGCTCAGGGGATTAGTAGTCGTTGTCTGATCTGTCAGTAATATAACCCAGGGAAGGGTATAACTTGTGAGAATGGGAGAACACCCTTACCCACGGGTCCCTTTGAGAGCCTCCATATAAACTATATTGAGTTGGAAAGATGTTAGTGTTATAAATATGTATTAGTTATTGTTGATGTTTTTAGCAAATTAATTGAGGCTTACCCCACCACGGACAACAAAGCCTCTACGGTTGTTAAAATACTTATGAAAGAAATTATACCCAGGTATGGGATCCCAACTCGGCTGATTTCAGACAATGGCCCTCATTTTGTTCGACAGGTGAACAAAGAATTTTGCACACAGATGGGTATCCTACAGCAATTACATTGTGCCTATCGGCCACAGGCTGCTGGACTCGTTGAACGAGCCAATCAAACACTAAAAAACAAACTCGTCAAATTACAGGCTGAAACACGGGCTAGCTGGTTTAAACTACTCCCTGTGGCACTGTTCCAGATGCGCACCACCCGAGCAGGGAAGGCACGATTGAGCACAGTAGAGATTATATATGGCCGTCCACTCAGAACCCCATGGAACCAGAATACCCCAAAGGCCGTTCACTTTCACCACATGACAACGGAAATGACTAACTATATTTTATCATTAACCAGGGCATTGAAAGACCTACATTCCAGAGTAGGAGCAGCGTACGTTGAACTCCCACCTCTAACCACTCCACCTAAAATTGAACCTGGTGCTTACGTAATGGTTAAAAATTGGACGATGAAGGCACTGGACGCTTGGTGGGAAGGACCTTACCAGGTCCTCCTCACAACCCCAACCGCTGCCAAGGTAGAAGGGAGAAATGCGTGGGTCCACCTTCACCACTGTAAGATTGTCAGTATTGTGCCTAAAACCTAAACTGCTAACCTCTTCTTTTCTTTGAGAAATCTCTTCCCTGTACAGATAAGATGAGTCACCATGGACACACTGCTGCTGCTCGTCTACCTTGGGATACTGGTAACCATTAGATTCACGAAAATTTGAATATGCTGACGTGATGACCCCAAGAGAATCTTTCACCTATGTGAAGGAGATGCACGGTAATGTGATGACGACAGCAAGGAAGAATTCGGGGAATGGAGCCATACTCGACCGGTGGGATGCCTTGGACTCCTGGCACAACCTAACCAATCATCATTGTTAATCATAATTATGGACTGTTGCCATGTCACCATGTTCGTGTAAATTTGATTATGTATGTCAAAAGGAGGGAGCAAAAGTCTTTATGCCAAGTAAATCCTTTAAGCACAAGGGTCAATATACTGCTCTCAGGAGATTAGATTAGAAGGAACATGAAGAGTTATTATGGAATGATAAAAGGAGGGAATGAGAATATGCAGGAGTGGGGATGCTCTGGGAATGGAAGATAACTGATTAGAATTAGCTTCACTGGTGATTCACGCAGTTAAGACCTAATTCCCCGAATCCATGTGACTCATTTCCCTGAAGCCTGGTAATGACTCCTGATAAGTCTCAGTTTTGTTTCCCTGTAAATATGTGATGCTTACTGATCACTGTTATGTGTTTGTGAATGGGCTACAAGGTTACCACCCTCTGTAAGTTGCTGCCCACTGTATTGATCTACATAAATAGGCTGTCGGGTACAAGAACCGGAATCGATACCCATATACTTCAAAGTAGTGATATAAAAAGATAACAATAAACTAGCAAGAACGGTCTTAGATTGGAGCAGAAGGACAATTTATTTAAATAAAAAAGAACCTAGCAAAGATAAAATGGGAGAATCTCATTGCAGATAAATCTACATATGAAGTTTTTAATAGGTTTATTGGCCAAGTATATACATATACAAGGAATTAGCCTTGATGCTCTGCAAGTAACAACACGACATACAGTAACAATTAAGAATGGGACATAAAACATTCAACATTAATAACAAAACATTGTAGTTTAAACCTGTGAACGAAATAAAATACCAGAGCAAAATAAAGCTACAGACTTTTGGTTATTGAGTAGAGCTAGTACTCATGGAAAAAAACTGTTTTTATGTCTGGCTGTGACAGTCCGGAGTGGAAGTGCTTCCATGAGTTTTTGGCCAGGGTGATTTTACCCGATCGCTTCCTGGCCCTTGCAATGTACAATTCGTCAATGGGGTAAGGTTGCAGCCAACAACCTTCTCAGCTGATCGGACGATTCGCTGCAGCCTCGGGATGTCGTGCTTGGTGACTGAGCCAAACTAGGCCATGAAGGAGAAGGTGAGGACAGACTCTACGATGGCAGTATAGTATATGATGACCATCATTGCCTGTGATAGATTGTGTTTCCTCAGCTGCCACAGGAAGTACATCCTCTGTTGGGACTTTTTGACTGTGGAGTTGATGGTGGCCCCCATTTCAGGTCCTTGGAGATGATGGTTCCAAGGAACTTAAAAGACTCCACAGATGTGACTGTGGTGTTGTTGATGGTGAGTGGGGGAAGGGGAGGGGGAGCTCTCCTAAAGTCTACTATCAATTCCACCGTCTTAAGAGCTTTGAGCTCCAGGTTGTTACGAAGGCACCAGCTGTGTCATTTCCTGTCTGTCGGCCGATTACTCCCCAAACTGGATCAGTACAATCAGGGTTGTGTCGTCTGCAAATTGAGAAGCTTGATAGAGGAGTCTGTGGAGGTGCACAAAAGCTAGCATTCACATGAGAAATTACAAAAATCAAGGCCATCATGTCAGCGTAATTGTGAATGTCACATGTAACAAGTACAGGGAACCCAGGAGGTTTGCAGATAGAGGGTTGGATAAAGAGAAAAAAGGAAACATTTGGGACGTGTAGCGAACTATAAATATGGGAGGCGCATTGAGACTACAAAAAGTGTAGGGGTTGCTTAAAAATAAATCAGGAAGACAAAGAGGGGTCACAAAATACTGGCTGACAGGATTAACGCAAAATCCAAAGATGTCATTGATATATTAAGGACAAGTTAATAACTAGAGAAAGAAAATGGCACATTGGGAACAATCTCTGTGTGAGGCCAAATGGCAAAGTGAGGTCTTAATTGAATATTTTGCATCAGTATTTACAAAGGAAACAAGCTTTTGTATTCGAAGAACTGCAAAGGGAAGGATAACATTCTGGTGCAAATGATTGAGGGTCTGCAAAGAGGAACAATGGAGATTTAAAATAAACAGCATCTTTCTGACAGATTCGGCCCTTGGGAGGCAAGCTCTAGCAAAAGAAATGTGTAGGAAGGAATTGCAGATACTGGTTTAAACCGAAGATAGACACAAAAATTGGAGTAACTCAGCGGGACAGGCAGCATCTCTGGAGAGAAGGAATGGGTCTGAAGATGGGTGTTCCATATCTCCCCTAACTCTCAGTATGATGAAGGGTCTCGACCCAAAATGTCACCCACTCCTTCTCTCCAGAGATGCTGCCTGACACACTGAGTTACTCCAGCTATGTTTGTCTTGAGCTCTAGCAGAATAGCCATTGTGAGAGAGGCTGTGAGTGAGTGTCTTAAGTGAGGAGGCTAAACAATGGAAATGTAAAATAACTTAAGGTCTTTCTTACTTTTCTGTTTAGCATTATTGCAGTCAGGATTGCAGTTCGGGTTGTTTCTGCTCAACCTGCAAGGTGAGGTGAGGTGAGGTGAAATTCCTGACTCACTGGTGATTCCATCTGTGATGAAGTGTATCCAGTTGCATCAAGCAGTCCGAGCTACAGTTATAGCCGGTCCGAAGCAGCCATGAGGCTGCAATCTTCAGAGATAGGAGTTTTGGTGAGGTGTTTATACCCAAGGTGCAGGCGCCCGGTAGCTGGGTGACCACCAGGAAAGGCAGAGAGGATAGGCAGAGAGTACAGGATTCCCCTGAGGCCATTCCTCTCAGTAACAAGTGTATTGTTTTGGATATTGTTGGGGACAATGACCTTAGGGGACAGTGGATTGTCCAGTGAGGCTGTATGGATGGAATTGCAATTTAAAAAGGTTGTTGGTTATTGTAGTACAGCCCCTTCTTCCCCTACCCCAAATAGTTACGGGAATTAGAGGAGGAAAAATGTAGGGAAATCAAAGCCAGCTGCAGAATTATTAGGGTTGTAATATTGGGAGATTTTAAACTTCCAAGTGTCGACAGTGACTGCCATTGTGCTAAGAGCTTGGATGGGGTGGAATTTGTTACGGTTCTGCATGATAGGCTGTTCTAGATTGCATGGTATCCAAGGAGAGCTAGCTGACAGGATAGAGAATTAGCTTCATGAAAGGTAGCAAAGGATGATGGTGGAAGATTGTTTTTCATGACTAAAGGTGTACCTCAGGGATCGGTGCTGTTTGTGGTTTATATTAACAATGTGGATGAGTTTGTACAAGGCATGATTATTAAGTTTCCACATGACATTAGAGTTGTCTAAAGCAAAGATGGTTATCAAAAATTACAGCAGGATCTTGCCCAACTGAGCAAGTGGGCTGAGGAATGGTTGATAGAGTTTAATGCAGAAAGCGTGAGGTGTTGTATTTTTGGAAGTCAAACTAGGGAAAGACCCTCACAGTGAATGGCAGTGCCCAGGGTAGTGTTGTGGAACAGAGGAATCTCGGAGTACATGTACATAATTCCCTGAAAGTGGTATCATGGGCAGATAGGGTGGTCAGAAGGGCTTTCGGACGTTGGCCTTCATCAATCAGGATATTGAGCATTGAAATTAGGATATTATGTACTGTTGTTCAAGATGTTGGTGAGACCGCATTTGGAGTGTTGTGTTTGGTTTTTATCATACTGCGATAGGAAGGATGTTGTTAAGCTGGATATAATGCATAGAACATTTTTGAGGATTTTACCAAGACTGAGGGCTGAGCGATGTGGAGAGGTTGCGTAGGTTAGGACATTATTCCTTTGGGTGCAGGAGGCTAAGTGGTGATCTCGTTGAGGTGTACAAAATCATGCCTGGAATAGATGAGGTAAATACACAGAGTCTTTAACCCATAATGGGGGTATCAAGTGTCAAAAGACATAGGTATAAGATGAGAGGGGAAGATTCAATAGAAACCTGATGGGTAGGTATATGGAATGAGAAAGTAGGTAGTTGAGGTAGGTACTATAACAGCATTCAAATAGCATTTGGACAGGTACATGGGCAGGGAAGTTTAATGGATAGGGACAAATGCAGGCAGGTGAGACTAGCATTGATAGGGCATCTTGGTCAGCATGGACAAGTTGGGCTGAAGGGTCTGTTTCCATGCTACGATTTTATGTATGACAGGATGCTTTTGTTCAATAGTTAATAAGCATTGGTCATTTTTGAGGCTGTTGGCCATTCAGACTATATTTGAAATTGTTCCACAATGCAAGAATTCATTCCTTCTTCATGCATTCCCATATTTTACCCCAGGTGAACAGACTTATTATGGAAAATACTTTGTTGATTCAGCAGATGTCAATGTTGCATTAGTTACTTACTTTTACTATCTTTGACAAAGACTCAAGCAATCTGATAGTGTCCTAAAGTTGTTTGCATTGTCCCAACAGCCGCCGTATAAAAACTCTTCACATGTCCACCTGGATTTGTTGAAGAAGTAGCGATAGCGATATATTTGGCAGGGTCCTACAATCACTGGTTGGAGGCATTTTTTATTTGGCCCTAAAAAAATACAAATCATGTGACTGTAACGTCTGTGGAAGTACAAAATTGTTCAACAAATCACAATTCATGTTGCCAAGAAACAATTCTCAATAGCCGCTCTCGTTTCCTAAATGACCTGTGTTATTGCAGCCATGTTTATAGAATAATTTCAGAGCAATATAAATGGAAAAACCACTGAATCTTTTTGAAACCTTTTCCTTGCCAACTCTACTTTGAAGGGCAATTTTAAATTGCAACTGGATGGAGAAACGGGTGAGTGAAGCCAAGCTTGGGCTCGCAACGCCCAGGGATTTGGATGCTTTGCAACTGTCGGGACGGGACTCAGCTGGCTTAGAGAGGTGGGCAGGCGGGTGCGTTTAACCTTGATCTGAGGGTTTAATAAAAGTGAGAAACACAAATTTAGCAACAGGAGGATGACGAGGGTTTCCTGTCCACTTCATAGATATGAAGCGTCGCTCGAACTCGTTGATCTTCCAGTTTTCGCCACTGTCAGTGCGACACTGGGAAGGCGAGCGAGAACATTGGGAGGCGGTGGAGAGCAACTCCCAAACGACTCGGCACAGTCACCGATATCATCCACAAGGTGCACCAATGAGCCCTTCTTCACCAGCTGCCGTACCATCCAGTTGACGTGGCAGTTGTTGCGGCTCATGTTGTAGGCACTGGCCAACAGCAATTTCTTCAGGCCGGCGCCACCGGCAGAATGCGCTAAGTCAAACATGGGGCAGAGTGGACAAAGCGATGGCTGACAGGAAGAGCTCGCTGGTGCAGATCAGCGACATCAAAGCACTTGTTTTAAGGTGAAATGACACAAAGTGCAGGAGTAACTCAGCAGGTCAGGCTGCATATCTGTAGAACATGGCCAGGTGACGTTTTGTTCTAAACCCTTCTCCAAACAGATTCAGGCGTAGATAGACAATCAAAACCATATTCCAGGCCAGAACCATCAAGAGTAGTGGGCAAAGTTTTAAATTCACAGGGGGAGTTTAAAGAAATGTGCCTGAAACATTCTGCCCGGACTGGTGGTGGAAGCAAGTATCAAGTCAAGAGAAGCAAGAGTGTTTAATTCTCATGAGTCCCATCAATGTAAAAATGAAATTCATACTTGCAGGATTACAAAAGGCCTGTAAAAACAACAAAAGTGGACATATGTAAATTAAAAATCACATTACTATTTTTTGCATGCCTGGCTCCTTAGTGAACCGTAGACAGTCAATCGAACTCTATATGTAGAAACACGGAACTACAGAAGTTGGCTTACCAAAATAAGATACAGTGTGATCGTAAGTTTATAAGTTATGAGAAGAATTAGGCCAATAGTTCCAATAGTTTGCCCACAACACCACACCACCGACTGTCCTTTTATTATTCAATCCATTGCTTTCTCCCCTTTTAAACAATGTCATACATCAGCAAGTGTATAGAACTTTGATGGCTTAACTATTACAAATGAAAAATAAAAAACTATGGTCAGCGCTTTTGTTTGGTGCCTTTGTTTCCATTTGCTTGCGCATATTGATTTACAAATTTGAAAGATAATAAGATCTCGTGAAAGTACTCTAAATTAAAACATTATCTAGACTTACAAGAAAGTGCAGATGCTGGAATCTGACCAATAAACAATCTGCTGGAGGAACTCCATAGACTGAGCTGCATCAGTGGAGGGAAATTGACAGATGACATCTCGAGTTGAAACCCTTCATCTCGACTGAAAGAGTAGAGGGGAGATAGCCAGAATAAAGCAGTGAGAGGGAGAGGTGGAGCAAGAGCTTGTACATGGTTGATGGATCCAGGTAAGGAGGGATTCATTGGCAGATTGAATCAGATGGAAATAGTGATATGGAGTTGATAGGTGAAAGTGAATTGGACAGAGGGAAAGTGGATGAGAGGGCGCAGATGGAAAGCGCGAGGTGGACAGATGTAGTGGACGGTGAAGGGAACATAAACTAGGTTAGTGTGGGCTGTGTGTGATTGGGAATGGTGGGGAGATCAGAAGGAGTTAAAGAGTGTCAGAGGGAGGCAGGATTCTTGAAATTGGAGAATTCAATGTTCGTGACATTGGGTTGCAGACAACCCAACAGAATCTGAGCTCCTGGTGCTCTTGCTTCCATTTCCCCCCACCGTGGATGTGAAGGAGGCCGATGATAGACAGATCAGTGTGGGACTGGGATGAGAAATTAGAATGGCTAGCAACCGGGATCTCCATATTGCCGTTGCTGACAGAACACAGCCATTTGGCAAAACAGTAGCCTATTTTACACCTGGTCTCACCAAAGTATAGGGGACTACATTCAGAATGATAAAGGTGTGATTGGAGGATGTGCAAGTGAATCCCTGCTTCACCTGGAAGGGCTATTGAGGTCCATTTGTGCTGTTTGAATAGCACAATAGCTTAAACAGAGGAAAATCTGAACATTACACAATGCAAATACTGGGTTCTTCTGTCTGTTCAATCTTTATGAGAAACTGTTGAAATAACTAGGAATTCTTTGACTTCTTTTCCTTTCCCCTCTGTGCTGTTGGAATAGTTGCCCAACTAGTCCATTGTTAGAAGTAGGGGAGCACGCTAGAGTTGCTGCCTCACAGCGCCAGAGAACCGGGTTCAATCCAGACTACGGGTGCTTTCTGCATGTTCTCCCCGTGACTACGTTGGGTTTCTCCGGGAGCTCCGATTTCTTAGTTAATTTAAGTTAATTTTCTTAGTTACATTGTAAATTGTCCTTAGTGTGTGTATGTTAGTGTAAATGTGCAGGGGTCACTGTTTGCGCGGACTCGGTGGACCGACGGGGCTGTTTCCGCGCTGCATCTCTACACTAAACTAAACTAGGAAAATATATGCGAACAGAAATTTAATAATAATCCGACCACAACGTATCATACATTCATTCTCTGTGGTATTTATATCGGTTTATGTCGCCTAGGCAGCTACCACCTGTAAACTTAACACCTATCTGCATAGAAATAATGTTAAAGGTTGGAACATCCGAATCCAGTTTGGGTGCCGGAGGGCAGACATCCCCTTCTAGAAAAAAGCAAGATGTTGTCTTTAATGTCTTTAAATTTGCTTGATATATCAGTAATCACTCCGAATTACACTGATTACAATCTACATTTTTTAAGCTATTTCAATTACTTTCGGCAAAATTGAAAGGAAAACATTTTCTTTAAACTAGGTTACCGAATCCCGCCGCGACAAGCCGCAGAGACAGCAGCAAGGAGCCGCCGATGAAGGTGAAGACGCCCCACTGCATGGTCGATCAGTCCGGGTGAGTCGGCTGCGCTCTTAGTCCTGCGACCCGACTCTGCTGCGGATCAGCGGTACTGAGCGCATTCACTGCTCACATTTATAGAGCGGGGCTTCACACCGCTGCGCGCAGTCCAGATCAGAGAGTCCGGTGTGGCTCCAACTGGTAAACCAACGGCGCCAGTCCCATTACCCCATTGGACCGGGACGTTCAGAACTGGGGGATTATAAACAATGGCAGCCATAATTAAATTTGCAATGATTGTCTATTTTATCCTGCTCCGTCAGGTAAATTGTTGTAAGGGACTGTAAAGAGCCACAAAGATGTACAGCGCGGCAGAGGGGCTTTTGGCCCAAATAGCAACTACCATTAATTTTATATATTTAAGACGGCCACATTTTACATTCTCACCTCTTGTATAACCTGCCGTGCACCTCGGTTCCTGTACCGTTCAAGAATGGACCTGACTTGGAGAAGCAGTGACAGTAAAGCCTGATTATAATGGGCCATTGGGAGGAGGTGTCTGTTAATGCTGATTGCCCGCTGTAACTGAATAAGGTATTGTCATTGCATTAGTTGTTTTTTCCCCCCCTTCACCTTAAACCTATGACCCATCTTGATTGTGGGAGATCATTCATCAAATTGTAAAGCCTTCCATTTCTATTATTGCGTCTGATCCTGCCCTATTTTTCTGTTAGAGGAATTGCAAATGGAAGGCTTGACAATTATGTACAAACGACCCTACCTCTGACCTCATGATGGAGGGAACATCACCAATAAAACATCTGTAAATGGTTGGGTTCAGACACAACCAAGATGATTCGTCTTCCACAATCAAAATCGACTTTGTGCAATGTATGCCTTCAGCCATTGACATGCTTTCCCCTTGACTGCCATTGGGTTCACTTTTCCAAGGACACGTTGATGCCTCACTCTGTTAAATACCATCATGTCATCAATGCCAATCATACTCACCTCATCGCTGGAGTTCAGCTCTTTTGTTTGTCTCTGGATCAAGGTTGGAATCGAATTTAGGAACAAGTGGTCCTGACAGAGACCAAACTGAGCATTGTCAAGCAGGTTAACAGTGAGTATGCGTCACTCAATGTAACTGTGCATGACATCTCCCTTCACTTTGATGATGGGCTTCGGGCAGTTGGGATTCATCCTGTTTTTCTTATTAACAAGATACAGCTGGGCAAATGTCCATAATTTCAGGGAGACGCCAGCCATATAGCTGTACTGGAACAGCTTGTCTAGAGGCACAACTAGTTCTGTGGTTTATTGGAACCTATAAACTTGGTTTCTCCAGTTAATCTAGCTGATGTTGCTACTTGTGGAGTAAACTGACGATGAAAGGCTCACGTCCGTGACGAATGGAGAGGAACATAATCATTGGGCACTGAAATTCCTGGGATCCAGGATGTTTTGTTTAGTTTAGTTCATTATTGTCACACATACTGAGGTACAGTGAAAAGCTTCTTTAAGAGAAAAGACTACATGAATACAGTCAAGCCATCCACAGTGCACAGATAAAAGACAAAGGGTACAACATTTACTGCAAGATAAAGTCCAATTATACATAGTTCAAATGTTTCCAATGAGGTAGATGGGAAGTCAGTACCTCAATCTAGCTGATGAGTGGACCATTCAGTTGCTTGATAATAGATGGGAAGAATCTGTCCCTAAATCTGGAGGTGTGCGTTTTCAAACCTTTGTACCTCTTGCCTGATGGAAGAGGGGAGAAGATGGAGTGACCAGGGGGGACACAGGTCCTTGATTATGCTTCTTGATGCTGAAAATACTCATGGCAGCCAACGCTTTTAGGTTGATGACAAGGGGTTTGAGAAGGGGATTATGATCCTCTCCTCTCTCCCGGCCGCCAGCAGATCAGGGCTGTGAACTCACCCGGATTCCAGGCCCAGTTCCCCACCAAGAGTCTGAGAAGGGTCTTGATCCTAAACGTCACCCATCCATGTTCTCCTACTCAGCTGAGTTGAACCAGTACTTTTTATCCTTTTGTATATTCACCAGCAAATGCAGATGTTTGTTTCTGCTAATTATACCATGATAATACCATACTCGTTTACAGCAGACAATCGGCATTAACGGACTCCCGCCGCCCCCCCCCCCTCCATCTATGGTACATTACAATGAGGGTTTACTGTACCTGCTTCTCCAAATCAGGTCCATTCTTGAACGGTACAGGAACCGAGGTGCACGGCAGGTTATACAAGGGGCGTGAATGCAAAATGTTGTCGTATTAAATATATGAAATTAATGCTAATGTAGAAAGGTGCTCTGGCGCCAAAAGCCCTGTTGCCGTGCTGTACATCGTTGTCACTCTTTATAACACCTTACAACAATTTACCTGAAGGAGCAGGATATAATAGACAATCATTGCGAAATTAATGATTGCTGCCAATGTTTAAAATCCAAAACCACCTCCCCCAGCCCGAAAGTCCCGGTCCAACGTGGTAATGGGACTGTCGCCGTTGGTTTACCAGTTGGAGCCACACCGGACTCTCTGATCTGGACTGCGCGCAGCGGTGTGAAGCCCCGCTCTATAAATGTGAGCAGTGAATGCGCTCAGTACAGCTGATCCGCAGCAGTACTGCTGATCGGGTCGCAGGACGAAGAGCGCAGCCGACTCACTCGGACTGACCGACCATGCAGTGGGGCGTCTTCACCTTCATCTGCGGCTCCTTGCTGCTGTGTCTGCAGCTTGTCGTGGCGGGAATCGGTACGTAGTCAGAAAAAATAGTTTTACTGGGAACGTAGCCGAAAAGAATTGAGTTATCTTTTTAAAAATGTAGATTGTGATCAGTATTGATTCGGACCCCAAAGGTACTGTCTGACTCACAGAGTTAAGCCCCTGTCCCACTTGGGCAACCTCCACCGCGACTTCTGGCGACCTTAAGCGACTAAAAAAAAATCTAGGTCGCGATGACCTACGATCTCATACGACCTTCCTCGACTTTGTGTATGACCTCCTACGACTATGTTGAAGACCTCCCTCGACTATGAAGAAGACCTCCTTCGACCTCCTTCGACTATGTTGAAGACTGGCTTTGACCATGTACGTTTCACTCGAGGATGGTCTCTGGCAAATTGGTCTGTGAATGAGCCCGGCCCCCTACCACCTCAGAGGACCACACCGAAAACCAACAACGACCAGTGACAGTGTCTACAGCTCAAATGATCACCTGATAAAATGATGTCATGTCTGCATTTTTTTCTCACCAAAAAACACCAGGTTGTTTTTTTCATCATTCTGAACCATGCAAGCAAGGAAGGAACTAGTTTGGAGGATGTTAGTAAAAATACAACTACTGCTGTTTACAGTAGCCATTTTGCTTCAGCAGCCTTTTAAGAAAGGTAGAAGGGGAAGAGCAAGGGTGAAGAGGAAGCACAAGAAGAGGTCTCAATGGGTGAATGGAGATGATGTGATGGACTGTCCCAGTACACCAGATGACTGGAAGACAGTGGCGCTGGGCTTTGACAAAAGATGAAACTTTAAGCACACATGTGGGGCAGTGGATGGCAAGCATGCCATTCTTGTCCCTCTCCCTGTACCCCTCATTTTCCTTTTCGTACTGGATGGCATTCTGCTGGAACCATTCCTCAAGGTCCCCCTCCTGCTGCCTGGTGAAGGTGTAGGGCATAACCTTCCTCCAGCCCTCCCTCACCACCAATGGGGCATCTGCCTCTGATGCTGTCAGACACAGGAGAAAGGGCTGCTTTGCTGCCTTCAAATGAGGCAGTGAAGGATGGGGTGGTGGTGGGAACATATACTACCACCCTGGTCACCTCCTCCAGGGGTCACTCATGCAGGGCTACCTCCTCCTGCACTATCACCTCCTGCAGCATCACCTCCCGCCACTCCTCCTCCTGGGTGGGCAACACCTGCATGGCAGGTTTTTTTTAGGGTTCTGCCCTCCCCCTGCGCTACTGCCTTTTTGGTGCCATCACACAAGTCTCCACTCCAAAAAACTCTCTAGCTATGAATGAACATACCTTGGAGTGAAAGAGGTGACGTTCTGCTGTTTAAATCACCTTTTTTTCTACTGACCTTTTTTTAACCCCGGAGCTATTAACTTCGACTACCTTCAACCACCCTCAACTACCTACGACTAGCATCAAGACCTACTACGACCGGCTTCGACTAGACCTACGACTAAAAAATATCGATTTTTCCCACGGCGACCTATTTTTAGTCGTGGTCAATTTTTAACATCTTGAAAAATACGCCGTGACCTAGCTGAAGCCTCGACTACGCGGAGACCACTCTCGATGAGTGACGAAGACCTCCTACAACCTCGTGGCGACCTTGCCGCAACTATGGGTCGCAGGCAAACTCGCCAGAGGTCGGGGTGGAGGTCGCCCAAGTGGGACAGGTGCTTTACTCCATCTTTTTTTTTTTTTTTTTTAACTTTCCCTTGATCGTAGTCTGCTTTGATTTGTCGGTTTCACACACTCTTCCATATCTCATGTTTCCCTCTCCATTGACTATCACTGAAGAAGGTTGTCGACCCGAAATGCTGCCTGACCCACTGACTTACTCCAGCAGATTGTGTCTATCTGCGGTGTAAACAAATATCTGCAGTTCCTTCCTACACATTGCATTTCAGTTTCTATGTCTGGTGTTACTTTCATTTATTAGTACAGATTTTCATTGAGATGTATTCATCGAACGCATATCAAGATTTGGTTTATTGATTTATTAAGCAATTTTAGGCAACATCTTGCATTTTTCTAGAGGGGTCTGCCTGCCCTACGCTTCCCAAACGGGATTCGGATAAGTCCAAGTTTCAACATTATTTCTATACAGACATGTGTTAAGTTTATATACGATAGCTGTCAAGGCGACATAAATCGATGTAAGTAAACACAGAGAATGAATGTATGAATGTATGATGTCGGATTATTATTACATTCTTAATCGTATTTTTTCCCTAGTTTAGTTTAGAGATTCAGCGTGGAAACAGACGTCCGACCAGCGATCCACGCACATTATCATACACACACTGGGGAGAAAAAGTTAACCAATCCAATTAACCTCCAAACCTGTATGCCATTGGAGTGTGGGAGGAAACCAGAGCTCCGGGTGAAAACCCACGAGGTCACGGGGAGAACATGCAGAGAAGCACTCGTAGTCAGGATCAAACCCGATTCTCTGCCGCTGTTTAGGCAACAACTCTACCGCTGCCCGACTGGTTGCAACGACTAGTTGTACAGCTATTCCAACAGCACAAAGGGAAAGGAAAATAAGGCAAAAAGTTCCTAGTTATTTCAACAGCTTCTCATAAAGATTGAAAAGCCAGGAAATTGAATAGCACAATTGTTGCTAATAAACACATATTCTGCCATAAGATCACAATATATATTTGCATTGTGTAATTTGCAGATTTTGCCTCTGTTTAATCTTAAAATATTGAGCAACATCATCCATTTAAATGTTGGTCTTGTGATATTGCTTCAGGATATCTAAAACCCAATTTGACGCTTGTCGTGATGTTAAATTCGGAAGAGTTACTCCAAAATGTGAATATTCCCATGACCGAACTGTGACAAATTAGAATAACGTGTATTGACTTGCCACATCTGAGATTCTGTCTATTTCAGGGAACAAATCTACACCCCGCCCCAAACCCCCCCACCCACTCGTCCACATCTCCCCCATTCCCTGCTCTTCTGCTCTCTCTCTCTCTCCTCCAAGACAGAACAAGGATAGATAACAACAAAAAAGACCTGATGGAGGGACTCAGTGGTCTGACAGCATCCTGTGGAGTGAAAAGAACAGTCAATGTTATTTTTGCATTGAGTCGTTTCATCTGTACTGAAAGAACTGAGGGGAAATAGCCACTACTAAGGTGGGGGAGGGAGCGTGTGGAGATATGGAGCCAGAGTTGGCAAGAGGAAGGTGGATACAATTCAGGTGTTTTTTGTTTTGCAGGTAACAATCAGGTGTGGGAGGGAAGGGTTGGGAGAGTGACAGAGGCTGTAGAACAAGTGTAGAACTAGGAGTTGTAAGATGTGGCGTGTAGGAAAGAAACTGCAGATGCTGGATTAAACCAAAAATAGACACAAAAAGCAAGAGTAACTCAACGGGACAGGAAGCATCGCTGGAGAGAAAGAATGGGTGACGTTTTGGGTCGAGACCCTTCTTCAGACTGGTTAGTGCTAAGGGAAACGAAAGATATAGACAATGATGTGGAGGGATAAAGAACATTGAATGAAAGATATGCAAAAAAGTATCGATGATAAAGGAAACAGGCCATTGTTAGCTGTTTGTTGGGTGAAAACGAGAAGTTAGTGTGACTTGGGTGAAGGAGGGATAGAGAGAGAGGGAATGCTGGGGTTACTTGAAGTTAAAGAAATCAATATTTATACCACTGGGCTGTAAGCTGCCCAAGAAAAATATGAGATGCTGTTCCTCCAGTTGGCATTTAGCATCTCTCTGACAATGGAGAAGACCTAGGACAGAAATATATCATCCCTTTTCCACACCGATCTGTTTATCCACAGCCTCCTCCACTTCCAGTGAGAGGGCAAATGCAAATAAGAGCAACAGGAGTTCAGACTCTGTTTGTCTAGTCTATAACCCAATGTCATGAACATTGAATACTCCAATTTCAAGAATCCCACCCTGCCTCTGTCAGTCTTTACCTCTGTCTGTATCTGTCCATCACTCATACTCTTCCCGCTGGGACCTCTCATACACTACCCATCTGTCAAAAATCAACTCCCTTTTTTCATTTCATTTTTCACCCTCCATACAAATTCCATTCCCTTTGTCTCCTTCACTTATCAACTCACTATTTCCAACTGATTCAATCTGCCAATGAACCCCTCCTTACCTGTATCCATCTATCATGTGGCAGCTCTTGCCAACTCTCCTCTCATTGCTTTATACTGGCTATCTCCCCTCTACTCTTTCAGTCCAGATGAAGGGATTTAATTCGAGGCATCATCTGTCCATTTCCCTCCACTGATACCGCTCAGTCTATTGTTCCTCCAGCAGATTGTTATTGTTCCAGATTCCAGCATCAGCACTTTCGTGTATGTCTAGAAAATTATTTAATTTTGAGTACTTTCACAAGATCTCTTATCATCTTTAAAAGGTGTAAATCAACATGCCCAAAGAAATGGACACAAAGGCACCAAACAAAGGAGCTGACCACAATATTTTATTTTTCGTTCGCAAGATATCAAAGGTCTGGACAATATTGATGTATGCCGTTGTTTAAAAGGGGAGAAAGCAATTGATTGAATAACAACAGGACAGTCAGTAGTGTGGTGTAGGGGTAAACAATTGCAAACATTTCTAACAATGATGTAAATCAACATTTGGGGAGGCACAGGGCAACCAATGACCATCATCATTGACTTAAAACATACAACATAGAGCAGTGCAGCATAGAGACCGGCTCTTTGTCCCACAATATCTGTGCTGAACAGGATGCCAAATTTAACGGACTTTCTCCGCATGCACGTAATCCTTCTCTCACCTGCATTTTCATGTTCCTTTCTAAAAGCCTCTTATTGGCCACTATTGCATCTGCTTCCAATGCAATAAAGACATCCAGTATCTTCTAAGACCTACATCACCCAGACCACTCTCTTATTTCCCCCAGGATGAAGGGATAGGAGTCAGAAAACCGTGACCACCAGGAACAAAAAAGCTTCTTCCCAACAAACATCAGGCTTTAGAACACTATCCAACACTAACCTCAACAATGGACTTGTATTGAAAAAAAAGGCAGAAATGCTGGGGTAACTCCACGGGTCAGGCAGCATCCCTGGAGAACATGGGTTGCTGACATTTCGGGTCGGCCTCTGCTACCGACTCCAAACGTTGAGTTACTCGCTGTGTTGCTGAGTTACTCCAGTACTTTGTGGTAGAAGAAGGGTCTTGGCCCGAAACGTTACCTATTCCTTCGCTCCATAGATGCTGCCTCACCTGCTGAGTTTCTCCAGCATTTTTATCTACCTTCCAGTATTTTGTGGAGTGACTCACAGTTACTCCAGCACGGGTGTCAGGGGGTAATGGGGAGAACGCAGGAGAATGGGGTTGAGAGGGTTTCAGGCACAAATTCTTCAAACTTTCTCGCTCTCTTTTAAATCTTTGCCCACTACTACTGATGGTTCTGGCCTTGGAAAACGGTTTTGATTGTCTATCTACACCTGAATCAGTCCGAAGGAGGGTCTTGTCTGAAACGTCACCTATCCATGTTCTACAGAGATGCTGCCTGACCTGCTGAGTTACTCCAGCACTTTGTGTCGTTTCACCTTCAAACCAGGGCTTTGATGTCTGTCGGTGGCAGCGGCCTGAAGAAATTGCTGTTGGCTAGTGTCTACAAGATGAGCTGCAACAACTGCCGCGTCAACTGGATGGCGCGGCAGCTGCTGAAGAAGGCTCACTGGTGCACCTTGTAGATATCTCCCTTGTTCTCGCTCGCCTTCCCAGTGTCGCACCGACAGTGGCCAAAACTGGAAGAGCAGCGAGGTCGGACGACGCTTTTATATCTATGAAGCGGACAAGAAGCCTTCGCCATCCTCCTGTTGCTAAAATTGTGTTTCTCACTTTTATTAAACCCTCAGATCACGGCAAACCCCACCCGCCCGCCCAACTCTCTAAACCACCTGGGTCCCGACCCAACAGCTGCAAAGCATCCAAATCCCTCGGCGTTGCGACCCCAAGCCTGGTTTTACCCGCCCGATTCTCCATCCAGTTTGCAATTTAAAATTCCCCTTCAAAGTAGAGTTGCCAAGTAATTGGTTTCAGGAAAAATCTGTTTTTTTCCTATAAAATTCTATAAACATGGATGTATTAAAACTGGTCATTTAGGAAACGGGAGAATTGTGTACGTAAATCGCCTATTAGATTAGTTGGGCCGTACCTGTACATTGATTGTACACTGACTGAAAATTACAACCATTTTGTGAATTTTAATTCTGGCAGTACTTTTACTTATCATCTTGGAATAGTTTGCATAGTACCCGTACTGTTGCCATGCAACGCCTTCTGGAGTACAAAGCGGTGAACTTCAGGTAAGTGATAGGTATGGGCAGGCATGTGCAGAACCTAATTCAAAAGAGATTATTACTTTTCCAGGCAGGCAGAAGTTAACAAGAAAGACTTTCCAAGCAGGTAGAAGCAATGTGACCACGGTGCTGTCAGGTTGGAACCCAAACTGCATCTAAAATATCCTCATGGTGCAGAGTAAAAACACCTTAAGACTTACTTAAAGGTAGGCAAAAAGCTGGAGAAACTCAGCGGGTGAGGCAGCATCTGCCGTTCGCTCCATAGATGCTGCCTCACCTGCTGAGTTTCTCCAGCTTTTTTGTCTACCTTCGATTTTTCTAGCATTTGGAGTTCTTTCTTAAACATTCAGACTGACTTAAAATCATTGTTCGAGCATTTAACTTTAAACCCATTCCAGAAGGCACTGGAACTAAATAAAATATTCATCAGTAATTTTGCAAAGAGAAAAGAACCTTCAGCCACACGGCTGCCACAATTGTGCTTGCTGCCATCTCGGATTCATGCACATTGCAAATATCCAATAAACCGTCCAATGAAACCCAATCTGAAACAATAAGGGCATTTACTTGAGCACCATTTGAGACAATTTAACACCCGAGCAATGACAGATATTGTTTAGGAAGAAAGGACAGAGCAAGCACAAATTCAAGCATTTACCGGAGACCATTTCATTCATTTATGTCGTAACACAGCAAAGCTCCGAGTATGTGTGTGCGTCATTTTCTATCATACAATTATTGAATCTATGATTTAATTACCAGCAATGTAGATTGAATGCTTTAATTAGCATAATTAGATAATTCTCAATATTTTCAATATTGATATCTGCACGGCCAATGTTCGCCAACCACTTTAGTTGTTGTTGCCCCTTCCGCTCTCGCTTCTCTCTACCATCATTTATTCTCAACTTTTGGAATTCTGAAGTACGATAAATATCTCTCATGGTTACCCCTATTTCCACAATTTTTTACAGCACAAAAATGGACCATTTGGGCGTTTTTTCACAGTTAAGAACATACGTGTTTTGTGTGTTACTAGTCTATGCCGGAAGCTGCTGCCTTGTACTCCAGAAGGATTGAGCTACTCCGTGCTTCACGCCCTTTGACCTTATGACCTTCCGTGCAACCTCCCTATTCCAATTGTTTCTTGGCATCATGAACTGTGCTTGTTGAACAATTATATAATTACACAATTGCTACAATTACATGCTTTGTATTTTTTAGGGGAAAAAAATCCTTGCTACGATGGGCTATCACGCGGAACCTGCCACAAATCCATAACTCGCTACTACTACAACCAAAATCGGCAGTGTGCAGAGTTTCAATATACTGGGTGCAATGGCAATGATAACAATTTTGAAACATTAGCAGTCTGTAAATATCATTGTGAAAGATCATAAATGTATCTGTTGAATGATGAGCCCCTTACACAGGGGTAATAACTCATAGTCTTTATTGAAACACAAGCGGAGGAAACATTACATGCTATTGTCTCCATGGTCAGCATCTAATCTGGCAGTGAGACAGTGACGTGCTATATTAATAGTCCAGGGTAGGGATGAAGATCTGGACTGGAGTACATATGGAATGTGCACCATGCATAATATGTGTGGTGATAGATATAGTAAAGGCAGACTCATATGGTTAATCTACATCCTTCCTCTTAAGGAATTAACCCATAATAAAATAGATATCATAATCGCGTGCAAAATATATGTACCACTGATTACATGTGGTAAGTATAAGTAAGCTGAAGGGAATAATACCAAAGGCCATTCAAACTAAGTCCTGGTACTTTGGTTCGGCCTGAGACCTGCACGTGTACGGTACAGTCCTGCATTTCCTCCCTTCTCCGGAGATGAGATCGGTGCAGGAGAATGAAGCAGCATCCCCGGCGACGAAACCGGAGATCTTGGCAGGGGTCGAGGTGGCGTGGTCGTGGGCGAGACGATCGGATCAGGAGCGGATGGCAATGGTGGTATGATCAGGCCGGGGCCGTTGGATGGGGATGGAAGTATGCTTGTGTGGTCAGGATGGTACGGAGGTGGTGCTGGTTCATTAAAAGGCAGGATGTGCTGTCTATTACGACTGTAGGTGCCGCCATCGGCATTGGCCAGATATGAACGAGGTTCAGAAGCAGTTCCAGATATTACACCGAGGCGGTCGTGACCCTTTCCTGTTTGCAGACAGACTACCTGTCCCATGGCTAGTGGTGGAAGTGATCTGCTCGTTTTGTCATACCATCTTTTTTGAACGTCTCGTTTTTGTGTAGCTTGGATTGGATTTCGGATGGTCCGAAGGTGGGGGAGCGATGGGAGTAAAAGATAAAATCCTGAGTGAAAAAAACATTTTAAAATTGGGGCGCAATATTTTTTTATTCTACACAAGGGCAGAGGGAGCCTTGCCTTTGGGCTCCTTGGCCCTCTTGCAGCCGTACAGCCACTGGATGACCCTGGCGTTGCGCTCGATGACCGAGAGGGCAGAGGCTTGTTCTTCCCCTAGAGCAGCTCGTTGCCGCTATCGCTGCACGCTCTCTGAGTCTGGGCAGCACACTCTGCGAAACTTGAGGGCAAGGCTTTCGGAAGGCGGCGGCAAACTTCTCCCTGGCCACGTTCTCGATTATCTCGGGCTCGAGTCTGCAGTGCTCGAAGAAACTGTCCAAGCCCGAGCAGGCTCGGGAGAAGCGGCAGCTGAGGTCGGAGTGTGAGCACCGCAATCTGCTTTCACCAACCCGCCACTTTAGTGGCTCCTTGGGGCGATCTGCTGCTGCTTCTCTGGGCGCTGCTGGCCTGGTTACTTGTGCACCCTGGGATGCTGCTGGTGTGACGACTGGGGGAAGGGGGGAGAGAGGGGGGAGAGAGGAGAGAGGCAGGATATGGGAGAGGAGGGGACGGGAGAAGAGGGGGGCGAGAGGAGGGGAGGGGAGAGGAGTGGGGGGAGAGGAGTGGGGGGGAGAGGAGAGGAGGGGAGAGGAGGGAGGAGAGGAAAGGGGGATGAGGAGGGAAGAGAGAGGAAGGGGGGAGAGGAGGGGAAGGGAGAGGAGGGGGGAGGGGAGGGGAGAGGAGGGGATGAGGAGGGGGGTTAGGAAGGGGGAGAGGAGGGGAGAGGAGAGGAGGGGCAGGGAGAGAAGAGGGAGGAGAGGAGGGGGGAAGAGGAGCAGTGGGGAGCGGGGAGCGGCATCAATCAAAGGAGGAGGGAGGGGTGGGGGAGGGGGGTAATGACACGCAGCATGAACAAGACGGTGCAGACTTCAAAGTTTGTCAGATTTTGGAAGATTTTCATCAATAACTCGAGAAATAAAGCATAACATTTTCAGATAAGGCATTTTGGACTCCAGGGGAAAAAATCTCGACCGGAATATGTAAAAAATTACTGTTAGCGCATAGTTTTTTCGAGATGTGATTATACACAAACAAACACACCCACGAACGAACACACACACGAACAAAGACACTCACATCCAAGATCGGACTTTTAATAGTTACTAGATCAAGTGGGACCCGTTGGGTCCCATCCCCTCAACAAGCGGTTGTGGGGGGAGGGGGGCGGCCTGTGGCATCACACACATACTACCCACCCCCCCCCCCACAGACACACACACTAACCCTAACCCCACACACACTAACCACCCCGCTTGATATTATATTCATATTATTCATTTGCTCCTTTTACCCATCCCCGCCAGGGAGAGGAGGGGGAGAGAGGAGGAGAGAGGAGGGGAGAGAGGGGAGGATAGAGAGGGGGAGAGAGGGGAGGAGAGTGAGGGGGAGAGAAATGTGGTGTGAGAGACAGAGGGGAGAGAGAGAGGGGGAGGCCCGGGCCGAGCCGAGGAGGGAGATGGGGGAGAGAGGGGGAGAGAGGGGGGGAGAGAGAGGGTGGTGAGAGGGTGGAGAGAGGGCGGGAGAGAGAGGGGGGGAGGGGGGGAGAGAGGGGAGGAGAGGAGGGGGAGGAGAGGAGGGGGAGAGAGAGAGTGGGGGGAGGCCTGGGCCGAGCCGAGGGGGGGAGAGGGGGAGAGAGGGGGGAGATAGGGAGAGTGAGGGAGAGAGAAAGGGGAGGAGAGAGAGAGAGAGGGGTGGAGAGAGAGAGGGGGAGAGAGAGGGAGAGGGAAGGAGAGGGGCGGTCCCGGGCCGAGCCGAGGGGGGGAGAGGGGAGAAGGAGAGAGGGGGGAGAGAGGGGAGGAGAGAGGGGGAGAGAAAGAGGAGGGGGAGAGAGGGGGAGAGGACGAGAGAGAGGGGGGAGAGTGGGGAGAAGAGAGTGAGGGTGGGGAGAAAGAGGGCGGGGGGAGAGAGAGGGGGGAGAGAGATTGGGGAAGGCTCGAGCTGGGGGGGAGAAAGGGAGGAGAGAGAGGGGGGAGAGAGAGAGAGGGGAGAGAGAGGGAGGAGAGAGGGGAGGGGGAGAGAGAGGGGCGGGAGAGAGGAGGGGAGGGAGAGAGAGGGGAGGGAGAGAGAGGGGGAGGGGAGAGAAAGGAGGGGGAGAGACCAAGACGAGGCGCGAGCAGTCGGGCGAGTGAGTGTCATCCAAAGGAGCGCCGGTTGGGCCGACGCAGTCTTCAGTTGTGATCTTTGGTCTTCAGTCGACAGGGGGACTTTTTGAACAATGGGGGGAGGGGTGGGAGGTACTGTCAGGTCGCAGCATGAGCAGACGGCAGGCAGATCCATTGTCACGTCATCAGTGAAAAACAGGCGTTTTAATTTCAAAGTTTGATCGAATTTGTGAACATTTTCTATTATAACTCTAGACATAAAGCACAAATTTTTCAGGTAAGCCGATTTCGGACTCCCGGGGAAATCTCTACGGAATATGTTAAAAAATTCCCGTTCACGCATCGTTTTTTCGAAAAGATGTGAAAAACACACAAACAAATAAATAAATACACACACACACACACATCCAAGATCAGAGTTTTATAGTTGTAAGGATATGATTGAATCAAAATCAAGAAATATAAATTCACAATTTCAAAATTCAGTAGTACTGATTTTCAGTATTCCATACTGATATTTCAGGATACATGAGGTTGCATGCAAAATACTGATTTTCAAAATTCCAGTTTCCGTGTAGTACGTTATATTGCATTTATGTGAGAAATACCAATTTCCCCAACAAAATACTGATTTTCAGCCATCAAAATACGGAAGTGCTCGGTGAAACTTGGCAGTTCTGCAATTATTCACAATCACATTGTGTTTGAGAATTCAAAATGTGATTTGTGATCTTGTTTATGAGTCATCATTGAACTAGAATTTGTTATAATAGTATGACAGTAAAATAGGTTAATTTGAATGTGATCATAGTAATGTAAATGCACCATTTAGTTTGATTTCATTTTCATGATGGAAATTGATAGGCGAACTAAATGTTGTATTCACACCATGTTGAAATTGATATGATGTTAAGTTGTTAGGTCAGGACCATTAAAGGTGCACTACACACACTAACACAGTCGAATAGTAACAGGCAATCAAATCAACACGCAAAACATTTTCTAAAAAAAGGTTTTCTTTACTGCAAAAACTTACAGTATTTTATTTGCAGTTTTTGCATGCAAAATTATAACATTTTACATAACATTTTACAACAGTACAACTTAATGATTAAAACAAGGACAACTTCAATTCTTGATTTTTTTAAATGTGTCCAACAATGATGCCAATCATCCCATTCCCTTAAGCGGGCCCTGGACCCCGGCCGCGAGGGACTTCGAGCTTCGCGCTCGTGATGTGCGCTGCGCGCACATTATTTCACATAAATGTTTTGTAATCCTGTCATGCCCCCCCCCCCCATTTTTGAAAAGCTTCTTACGGGCCTGATGGTGTGAAAACTTGCGGCACCAATGTCTGTTTTTCCACAGGTAGTGTGGCTTGGGTCTGCCTTGACATCAGGCATTGTTTGGGTGAGCGCAGTACAGGATCACGGGAGATGTTAAGCAAGTCTAGGAAAATGTCTGATCCAGCTCTGTGGCATCGCTCCATAACTTGTTTGGCCCTCCTGACAGCACATTCAGCCAGCCCGTTTGACTGAGGGTATTCGGGATGCTGGTGATATGACGAAAGTACCAGCGTGTAGCAAAGTCTTTGAAGAACTGGCTGGTAAATTGCCTGCCGTTGTCAGTAGTTGATAGGGAGCCCTGTGGACAGAGAAATGGCGTGCCAGCTTCTGGACTACCGCTGAGGAGGTGGGGCTATGGAGCAGATCAATTTCAAACCATCCGGAATACGAGTCGACTAGGACCAGGTATTGTTTGCCATGCCAATCAAAAAAGCCAGTCGCCACAGTGGACCATGGGAGGTCAGAAAACGGGTGTGAGAGAAGTGGCTGCTTTTGTTGGTGTGGTGCCATACTGTTGCACACCGCACAGGACTCTACCTTCTCACGTATATAATGTCATTCCAGGCCAGAAAAACATGCTTTTTGCTCGTAGAATAGTCAACTCTGCACCTTGTTGTGTAGGGAGGCAGGAATTACAGCTTTGTGGCCCTTTATGATAATGCCATCTTGTGGTGCTAGTTCGTCACGAACGGAGAAGAAGAGCCAAATTGGGAACGGTAGTCTGTATTGCTTGTCCGGCCACCCGTGCTGTATGACAGAGGAGAGCGATCATAAGGTATCATCAGCAGGAGTCTGGGCTGCCAGGCCTTCTAAACAGGATGAAGGAACATTGGAGACATTCATGAGAACGAAGTTGTCCTCATCCGTGGATGGTTTCTCGCAGGTTTTACGTGGAGCTCGCGACAGGGTGTCAGTCAAGTGCACGTCTTTGCTACGTTTGTAAGTCAGAGCAATGTCATACTTCTGTAGTTGTAACATCATATGTTGGAGACGTGCTGGGGCAGCGTGTATCAGTTTGTTCAGAATGCTAACAGTGGTTGATAGACAAAAATGCTGGAGAAACTCAGCGGGTGAGGCAGAATCTATGGAGCAAGGAATAGGTGATGTTTCGGGTCAAGACCCTTCTTCAGACTCTACGTTTCAGGTCTCGACCCGAAACATCACCAATTCCTTGCTCCATAGATGCTGCCTCACTCACTGAGTTTCTCCAACATTTTTGTCTACCTACAATTTTTCCAGCATCTGCAGTTCTTTCTTAAACATTCAGTGTTTGATGGTCGGTTTCAATCGTAACTGTTTTTTTCCGAAGATAAAGTCATTGAACTTCTTGCAAGTGAAAACGACCGCTAGCAGCTCCTTTTCAATCTGAGCGTAGTGTTGTTCCGTGTCAGTCATGGTGTGAGAGGCATAAGCCACAGGTCTATTGTTTTGCGTCACTGTTGTTTTGGAGGCAGGCTGCTCCTAAGCCATACTGGGAGTCGTCGCAAGTCAGTGTAACAGGCAGCTTAACATCGAAGTGGGTGAAGGTGGGGGCACAAGACATCTGTTGTTTAAGAGTGTCGAATGCCCTCTGCTGCTGTTCATGCCAGAACCATACTGTATCTTTGTGAGTTAGCTGACACAGTGGACACGATAGTTCGCTGAAATTCGGAATGAATTTTCCCAAATAGTTTACCATACCAAGGAATCTCTGCAGGCTGGTCACATCTGTGGGTTCTGGTAACTCGTCAATTGCAATAGTCTTTGATGGGTCGGGTTTAAGACTGTTACTGGTCACCTTACTCACACGAAATTTGCATTTTTGGGGATTAAACCTGAGGTTGATCTCTTTGGCGCGGTCTAGAACCCTCTTTAAGTTTGCGTCGTGTTCTTGGATATTTTGTCCAGCAATGAGAATGTCATCGACAATAATTGAGCATGGGTAACCAGCAAATAGTTGATCCATGGTGGGCTGAAATACTTCACTTGCCAAGTTTACGCCGAATGGCATGCGCAGAAATTTGTAACGTCCAAAAGGTGTACTGAAAGTTGTCAGCTTGGAAGAGTTGTGATCTAACGGAATTTGCCAGAATAAACTCTTTGCGTCTAGAACTGAGAATACTGTTGCCTTGCCCAACTGCGCGGCGACACTGTGTGAATGGAATAGTGTGGTCGTTAATGGCAGTGTTTAAATCTTTGAGATTGATACAAATCCGTATCTCTTCCTTGTTCCTTTTGGTTGCTACTACCATGGTTGAGACCAAGTCCGATGGATCAACCACGGGAGCAATCACACCCAGAGCCTCCATCCTGTTGAGTTCTTTTTGTACAGGATCCCCCATAGCATGGGGAATCTGGTGGGCAGGATGGACAACTGGCAGGACCTCTGGGTCGGATGTGATTGTGCACTTGATAGGAAGCTTGCCAAGCTTGTTGTCAAAGAGCTTTACGTATTGTGACAGGAACTGTTGAGTGGAGCCATGTGCAGGAGATAGTTGATGAACCGCCGTACCGAAGGTGACCAAACCTAGGTCATTACAGGCATCAATGCCTAGCAGAGGTCACTTTCTCTTGGACGATAAAGAAGCTCAGATTGTATACACGTGATGCTAGAAGGCACTGTAACTTGACTCTTCCAACAGGGTGCACTGCACCCCCTCCAAAAGGAAGTTTGTTTTATTACTTTAACATTCATAATCCTGTGGAGCTCAGATAAGGATAGAACATTGCAATGAGCTCCAGTATCGAGTTTAGCAATAACACTAGTTCCGTTAATGAGGAGAGTGACCATGGGATCTCGGTGTTCACAAGACAAGTCCGACAAGGAATGTATGTTTATACTCAGTCCATCGATAGCAGGCAGCATCTCCTCGTTAGTCAGAGGGGTTGCTGTGGGAGTTACGTGGGAAGGTTCTGGCTGTAAGCTTTCCGGCTGTAGCAGGTGCACTGATTGCTTTGTCTCTACTCTGTTCCCATGCAAGCGGCAACAGTGGATGAAGTGATTTCTGCGTTTACAGAAATGGCAGACTTTTCCATAAGATTTTTCCATTGTTCATGAATGCCGGCATGCAAACCTCCACAGTTCCCACAATTATTGATAAATCGGACATTGGATCTGCCGGGCACTTGTGAAGGCTGGCGCTGGGCCGGGTAAAACATGCTGGCGATATTTACATCATAAGCAGAGTGGGGACCCAGTACCAGAGATTTCGTGTGGGAGTCTGTCAACTCTGCAACACGACAGCGATTCTCAGCCCTTTCCAGGGTGAGGTCTGCATCACGTATAAGTTCATCTCGTACGTTGTAATTGAGAACACCATGAACCAGACTGTCACGAGAATAGAGGCACAAATGTCTGGCGCCGCAGCATGATGCGCTACACGGATATAAATGGTGAGGTACTCTTCAAAGATGCGCCAACGCTCAGCGAGGTTGCCATCAAACACAAGCGGTTCAGGCTTACAACATGCAGCAGACATAGCGAAATAACTAACAGAATGAAGAAAAAAAAACTAAAAACAAGCTGGAAACAAACTAGGCGAGTAAGGGATCCCACTTCTGACACCATGTTGAATGATGAGACCCATACACAGGAGTAATAACTCATAGACTTTATTGAAACACAAGCGGAGGAAACATTACATGCTATGGTCTCTGTGGTCAGCATCCTGTCTGGCAGTGAGACAGTTATGTGTTATATTTATAGTCCAGGGTAGGGATGAAGATCTGGACTGGACTTATTATGGAATGTGCAGCATGCATAATATTTGTGGTGCTATAGTAAATGCAGACTAATATGGTTAATCTACAGTATCTAATACAACATTTTTGTTTCTGCTTAATCGACCATAGTATGCTTACGTGGGGTAAATGAAAGGAATGCATGAAGAAAGTAAGAATTCTTCAATGTGGAACAATTTCAAATATGGTCTGAATGGCCGACAACCTCAAAAATTATCAATGCTTATTAACTTCCAGTTATACAAAGACATTATTATTTTACATTTAATGCTACACCAAGATTTTATCAAAAATTTAATTTTCACTGTTAATAATTCAAAATTATTTAACAAAAGCATTTTGTCATAGAATCGTACAGTATGGAAACAAGCATTTCTGCCCATCTATGCCCCATCTATGCTAGTCTCACCTGCCCGCATTTGGTCCTATCCCGTAAATCTTTCCTGTCCATGTACCTGTCCAAAAGCCTTTTAAATGCTGTAATAGTTTGTGCCTCAACTACCTACTTTCCCATTTCTTATGCCCACAAGTCAGGTTCCTATTAAATTTCCACCTCTCACATACCCATATCCTCACGTTCTTGATTCCACCACTCGGGGTAAATGACTCTCTACATTCACCATATCTATTCCGATCATGATTTTGTACATCTCTATTAGATCACTGCTTAGCCTCCTGCGCACCAATGAATAATGTCCCAACCTACCCAACCTTCCACATAGTTCAGGCCCTCAGTCCTGGCAACATGCTCAGAAATGTTCTCTGCATTCTTTCCTGCTTAACAACATCCTTCGTATCAAAGAATAACCAAAACCAAACTCAACACTCCAAACACTCCTGACTGATGAAGGCCAAGGTACCAAAAGCCTTTTTCACCACCCTATCCACCTGTGGTGTCACTTTCAGGTAATTATGTGCCTGCACTCCTAGATTCCTCTGCTCTATAACACTTTCCTGGACATGGCCATTCACTGTGAGGGTCTTTCCCTGGTTTGACTTCTTAGAATCCAACACCTTACACTCATCTGCATTAAACTCTATCAACCAACCATTCCTCAGCCCTCTTGCCCAGCTGGGCAACATCCTGTTGTAATTTGTGATAATTATCTTTGCAGTCGACCCACTCTAATATCATATGCAAACCACAAACAGCAATGGGCCCAGCAACAATCCCTGTGTCACACCACTAGTCACGGGCCTCCGGCCTGAAAAGCAACCTTTCACCATCATCCTCTGCTTCCTTCCATGAAACCAATTCTCTATCCAGTCAGCTCGCTCTCCCTGGATCCCATGCAATCTAGAACAGTCTATCATGCAGAACCTTTACAAATTGCATGCCATCCAAGCCCTTAGCACTATCGCAGTCACTGTCTACACCTGGAAGATTAAAATCTCTCACTGTTGCAAACCTATTATTCTTGCAGCTGTCTCTGATCTCCCTATATTTTTTCTCTAATTCCCACTGACTATTTGAGGGAGGGGGAGGAGGCTATACTACAATAACCATGAAAGTGATCAACCCCTTCTTATTTTGTAGTTCCATCCAGACAGCCTCACTGGACAATCCCCAAACTCCTATCACTTAGGTATGTTGCAATACTTACCTTCAGCGGCGCTGCAATTCTGCCACTGGCCGTGTGCGCGATTTTGGCGCCTTTGAGGGGGGAGCGGGGTTAAAACGCGGATTTCTCCTACCTTGTCCTGGTTAATATTTCGTTGGAGTGCAAGCTTTTGCTGAAGAATCGTTCTGACGGGCGTTCTGTGTTTGTTTTTTTATTCGCCTGACAATTTCAGCGCTGGAGTTATTTTTAAATCAGCTCCTAAAGCCGTCAACGCCGACAACGGGGACGGATTTCACGCACGGGACAGGTAAACGAAAGCCGTTTATTTTATGTATAAAAGTGCTCCTTAAGAGGCCTTTAATTCACATTTTAATTTGCGAAACGGTGATTTTTTTCCACGAACGAACCGGCAGTATTTTTCATGCCAATATGGGGTTAAATTCACCGCAAATGCAACGTTCCAAATGATCGCGTTCCAGAAAAACCCACTCGCAAGATGATTTAAATGGCCAATAATTTACAGGTATTAAACATTAAATTACTTCAATTTGGCCTATAAATCCATGACAATGAGATTTAAAAATTATGTTATATTGTGAATTCTTGTGTGAATGTTATTTGGACACTTAGGCTATTTAAAAATGTTAATCTATTCTTAAGAAATTGATAGATGTTTAGATCTAGTAATTGAATGTTGTAATTAGCTACAATTAGGTAACTAACTAATTATATGCTTTAATTTCATGTCATCTAAGTAAGATTGTTTCATATTTGTTTCAGAATGCTTCAATCTATAATAGCTGAAAATTTATTTCAGTTCTCTTAATTTTTAAGAAAGTTATGAGCTTCTGACTGTCCTCGATCACAGCTTTTGTGTTGTCAATGGAAAAGCAATAGGGAACAAGATGCTAATTTCCAAGTATGAAAATGGCCATAACTTTTTAAATACTGAAGATATGAAAGTGAATTAGGTGTCAAATGAAACTTCTTTTTATGCTTTATCTGAGGGGATAAATTACAGACTTGATTTATAAAATCTCAAAATTTTGTAACATTGCTATATCACTAGAGCTCTCTCCCTGTCCCCACCCTCTGTGGTCAGCATCAGAGCCAGTCATGACAGTGTTTCCATTTTGAGGGAAATTACCCAAAATTCGGGAAATTCTGGTTGTCTTCGGGCAATTTTAGGGAAATGAAATAATTTCGTGAAATTTCCACATCCGGTCCTTGTGAGATAATTTGTGACCATCACATTTGTGACCTGCACATTTGGGGAAGCCGGTGACGCGGAAGGGAAGCAAAATGACGCCGTCTCTCCGCGTGTGCGCAGTGGGCCCGGGCAAGATCAGATCACAACCATTTTCACTACACACAATCAGACATCGCCTCGACGCCTCGTGTCTACTCTGGGTGAGTGGGGCCATGGAATATTGCGTTGGGGGAAGGGTGAGTCTGCTTGTTTTATATCGGGATGCAATCCAGCCCGCTGGGATGATTTGGAAAAAAAAAGGAGTGCCCGCTTCTCCGGGCCCGGGGCTGTGGTTTCTGCCCGCCCGGTCCATCGCCTCCATCCGCGGTGTCGGGGACTCGCCGCCGGTCAGCCTGGCGTCCAGGGAGCGGGTCTGGGGAGACTGTTCTCCGTTAGCTGGGCGGGAGCGGGAACGACTGGCTATGAACCCAGTCCTGGCAGCGGCCGTGACCCGACACCAGGCGCCGCTCCGTCCGGGCCCCCTCCTCCCCCCTCCCCCCCCATGGGCCCGCCCCCGCCGCCCCTCTCCCCCCGCCGCGGGCCCTCCAACGCTGTGAGGGAGGGAGAGGGGTGGTTGGAGAGAGGGAGGTGTGAGGGGGAGGGAGAGAGAGGGGGGAAAGGGAGGAATGTGACAGAGGGGAAGGGGGGAGCGATAGAGAGGGAGTGAAAAAGAGGGGGGAGGGATAGAGAGGGAGGAGTGGGAAAGAGAGGGGGATGGGGAGAGAGGGAGAGGGAGGGAGCCGTCACAACCCAGTAGTTTAGTTTGAGGCTAATTAGAGGCTGTATGGTAACTCACATTTCACTGTACCTTAATTGGTGCATGTGACAAATAAATAATTTGATTGATTGATTGTTGTATTGAGTTCTTTGTATCACTGCATTCCAGGCATACACTGCACTGAACACACAATATGCATACCATGCAGGCTAGGCTACATCATGTATGTGCACAGTGCATAATGCCTTGCATAACACTGTACAAGTGAGTAACAGAAGCAGGCAGATACGGTGTAGTTAAGGGGCTGTGCCACTGTACGAGCTAATTAAAGAGTTCTCCCGAGTTTCCCCTGATTCAAACTTGGAGAATTGCGGTAATAGCCACTCGTAGGTACTCGGGGCTCTAGTGGACATTTTTCAACATGTTGAAAAGTCTTCACGAGCTTATCGCGTTTCCCGAGTACCTGCCGTTAGCGTTAGCTAAGAGACGTCCCGAGCTCCGACGTACCCGCTACGTACATTCTACGTGCTTACCACGAGATTTTTTTTAAAACTCGGGAGAGCTCTTGAATTAGCTCGTACAGTGGGACAGCCCCTTTACATAGATCTGTTTTGCCTTGTTGTTCTTTGTGTTGTTAACATGTGCCCGCAAAAGAAAAACAACAAATAGCACGCAGGATGCATTTTTGAAAATTTCAGGAAATACCATCAAATACTAGGAAATTTGGGATTCTATTTCAGGAATTTTTTTTTCAGGTGTGGAAACACTGAGTCATGATGCCACTGACATGGCTGCCGCTGTTCTCTGAAAGGCCATCGTCCCCCAACAGTATCCAAAACAATACACTTGTTCCTGAGGGGAATGGCCACATGGGAATCCTGTACTTTCTGCCTTTCCTGGTGGTCACCCAGCTACCTGGCGCCTGCACCTTGGGTATAAACACCTCACCAAAACTCCTATCTCTGATGTTTTCAGCCTCATAGCTGCTTCTGACTGCCTCTAACTGCAGCTCCGACTGCTTGATGCAACTGGATACACTTCATCACAGATGGAATCACCAGGGATTCTGGAATTTCACCTGATCTCCCTCAGGAGGAGCATAAATTGCCCCTAACTGCAATCCTAATTACAATAATGCTAAACAGGAAAGTGAGGTGGTCACGGTGGCACAGCGGTAGAGTTGCTGCCTTACAGCGAATGCAGCGCCGTAGACCCGGGTTCGATCCTGACTATGAGTGCTGTCTGTACGGAGTTTGTACGTTCTCCCCGTGACCTGCGTGGGTTTTCGCCAAGATCTCCGGTTTCCTCCCACACTCCAAAGACGTACAGGTTTGTAGGTTAATTGGCTTGATAAAATGTAAAAATTGTCCCTAGTGTGTAGGATAGTGTTAATGTGCGGGGATCGCTGGTTGGCGCAGAAGAGCCTGTTTCTGCGCTGTATCTCTAAACTAAACTAAATGGCTATTCTGCGAGAGCTTGCCTCCCTTTTTATTCATTTCTAGGAGCTAGTCTTGTCTGAAAAACACTTTAAAAGAAAAATTCCTTGCTCCTCTTTACAGACCCACAATCACTTGCACCAGAATTTTATCTTCACACACACACACACACACACACACACACACACACACGCACACACACTCACACGCGCACACACGCACACGCGCACACGCCCACACGCCCACACGCCCACACGCCCACACGCCCACACGCCCACACGCGCACACGCGCACACGTGCACACGCGCACACGCGCACACGCGCACACACGCACACAAAAAAAAAAAAAAAAAGGTCAAATAGCGACCAGGGGATATGGGGAGAAGGCAGGAACGGGGGTACTGATTGGAGATCACATTGAATGGCTGTGCTGGCTCGAAGGGCCGAATGGCCTACTACTACACCTATTGTATATTGTCTATTATATTCTTTTACAAATATACATCGGTGGACTCGGTGGGCCGAAGGGCCTGTTTCCACGCTGTATCTTTAAATTAAACTAAAACACTAAAACTAGAGGGAGTCTAAAGAAAGGTCTGTACCTGAAACGTCACCCAATTTCTTCTATCCAGAGTTGCTGGCTGCTCCATGGAGTTCCCCCGCACAATTAAAGCATGGAATAGTCTTCACCCTACCATAGTTACCCAACCAGATGCAACTAAATTTAAAGTAGGTCTTTTTTCCCCAAAAGGCCTTTTTTGCTTAAGTCCAGGTCAAGAGTCAAGAGAGTTTTATTGTCATGTGTCCCAGATAGGACAATGAAATTCTTGCTTGCTGCAGCACAACAGAATATGTGAACATAATACAGAACAGGAGATAAAATATTGTGTGTTTATATACCATAGACCATATATACACACAATAAATAAACTGATAAAATGAAATACGCTGTTACTGTTCAGAGTTTAGAGTTTGGAGTTTGGTGCTGGACCCTCCACCACCTCCAGTTTAAATTCCATTTAGAATATTTTTGGAGGACCAGAAGCAAGAGTTACTCCAGGGAGTTACTCCAGCTCCAGGGAGTGATTCTGCATTGGTTTTCAGCGGTCGTGGCGAGGCGGCGACCGGACAGCAATGGCGGCCAAATCTCCCACATTTCAAAGCGAGGGATAAAATGGCCAGCGCTTACCAGTGGCAGTGGCATTGCGCATGTGCAGGGTAGCCGATGATGTGCTGGCCGTGGTTGTGCGCATGAGCAGGGGGAGGATGTGCTGGCCATAGCAGTGCGCATGTGCAAGGCGGCCAGCCTTGCCGGCGGATGAAGAGCGAACGGAGAGCGGAGACCCGGCAGCCCGGACACGGATGGCGGTCGGAGACGGAGAGTGACAGAGAGAGAGAGAGAGAGAGAGATAGAGAGGGCGGCCCGCTCAGAGTTGAACGGCCTTTCCTGCCGGAGACCGGCCAGAGCTTCAGCAGCGGCGCAGCACTGGATTCCATCGTGGAGCAGGACGATGCCTTCCCGTGGATCGCCGGAGCTCCGGAGTGTTGGGACTGCTGTTTAACACCGTGGAGCTGTGGATTGCGGTGTTTCCAGCCGCAGGCGGTGCTGACTTTAACATCGCCGAGTCCTTGGGACCTCTCGCCAGCGTTGACTCTCCGCCCAGCTCGGCCTGTGGACTTCGGGAGCCACGGTCTCCGGTAGGAAGTGGCCGATTCGGCAACTCCAAGTTACTGAGAGTGTTGTCCGTTCCGACGCCGGAGCTCCGATCATCCCGAGAGGACCTGAAACATCGGGCCGTCTGTAGAGGGCTCAAAGGCCCCAACCACGGGTGAACAAAGAGGAAGAGGACTGAACTTTATTGCCTTCCCTCACAGTGGGAAACGTTGATACTGCTGTGTGGGGATGTTCATGTTAAATTCTATCATGTATTGTGTTCTTTTTATTCGTTTGGCTGTATGGTAATTCAAATCTCACCGTACCAATTGGTGCAAGTGATAATAAATGTCTCTTGAACTCTCGACTCCCTCTGCTTTGGTCCATTATAAGGAGGGTTTAGTATTCCATAGCGATGGGATGGTGTCTCTAATTACCGATGACTGCAGATGATGTTGAATAGACAAAAGGACACAAAGTGCTGGAGTAATTCACCGGGTCAGGATCTCTGCAGGACACGAATATGTGACATTGGGACCCTTCCTCAGACTGATTCATTCAGGTGAGTTACTCCAGCATTTTGTGATGCTTCACCTTAAAACTAGGCGCTGATGCCACTGTCTGCACAAACGACCCCTTCTTCACCGGTTCACACAGCTGTTGTTGTGGCTCACGTTGTAGCCCCGATAGGAAGCGCTTTCTTCAGGTCGCTGCCAACGACGACGCGATCAGTTACCATGGGGCTCCTTCCCCTCTCACCTGCTGTCGCTTTCAAGGTGGAGTACGTTGGTGACTCCAGGGATTATGAGATGCATAGCAAGGGTAGATGGTCAGATGACAATGAAAGTGTCAAATACATAGATGTAAGGTGAGAGGGGAAAAGTTTAAAGGAGATTTATGAGAAAAAAAATTACAACAGAAACATAGAAATAAAGAAAATAGGTGCAGGAGGAGGCCATTCTGCCCTTCGAGCCAGCACCACCATTCATTGTGATCATGGCTGATCGTCCCCAATCAATAACCCGTGCCTGCCTTCTCCCCATATCCCTTGATTCCACTATCTCCTAGAGCTCTATCTAACACTCTCTTAAATACATCCAGTGATTTGGCCTCCACTGCCCTCTGTGGCAGGCAATTCCACAAATTCTCAACTGTCTGTTTTTTTCTCACCTCAGTCTTAAATGGCCTCCCCTTTATTCTAAGACTGTGACTCCTGGTTCTGGACTCGCACAACATTGGGAACATTTTTCCTGCATCTAGCTTGTCCAGTCCTTTTATAATTTTATATGTTTCTAACAGAGTGTGACATATGTCTAGAACATGCTGGAGTTATGATAGGAATGTTTAAAAAGCATTTAGCCAGGTACGTAAACACGCAGGGTAGAGTGGGATATGGACCTTATGCAGGCAGACGGGATTACTTCAGATTAGCTTCATGGCCAGTGCAGACATCGTGGACAGAACAGACCCATCCGTCTGAAGATAGATCATGATGCTAAGCATCACCAATCTATTTCTACCCACTGCTATTTCCAGACGCTAATCTGAACATTATGGGCTGAAAGGCCTTACACTAGACAATAGACAATAGGTGCAGGAGTAGGCCATTCGGCCCTTCGGCCCTTCGAGCCAGCACCGCCATTCAATGTGATCATGGCTGATCATCCGCAATCAGTACCCTGTTCCTGCCTTCTCCCCATATCCCCTGACTCCATTATCTTTAAGAGCTCCATCTAGCTCTCTCTTGAAAATATCCAGAGAACCGGCCTCCACTGCCCTCTGAGGCAGAGAATTCCACAGACTCACAGCTCTCTGTGAGAAAAAGTGTTTCCTCGCCTCTGTTCTAAATGGCTTACTTACACCTTATTCTCAAACTGTGGCCCCTTGTCTGGACTCCCCCAACATCGGGAACATGTTTCCTGCCTCTAGCGTGTCCAAAGGCTTAATGATCTTATATGTTTCAAAACAATCCCCTCTGATCCTTCTAAACTCCAGAGTATACAAACCCAACCGCTCCAGTCTCTCAGCCTATGACAGTCCCGCCATCCATATGGTATTGATGCTGATGGCCGAACAGACATTTTAACCATGAATGCCTAAAGACAGGGATTAATGTTGCTTCATGAGGATGGTGATAGCCTTGAACTTGTATGAACTGAATCTTCCCTGCAACTTATCAGAGTAGGTTATAATGTTGTCCAATTATTATTGTATCTGATACTGCCCTATTATTTTTATGTTAGATCAATTGCAGATGGAAGGCTTGACAATTATGTACAAACAACCCTACCTCTGACCTCATGATGGAGGGAACATCACCAATGAAACATCTGTAAATATTTGGGCTCGGACACAACCAAGATGATTGGTGTCTCTCACAATCAAATTCGACTTCATTTGTGCAATGTATGCCTTCAACCATTGACGTGCTTTCCACTTGACTGCCATTGGGTTCACTTTTACAAGGACACGTTGATGCCTCACTCTGTTAAATATCGTCATGTCATCAATGCCAATCATACTCACCTCACCTCTGGAATTCAGCTCTTTTGTTTGTCAGTGGATCAAAGTTGTAATAAAATTTAGGAACAAATGGTCCTGACGGAGACCAAACTGAGCATTGTCAAGTAGGTTAGCAGTGAGTATGTGTCACTCAATGTAACTGTGCATGACATCTCCTTTCACTTTGATGATGGGCATTGAGCAGTTGGGATTCATCCTGTTTTTTTATAAACAGCTGGGCAAATGTCCATAATTTCAGGGAGACGCCAGCCATATAGCTGTCCTGGAACAGCTTGTCTAGAGGCACAACTAGTTCTGTGCTTTATTGGAACCTATAAACTTGGTGTCTCCATTTAGCTGATGTTGCTACGTGGTGTAAACTAAATTGATGAAAGGTTGATGTCTGTGAGGAGCGGAGAGGAACATAATCATTGGGCACTGAAATTTCTCGGATCCAGGATGTTTTGTTTAGTTTAGTTTAGTGAACCTCTGCCTCACCTGGAAAGTCTGCTTGATCCTTAAATGGAGTCGAGGGGGGATGTATAGTGACAAGTGTAGCATTTCCTGTGGTTGCAAGGGAAAGTACCCAGGGAGGGGGTGGTTTGGGTGGGAAGGGACGAATTGACCAGGGAATGACCATCGTTCCAGGTGAGGCAGAGTTTCACCTGCACCTCCTCCAATCTCATCTACTGCATTCGCTGTTCTCGGTGTCAACTTCTCTACATCGGTGAGATCAAGCGCAGGTTTGGCGATCAAGCGCAGGTACACCCCAGCGGTATGAACATTGACCTATAATTTCAGATAGTCCTTGCTTTCTCCCTCCTTCCACTCCCATTCCCAGCTCTCCCACAACCCTACTGTCTCCGTCTCTTCCGTACATTTTCCCACCCCCCCCCCCCACACTCACATTAGTCTGAAGAAGGGTCTCGACCCAAAACGTGGCCTATTCCTTCTCTCCATAGATGGTGCCTCACCCACTGAGTTACTCCAGCATTTTTGTCTACCTTCGATTTTTCCAGTATCTGCAGTTCCATCTTAAATATGATAATATCTTACCCGCTTACAGTGGACAATCGGCGATAACGGACCCCCCCCACCCCATTACCTATTGTCCGTTATAACGAGTGTTTATTGTACCTGCCTCTCCAAGACAGGACTAATCTTGAATGGTACAGGAACCGAGCTGCGCAGCAGATTATACAAGAGGCGAGAATGCAAAATGTGGCCGTATTAAATATATGAAAATAATGGTAATGTGCAATGGTGCCAAAAGCCCTGTTACCATGCTGTACATCCCTGTGATTCTTTACAATCCCTCACAACAATTTACCTGAAGGAGCAGGATAAAATAGACAATCATTGCAAAATTAATGATTGCTGCCATTGTTTAAAATCCAAAACCGCATGTCCCAGCTCTGAACGCCCCGGTCCAATGTGGTAATAGAACTGGCTGTTTACCAGGTTTACCAGTTGGAGCCACACCTGTGATCTGGACTGCGCGCAGTGGTGTGAAACCCCGCTCTATAAATGTGAGCAGTGAATGCGCTCAGTACCGCTGATCCGCAGCAGCGTCGGGTCGCAGGACGAAGAGCGCAGCCGACTCACCCGGACTGAACGATCATGCAGTGGGGCGTCTTCACCTTCATCTGCGGCTCCTTGCTGCTTTCTCTGCAGCTTGTCTCGGTGGACACCGGTAATGTAATCAGTAGAATATAGTTTTGCTGGGAACGTAGCCGAAAAGGTTGGAGTTAGCTTTGAAAAGTCCAGCTTTTATACATGTAAATAATGCAGCTTATGATCAGTTTTGATTCGGACTGAAATGAAGCTAATGTTACTCCTATTGCAAAGAACATCATAAGGAAAACTCTCCTGATGCATACTGAGTACTCAACTATTGCATTTCAGGGAGAGGAAATTAGAGATATGGAAGGGTAAGGTGCAGGGCCAGCCTTAGGAGACGCGGGGCCCAATTGGGAACAATGTTGGTGAGCCCCAGGTTCCCAGCCAAGGTCTGTCAGTCCTGTTATTTAGTATATATAATGAAATTGTACACTAAGGTGCGATGGATTATACACTGTCTGAATCTCTCCTGCTCCCATTTGACTGTCAGTACCTCCACTGGCTTCCAACCTTTACCATAGCAGCTAATTACCATTAAACTGCATTATGTGATTGGACACAATGCCCTTGGAGACAGCGGCTGATTGGACGGGAGGAGACTTATTTGTTGTTTGGACGGGAATTTTAAGGCAAGCTGGTTGGTGATTGGACGCAACCCCCTTAGAGACAGCGATTGATTGACCACCAAATAATCAGGCACAAAATAATTGACAAATAGGAAAACAAAAATCGCTGGTCATTGCGAACTCAGTGGACTAACTGGCTGTATCTCCAAACTAAACAGTATAATATGCAGGTACATTCATTTAAAATATAATTCAGTGATTATTTCACATGATTTCTCACTGTGTAAAGCTCAGTATCTGACCGATTTCTATGTAACACGTTTGGTGTGCCGTGAGCATTTTACTCTCCCAAAACAGTTCATATCTAGCAATACGATCAACGAACCAGACAGCAGTTGGACGCAGTCATGCGATTAGCAAGCGATTGATAAGATTTGATGGGGCACCCTGAGCTTTTTTGCACTAGTATTAGGGTTAAGTTATTGAATTTATTCGTTTCTCATTTGTTCTCATACAATCTATGAGTATTGTGTTTACACGCCTGTTATGCTGCTGCAAATAAGAATTTCATTGTTCTGTTGCGGGTACACATGACAATTATAAATTCTTGACTCGATTCTTCACTCATGCATTTGTGTAATAGAAAACGGGTAACCATTGCACTCTGCGCCAAGTTAAAAAGAGTCAGCAGTTAGTCAGGAAGTGACTATTCGCCTCCAAAGAACAACCCTTTGTTCGGTGGCATCACTAAATGGTGTGACTCAATATTCCTCCAGCAGTTTGGTTTTTTTGCTCAAGATCTGCAGCATCTGCAGTTGCTTGCGATTTAATACTATGTTCCGCTGTGATCTAACTAATAGATGGCCCATGCTGAAGCACACGCAGCATTGAAATGCTAATACGACAATTAGCAAGAATATTGAACAATACAGTAACACGTAGCTCAGAGGACACTGGGGTTTAATTTTTCAAATGCCCATTTTCACGAAGCAAGTCACTTTTGGCAACGATACCAGTTTTTAAGAAGGCAGACTTTGCACTGAGCACTTGAAAATAACTCAGTGGTTAACTGGCAATGTAAACATGATGGTGTGCCTGCCACCAAAGCAGCAGGCACCGTGGGAGGAAGGTGGGGGAGAGGGAGATGAATGTGGACGGACAGGGGGTGAAACAAAAAGATAAAGAGCTGGTTTCAGTCCAACAGCAGTACAAACCTTGAAACAGCTGGTCACAGGGCTAAGAGACTGATGTGCTTCAGGCTGCTGTTGGACTGAAACCAGCTCTTTATCTTTTTGTTTCATAGAATCACTTCAAGCCCGGTCTCTGCATTATAAGTGCAACATGAACAGTGATGGAAATGGGTTTTAGGAACTAGGGGTACGCTAAGGTCAGTGAGGGTGAGGCTGAGAAGGGAGGGGTGGGGGGAGGTGGATGCTATAAGCCCCCCGTGAGAAATTTTATTTCTCTGAATTTGAAGATAGACATAAAGCTGGAGTAACTCAGCAGGACAGGCAGCGCAGCGTCTCTGGAGAGAAGACCCTTCTTCAGACTGAACTGAACTCTCGTCGGTGAGAGTACTTGTGATTGTCTGAAGAAGGCTCTCGACCAGAAACGCAACCCTCTCCCCAGAGCCCATGCCCGTCCTGCTGAGCCACTTTCAACTTCAGAGCCAAACAAAAAACACAGAGTGCTGGAGGAACTCAGCGGGCAAGGCGGCTGCCTCAACCGCTGAATTTCTCCAGCATTTTTGTCTACCGCAAAACGACAATGATTCCGGGAATGCCGAGGCAACAGGCTGAGAGAGAGGGAGTGAGAGAGCTAGAGAGAGACGAGATGGGGTGTGGGAGAGGAAGAGAGCGCAAGAGAGAGAGGGAGGGAGAGAGAGAGCGAAAGACAGAGAGACACAACGTGGGTCGGTAGGTGAATGACTAACTTGCACACCAACAAGAAGACCCTTCTCACGGTCCGGAGCCCTCAATCATGATGGTGGGTTTTAAGAAATTCTCAATGTGTCATCAATGCATCGATCTGCATTCCTCAGTAAATGTAATTGTGTTTGGAAGAAGTATTAATGACGCCGCGTGAATTTTATTCAAAGGAACGCTGCGTCATTAATACTTGTTCAAAACACAATTACATTTACTGAGGAATGTGGATTGAAGCATTGATGACACATTGTATAACTACTTGTTGACTACTGGCTGTTAACAAGTGCTAAAAGTAGTAGTTAACAAATTGTTTGTGTCTGATGGCCGTGCAGTGGTTGTTATCCATGTTCATTTAAAGAAAAAATCCGGATGGCGAATGTTTAAAAAAAATCTTTATTTAACAAAGCAAATTCGTATTTCCGTACGAAATACGGAACATTAGTGGGGGCCCCCCTTAGGCACGGGGCCCAATTGGGGGCAATCGGTCCAATCGGCTTAAGGCCGGCCCTGGTAAGGTGTCAAAATGGCAGATCATAGCAGACGGGGATCATGAAATGCAGAATGGTTCAATGAAGGTCTGAAGAAGGGTCTTGAACTGCAACATCATCTCTGCTTTTTCTCCAAAAATGCTGTCTGATCCGCTGAATTACTCCAGCTTTTTTGTGTATTTCTTACATTTCTTTGATCTATGTCTATATTTAAGAATAAGGGGTGGTCCATATAGAATGGAGATGAGGAAAAACTTTTTCACCCAGAGAGTTGTGAATCTGTGGAATTTTCTGCCTCAGAAGGCGGTGGAGGCCCAATCTCTGCTTGCTTTTAAGGGAGAGTTAGATAGAGCTCTTAAAGATAGCAGTCAAGGGATATGGTGAGAAGGCAGGAACGGGGTACTGAATGTGGATGATCAGCCATGATCACAGTGAATGGCGGTGCTGCCTCGAATGGCCTACTCGTGCACCTATTGTCTTTTATCTATTGTCTGCTTTGATCTATCATTTTCACACCTTATGTATCCACATCTCTAGTTTCTCTCTCCCCTAACTTTTAGCCTGAAGAAGGGACTCGACCCAAAACATCACCCATTCCTTCTCACCAGAGAGGCTGCCTGTCCCGCTGAGTTACTCCATCATTTTAGACAATAGACAATAGACAATAGACAATAGACAATAGGTGCAGGAGTAGGCCATTCGGCCCTTTGAGCCAGCACCGCCATTCAATGTGATCATGGCTGATCATCCCCAATCAGTACCCAGTTCCTGCCTTCTCCCCATATCCTCTGACTCCGCTATCTTTAAGAGCCCTATCTAGCTCTCTCTTGAAAGCATCCAGAGAACCTGCCTCCACCACCCTCTGAGGCAGAACATTCCACAGACTCTAAACTCTCTGTGAGAAAAAGTGTTTCCTTGTTTCCGTTCTAAATGGCTTATCCCTTATTCTTAAATCGTGACACCTGGTTCTGGTCTCCCCCAACATCAGGAACATGTTTCCTACCTCTAGCGTGTCCAAACCCTTAACAATCTTATATGTTTCAATAAGATCTCCTCTCATCCTTCTGAACGCCAGAGTGTACAAGCCCAGCCGCTCCATTCTCTCAGCATATGACAGTCCCGCCATCCCGGGAATTAACCTTGTAAATCTACGCTGCACTCCCTCAATAGCAAGAATGTCCTTCTCAAATTAAGGGAGAAAAACTGCACATAATACTCCAGGTGTGGTCTCACTGGGGCTCTATACAACTGCAGAAGGACCTCTTTGCTCCTATACTTGACTACTCTTGTTATAAAGTCCAACATGCCATTCGCTTTCTTCACTGCCTGCTGTACCTGCATGCTTACCTTCATAGACTGAAGAACAAGGACCCCTAGATCCCGTTGTACTTCCCCTTTTCCCAACTTGATGCCATTTAGATAGTAATCTGCCTTCCTGTTTTTGATACCAAAGTGGATAACCTCACATTTATCCACATTAAACTTCATCTGCCATGCATCTGCCCACTCCCCCAACCTGTCCAAATCACCCTGCATTCTCATAGCATCCCCCTCACAGTTCACACTGCCACCCAGCTTTGTGTCATCTGCAAATTTGCTCATGTTACTTTGAATCCCTTCATCCAAATCATTGATGTATATTGTAAATAGCTGCGGTCCCAGCACCGAGCCTTGCGGTACCCCACTAGTCACTGCCTGCCATTCTGAAAGGGACCCATTAATCCCTACTCTTTGTTTCCTGTCTGCCAACCAATTTTCTATCCATGTCAGCACTTTACTCCCAATACCATGGGCCTCAATTTTGCCCACTAATCTCCTATGGTGGACCTTATCAAATGCTTTCTGAAAGTCCAGGTACACTACATCCACTGGCTCTCCCTTGTCCATTTTCCTAGTTACATCTTCAAAAAATTCCAGAAGATTAGTCAAGCATGATTTCCACTTCGTAAATCCATGCTGACCCGGACCGATTCTGTTACTGCTATCCAAATGTGGGGCTATTTCATGTTTTATAATTGACTCCAGCATCTTCCCCACCTTTTCCCCATCTTTCCCCATCTTCCCCACCATTTTCTAGAGCCGCTTCCTTAAGTACCCTGGGATGCAGACCATGTCAGGCTAACTGGTCTATAATTCCGTTTTCTTTCTCCCGCCTTTCTTAAAAAGTGGGATAACATTAGCTACCCTCCAATCCACAGGAACTGGTCCTGAGTCTATAGAACATTGGAAAATTATCACCAATGCATCCACGATTTCTAGAGCCACTTCCTTAAGTACCCTGGGATGCAGACCATCAGGCCCTGGGGATTTATCAGCCATCAGTCTATCCAACACCATTTCCTGCCTAATGTGGATTTCCTTCAGTTCCTCTGTCATCCCAGATCCTCTGGCCTCTACTATTTCAGGAAGATTGTTTGTGTCCCCCTTAGTGAAGACGGATCCCAAAGTACCTGTTCAACTCATCTGCCATTTCCTTGTTCCCCATAATAAATTCACCATTTTCAGTCTTCAAGGATCCAACTTTGGTCTTAACTAATTTTTTTCTCTTCACATACCTAAAGAAGCTTTTACTATCCTCCTTTATATTCTTGGCTAGCTTACCTTCGTACCTCATCTTTTCTCCCCGTATTGTCTTTTTAGTTATCTTCTGTTGCTCTATAAACATTACCCAATCCTCTTGCTTCCCGCTCATCTTTGCCACGTTGTACTTCTCTTTTATTTTTATACTGTCCCTGACGTCCCTTGTCAGCAACGGTCACCCCTTACTCCCCTTGGAATCTTTCTTCCTCCTAGGAATGAACTGATCCTGCACCTTCTGTATTATTCCTAGAAATACCTGCCATTGTTGTTCCACTGTCATCCCTGCTAGTGTATCTTTCCAGTCAACTTTGGTCAGCTCCTCCCTCATGGCCCCATAGTCCCCTGTATTCAACTGCAACACTGACACCTCCGATCTACCCTTTTCCCTCTCCAATTGTAGATTAAACCTGACCATGTTATGGTCACTACCTCCTAATGGCTCATTAACCTCGAGGTCCTTTATCAAATCCGGTTCTTTACATAACACTAAATCCAGAATCGCCTTCTCCCTGGTAGGTTCCAATACAAGCTGCTCTAAGAATCCATCACAAAGGCACTCTACAAAGTCCCTTTCTTGGGGTCCAGTACCAACCTGATTATCCCAGTCTACCTGCATGTTGAAATCTCCCATAACAACCACAGCATTACCTTTGCTACATGCCAATTTTAACTCCCGATTCAACTTGCACCCTATATCCAGGCTACTGTTTGGGGGCCTGTAGATGTCCCATTAGGGTATTTTTACCCTTACAATTCCTTAGCTCTATCCATACTGACTCCACATCTCCTGTTTCAATGTCACCCCTTGCAAGGGACTGAATTTCATTCCTCACCAACAGAGCAACCCCACCCCCTCTGCCCACCTGTATGTCTTTTCGATAGGACACTTTACTCACAAGGCATTCTCGAGCCTAAGACTCACACTTTACTCACAAGGCACTTCCCTCACTGCAGCTTCATTAGTGCAGTCTTGCTTATATTGACTGATAAATTGCCTAATTTACCAATTTCCAAACCAAATTCCTCAGTTTTAAACTGTTTTTCCCCTGTGACTTACTCACTTTCCCCCACGGGCTTCAGCCAATCTGCTCTTCTCCCTGCTTTTCTTTGTTGCTGCTTGTCCAAGATCCAAGTAAGCTCTGGGCTCTTGTGTCCATTTTGTGTCTAACTTCGGTATAAACCAGCATCTGCAGTCCCTTCCTACACATTGCATTTCTATTTCTGTGTCTGGTGTTACTTTCATTCATCAGTAAAGATTTTCATTGAAATTTATTCATCGAACACATACCAAGATTCGATTTATTGAGTTTTCAAGCAATTTTAAAGACATTAAAGGCACCATCTTGCATTTTTCTAGAAGGGGATGCCTCCCCTCTGACACCCAAATGGGATTTGGATATGAACAAGTTTTAATATTATTTCTATTCAGACAGGTGTGGAGCAAATATGTGGTAGCTATCAAATTGACATAAATTGTTATGTAACACATAGATTGAATGCATGATACATTGTGGTCGGATTAATATCCAGGTGGTTTAATATCCAGAATAAAAAGAATGACCAGTGTCCTACAATGAGACAACTATACCAATGTTTCCACAGCTGGGATTGGTAGCGTGCAGTGCTAAACCTTATATTTGATAAGACCAAGATTATTTCATTTTCAGTCATTAATCCTGCAAACAAATTTATACATATGATTTCTTAGGATAGCTTGTAAAGTACTGAGTCCTGCAGCCACAAACATTTCACTTGCACTGCACCATCTAGGTTTATTTAGTAGTATTTTTATGGCATCAGTATAAGCTACTTTAAGTCTCTGTAAACTTGTTTTTCCGTAGGAGTTCGTGGATGTCTTGTAGCGGCTCGTACGAGTAAAAAGTAAAAACAAATTTCATCACGAGTATTTTTTTACTCATGGACATTTTTCAAAATGTTGAAAAAACATCACGAGTTTACCAGATTTCCCGAGTACCTACCATTACTCGTACGAGATGCTACGAGACATCCACGAACTCCTACGGACCCGCTACATACATTCTCTAAGTTCGAATCTGGGGAAAACTCGGGAGAACTCTTGATTTACCTCGTACAGTGGTACAGGCCCTTAAGATGTCTTCCTTTGTAAAAGTTGACCAGTCTTTCTGTGTTAGAGCTATTTCTATCTCTGGATACCACTGGTAGATGTTCAACATTCATTGACATAGCAACAGATATATGATCAGTCATTGCTGGCCCATACAGAATGCTCATACACCCCAATGAGGCATGTGCATCAGCTGTAAAAATACAATGATCCAGCCATGTGCGGAGTGCGGCGGCGCGGATTACTGCAGCGGCCCCTACAGCCCGTCTGTCTTTTTTTTTATTTTTGTCCAGTTAAATGTAGTTGTTTGTGGGTTTTTTTGTACTGCTTTAATTGTGTATATGTGGGGGGCGGGGGGGGGGGGGAGGGGGAAACTTTAAAAATCTCTTCCCTGCACAGAAGACCCGACCTTTTCCCTGTCGGGTCTCCGTTGTCGTTGGGGCCTAGCTCCGTGGAGCGGCCTCCGACCGGGACGACCTGGGGGCTCCAGTCGCGGAGCCTGTGGAGCTGCGGACTCACCATCGTGGGGCTGGCCGGCCTCGGAGCGCGGGGAGCGGTGGTGGCTCGTTGCTGCGGCCCGACTCCGGAGCTCCAGCTGCAGACCTGTGGACTATGATATCGGGAGTTCGCGGGTCCGGGTGAGAGACCGCTTTCCGGAGCTCCCGCAACGCAACTTCTCCAGCTCGAGTCGCGGGGTTGGAACGACCGGAGCGGGGCCGTAAATCCAGCGCCCGCCGGGGGCTCCAACTTTGTGACATTTGGGCCCGGAGCGAGGCTGTATACCGCCCGGCGCGGCCTCAACGGCCGTGGGACTTAACATTGCCCGCCTGGGGCTTCAACATCGGGAGAAAAATGGGGCAGGGGAGAGAAAAGACTTTGCCTTCCATCACAGTGAGGAGGAGATTCACTGTGATGGATGTTTTTCTGTAAATTGAATTGTTTGTGTGTCTTGTAGGAATTGTTTTGTTTGTATGGCTGTGGAAACAGAGTTTCGTTTGAGCCTCTTTGAGGTTCAAATGACAAGAAATAAATCAAATCAAAATCAAATCAAATCAAATGATGTAGTGTGCCAGGCTTCACTAATATAAGCATAACTATCTGTAGGTAAAAGCACTTTGCTTGACAATATAAAATTATTATCTTGACCGAACTGAGCCATATGATTGGCAAATAATGAGTTCCTGCCTGAGATATCTGCATTCATATCCCCAGTGACATACACACTAGAATAATTATTGATTGATGAGTCAAGCTTCTTGTTCCATAGAATATTAAGATTAAACGAGCTTACCAGTTTGAAGTTTGATCTTTATTTTATGAGGAGTTACGTTGGTGATTACGTGAAGAAGTCCCGCCTGTGCGCATGCGCGTCAATCTTCAAAGCAGCGGTATGAAATCACAGATAACAGAATATTTGAAGTAACATAGTAAGATCAGCAACATGAGAACTACCATATGACCTTTATGAGAGAGAGGGTTGGGCGTGGTGGGCACGTAATCACCAACGTAACTCCTCATAAAATAAAGATCAAACTTCAAACTGGTAAGTTCTCGTTTAATCTTACTATTTTACATCGGAGTCACGACAGTGATTCCGTGAAGATTTCAAAGCTCTGTGATGTTATGCCGCAGATTCAAATCCCGGCTTCTCACTGCATTGATTGACTTCGGATGAGAAACAATCAATAATGCGTTAAACATGACATTTGAATATCATGCAGTAACAATTGATTTGAATAATCAAAACAAACAGTAACCCCTCTATCCCAGGGGAAACTTAAACAGAACTTAATACTGAATTTGCAAACAGCCCCCGATCGGCAATCGGCCGATGGTAAAAATTGTTAAAACCAATTCATTTGACCACCCGGCGCCTGTAAGAATATGGTCGATGGGAACATCGATCGCCCTGGCCTCCGACGTTGCTGCTGCACTAGAGGAATGAGATGTATACACGTCAGTGTTAATACCTGCCTGAATCAACACTTGCTTTAACCACCTTGAGATAGTCTGTACTGACACTCTCTTGTGTGGTTTCTTGTAACTGATAAACATCCTGTTTCCACATTTCTTAAGGTCCTTGTAGCTTCAATATAATGTAATAAATGTGTCCTTACACATAAACATGGATCAGTAGGTTATGCTGAAAACACAATTTTAAAACCTGTGACACCTGGCCTGCTCTGTTTGAGCAGGTCGTAAATATATAACATAACATTCTCTTCAGCCACTTCCATCCTGTCTAGCTGAAGCTTTTGCAAAATCTGCACTCGCTATGCTGAACCAATGCCATGAGCATGACCACCTTCATGGTGAGTTTGGCCAATTCAGAGATGTGACAGGAACCCACTGTCGAAGCATCTTGAGGACCACACTTACATCCCAGATCGCCATATACCTGGGTTTAGGAGGTTTAGAGTTGAAATTCCTTTCATCAATCGAGCTATGAGAGGATGAAAAACCAATAGGATCTTTCCCTGACCCCATCAAAATATAAGAGGATAAAGCACTTAAAGCTGTATTAATGGCGCTATAACTCAGCCCCTCATCATAGCAGAGTGTCGACAGAAACTCTAAAACATCCACAATACCTGCATTACTATAGTCAATATTATTTTGTACACAGTATTGCTCACATTTTTTTACATAAGTAATATACTGCTTTTTAGTACTCTTTCTCCAGGCTGCAATGAGCATGTCCACCGTTCACCCAGTCAGTTCTCGCCCCAGGTATGGCCTTCTTAAAACCTGCAAATTAACAAGTCAATACGGTCACATAACGGATGACTTTCCCGTGTTAACGGATGCTCCAGTATCCTACGCTTGGGAACCACCAAAATAGGTTGGATCGCTAACTGTAACATCAAAGGGAACCATGCTTGAGTCGGCCAATTAGGTATTACAAGCACCCCCGAAGCGGCATCCTGCTTGATTTTTTGCAGACTCCGACCTATGAAGCAGAATGGTGGGAAAATATATAAAAAACATACCACCCCAATGTAGCGAGAAAGCATCAATTGCAACTGCCCCCTGGTCTGGCTCACATGAAACATATTTAGGCAGCTGGTGGTTAAACCTCGATGCAAAACAAATCAATATCTGGCATTCATATATAAGTACTATATTATTGAACACCTCCTGATTCAACATCCAATCTGTGTTGTCATGGAACTTTCATGACCTGGCGTCTGCTACTATGTTGAATCTACGTGGTAGATAAATAGCTGAAAACCAAATAATCTATACACCAGGCCCAAATTTGATTAGCCAATCTGTCACACGATACCGACTTGATTCCACCCATCTGATTAATATATATGCCACTGCCGTAGTATTGTCAATCTGAAACTGAACATGCAGTTATCTTTGTTAGAGCAATAAGTCTTATCCATAAAAAACTCCTAAATGCTCTAAATAGTTAATTCCCCATGCATGCAGAAGCGATGACTCTTGCTCAGTCCATCTGCCTCCACAGCTGAAACTCGTATCAGTGACACCCCACCCGAGTGCACTGACATTCATCTGCAAAATCATGGAAGGCTGCTCAAGCACTACCTTGCTAGAACTATCAACACATGGTGAATCCACCATTGCAAATCAGAAACAGCCTCTGCTGATAACTGCATGTGTCTATTATAATGACCAGAATGTATCCTTAGTGCCTCCATTAGCTTGATACAGCTGTCAATTAGCTCTACCCTTTCTTCCTGGGCAGAGTCACTTAATTGAATCAATTGTGACCCAAATAGTCAGGTGTTAATTTGGATTTCTCTGGATGAATAATGCCCAATCTTTGAAAAGTGGATTTAACAACTACCACCGGTTACTTCAGCTGTTCTCTTGGATACCCCGGTAATCAAGATATGATCGAGATAAGCCATGAGCACCTGACCCTGGCCTCTCAGCATGCCTATTATAGGTTTTAACAATTTTGTGCCATAGTTGATCCATCCAGGTGAATTTCAAATATCCTCTATCCTGCAAATGAACAGACACTGAGTAATTCGCATCTTTAAGCTCTATAGTCGCCATATAGCATCCTCTGGACCCAGTTGCTTGGCAGTGACAATTCCATCTTACAATGTCTATACTGCATCCCCCATCCTTTTTTGGCCTGGGAAAAATATTAGACACAAATTGATGGGGTTGGTGAACCGACTTTCCAATTACACATTTATCACATAAGCTTCCAAGCGCAGTCTGAACCTCCATCTGTTCTGTTAATGAAAACTGAACAGTTCTCCCAGGAACATGCTGAATGTGCAAATCACAATTTGGATTGAACTCCATTCAAAACCCTTGAATAACACTCAGTATAAACAGAGCTGAGGTAATTTGCTTCCATTCATCCCGGAACAGATGTAATGTACCCCCAGATTTTAGTTGCATCACAGTTGATATGTGCACCTGAGAACCAGGCCCACCTACCTCCTTGGTACCTGGTGGATCCCGTTGTCCCTGGCCCCTGGCGGGAAGCCCCACGTTTGACCGTGTTCCCGCTGCAGAATGCCACCTGCACATCTGCATTGCCGGCCGACTTGTTCCTGGTCCAGACCAATCTGTCCCTCGTTTGTAGGGGTACTTTCTTTTTTGGAAACTTGCCGACTGCCGGTGGCTTGATCAAGCCCACCGTCTTTGCCTCGTCATCCATCTCCTTGACACGCTTGGCGAGGTCCTCTCCGAAGAGTAGTTTGGCCAGCTGTATGATGCTGGGCTGGCAGAGTGCTGCAAACTTGGGATTAATGGTGGGCCGAATGGCACTTTCCCTGAGACAATTTATCTCAAAATGGGTGCTACAAAGCAACCCTAGTACCTCTTGCTGCGTCTCCGACAATGCACTCCATCCACCGTTCTAGCGAACGCCGTGATTCCTGAACCAAGTAGTTTCAGGATTCTCTGCAGCTTCATCTCCTGGGCACTCATGCCCATGCCCATCTGGCTCCATATCACCCGGTTCACTGCTGGCACCTTCAGCAACACGCAGTTCCCCGGGTCTCCTGTTTATTGGCGGTTCCAGACTCTGACGGGACAGCGAATCGTGCTGCCAGAGATAAGACCTCTGACAACGGCCGTCTTCACTAGGCTCGAACTCACCATCAGAGTCGGGGTCAGAACTCATCTGACCCTCTGCAGTCGCCTTTTCAACGAGGGTGCTATCAAGCAGCCTCTATATCGTGGAGGCCAGCTCATCACCCAGTGGCTCTCCAGACTCTGACAGGACAGCGAATCGTGCTGCCAGAGATGGGACCTCTGACAACGGCCGTCTTCGCTAGGAAGTCGGCCGTCAGAGTCGGGGTCAGAACTTAGCTGCCCCTCTGCACTCACCTCTCCAATGAGGGTGCTATCAAGCAGCCCTCTACCAGGTGCTGCCGGCGCGGCCTCTTCTGCAGCCTGCCGCCCACACGACTCCTCCCCCCGGAGTGTGCGTTGCTGGAGCAACCCCTGTATGAGGTGCTCCATTTGGGATAACCGTTTAAAAACGGTATCCAGCCCCGTACGGGACTCGTCACGGCCCGACTTAGTTAAGTCCGAGGGACTCGCAGTCTTTTCCCTTGGCCTTACGCCCGACTGGTGTTGGCTCTGTGCTTTGGTGCTTTGTAATGACGCACAGGCGGGACTTCTTCACGGAATCACTGTCGTGACTCCGAGTAAAGTAGCCACACCCCCTGATATCCTATCTCTGAATATTCCCATGCCAATTGTAAACTCCCCAGCTCCATGAAAGTTATCATTACATAGTATGCCACAGTTCTCCAGACGGTTGTCAACAACTGTGCGGCGAGTTTTATACCCTGCGCTCTGGCCCAAATGTAGGCCACGACAGTTGTATGGCAAAACCCGAATGGTCATTTAGCAAGACTAGTGTGTGCCCATAGCACCAGCAGGCACACTCATTCCTCCCGCAGCAAGCGCAGTGCTTGATCCGATGACTTCGGCCCTGCGTGGGGCATAATAGCGCCGGAGAAATGCCCCTTCTGGCCAGAGCTCCAGATTGTACATTTCGCCAACCTCATTGCATACAGCAGATACTTTAAATGAACAGTACCTACTGTGTACAGTGGCAATCTTTTGACAGGTAACCTCACAACCGAGTTTTCCTTTAAGATACACAGATAAAGTTTGGAGGCAAAAAATCATCACCAACTTAGTCTTGAGCATTTTCATATTACCGCAGCTCCGGTACCAATAATAGGCATAAGGTTACCGGATTTCTTTCTCGCCCGGGGGTAATAGTGCGCAATCTTGGCTTACCAACAGTGTTTTCTGGAACATGCCGTCGACCCTTTTTCACAACATGACTCCACTTTGGAGAGCCTGGCAATGGTGTTAATCCACTGGGATTATCCGTTGTCATAGCCCTCTCCACGTTTAAGGCAAGGCCCCCGCCGCAGCCCTCACTCTGGCAACCAAGCCCGAGGCTCCTGCTGGTGCAGTCCCCAGCGCTGTGCCTTCCATGCAAATGGCTCCAACCATCGCCGCCGACGCATCCGGACCACTGCCCTGAGTCAACTCAGTGCTGCGCTCCATGCACACACTCTGCGATTAATTTCCACTGTAATGGCACAAAAATCTTCGCTTACATCAGCCTGTAGCTGCATGACGTGCTTCATAGAACAGACCTCAGCGTACAGCTGCTCCATTCTCGAGACATCCATGTTAGTAATTGTCACCGGCGGCAGTTCATCCAAATAATGAGAGACAAATCTGGGAGTATTCTCCCCACACTCATTCGTTACTCTAAGGCAACTCTTTATGTTGTTGACGTCGTTCTGTGCCCCTTTATGGGAAACATCCGCTGTGTGGAGGGGCAGAGTTCAAACAGAACTTTCTTCGAGGACTCTATCCACTCAGAATCGAAAGTGTTTGCAGCCAAAAGGATGATCTCGTCCTGGCTTAAAGTCTTAATTTTACAGCATTAAAAGTTAAGTAGCTCGTCCTCAACAATACCCTTACTGTCAACAGTCTTGTAGATCTCAGGCTTTACTCTAGACCGGCTAAGAACAGAAGCAATGCCCGCCATCTTCGCCTGCCGGCTGCCAGCTGATGCTCCAGCTCCCCGCTGCCTGTTGCCCAGCCCCAAGCTCCGCCGCCCACTGCCTGCTGCCCGGCTCCAAGCTCCGGTTCTCAGCTGCTCCAAGCTCTGGTTCTCCGCTGCTCCAAGCTCCGGGTCTCTGCTGCTCCAAGCTCCGGGTCTCTGTTGCTCCAATCTCTTGTTCTCCGCTGCTCCAAGCTCCGGGTCTCCGCTGCTCCAAGCTCTGGGTCTCCGCTGCTCCAAGCTCCGGGCTCCCCTGCCTGGCTCCAAGCACCACTGCCCCCATAAGAACACCATAAGATCACAATGTATAATTGCATCGTGTAATGTTCAGATTTTGCCTCTGTTTAATCTCATAATATTGAACAACATATTCCTTTTAAATGTTCAAATGTTGTCATATCGCTTCAGAAACTAATTTGAAGTCTGTAATGATTTAAATTTGGCACAGTGAGTGCAACATTTGAAAATTCCCATGATCGAACTATGTCAGGTCAGGTTGGGGGGATTTACCCCCGCCACGGGTACCATGTAATCACGTGCTACCTGCTCCATGGTCGGATAGTCAGCGACTAAACCATCTCCCCCATCCGGTTTGCCAGGTGAGGAGGGGGCTGTGGACCCCCAGCTGGATTAAAACAAGACATGTCAAAGGGCGGATGAGCTTCTAACAAACCAACGGCCATCCATACTTGAGTAGAAGTTGCGATCACTGTCGTACATAACAATGTAAGGAATGATGATAAAGCACATCAAATTCCTATATTTCCAGCGGAGGTAGCATGCAGGAACTGGAGAACAGAGATGTGTGGTGAGTCCGTCACCATTCCCGTTGGAAACCAGCACCACTGCTTCGCTAATGTTTTCAACGATGATGAATGAATGTATGAATGAACTGTGACAAATTTTACTAACTTGTCTTGACTTGCCACACCAGGACATCTGCGATTCCGCCTTTCTCAGATATACAAGCCCAAAGCCCACAATAACCCTGTGCATTTTCCCTTCACCATACACTTGTATTTATATACCACAATATCCACTGGTGTTTATCTATCAGTCTCGTACTCTTCCCACTGGGACCTCTCATCCACTTCCCATCTGTCCAATTCACCTCCCTTTTATTAATTTCATGTTTTGCCATCATTTCCATTCAAATTGCATTCCCTTTGTCTCCTTCACCTATCAACTCCATGTCACTATTTCCATTTGATTCAATCTGCCAAAGAACCCCTCCTTACCTGGATCTATCTATGATGTGCCAACTCTTGCTCCACCGCTCCTCTCATTGCTTTATACTGGCTATCTCCCCGCAGTCTATCTACTCTTTCAGTCCAGATGATGGACTTTGAGATGTCTTCTGTCCATTTCCCTCCACTGATGCCGTTCAGTCTATTGAGTTCCTCCAGCAGATTGTTTATTGTTCCAGATTCCAGCATCTGCACTTTCAGGTAAGTCTAGATAATGTTTTAATTTTGTGTATTTTCATGAGGTTTAAAAGGTGTAAATCAACATGCCCAAAGAAATGGAAACATAGGCAACAAACAAAGGCACTGACCATAACTTTCTAATGTGTTCATAATAGGCAAGATATCAAAGTTGTTGTTAATGTTTGCTGTTGTTTAAAAGGGGAAAAAGCAATTGATTGAATAACAACAGGACAGTCAGTAGTGTGGTGTAGGCGGTAAACTATTGCAAACATTTCTAACAATGATGTAAATCAACATTTGGGGAGGCACAGGGCAACCAATGATCATCATCATTGACTTAAAACATACAATATAGAGCAGTGCAGCTTAGAGACCGGCTCTTTGTCCCACAATATCTGTGCTGAACAGGATGCCAAATTAAACCAATCTCTCCACATGCACGTAATCCATATCCTTCTCTTACTTGCATTTTCATGTTCCTTTCTGATTATTTTCCACTATTGTTTCTGCTTACAATGTAATAATCAAATATGATCAAAGACCTACATCACCCAGACCACTCTCATTTCCCCCATGAAGAAGGTAAAGGAGTTTGAAAACTATGACCAAGAGGTATAAATAACCTTCTTCCCAACAACTATTAGGCTCTGGAACACGACAACACGGACCTCAATTATGAAGTACTATTGAAAATAGAAGACACTGCTGGGGTAATTCAGCGGGCTGGGCAGAATTCCTGGAGAACATCGATTGGTGATGTTTTGGGTCGTCACTCTTCTTCAGTCTCAAGAGGTGTCCCGACACTAAATGCGGCGTTACTTGCTGAGTTGCTGAGTTACTCCAGTACTTTGTCGAGTGGCTCACTGAGTTACACCAGCATGCATGTCAGGGGTAATGGACTGAAGACAAGAGAATGGGGTTGATAGGGAAAGATAGATTAGCCATGATTGAATGGTGGAGTAGACTTGATGGGCCGAATGGCCTAATTCTGCATGATCTCCTGAGCACTTTGTGTCTTTTTGTAAACCATCATCTGCACTTCCTTATAGACTTATAGACTTATGTTGACTGTCTAAGGTTGCACTAAGTAGTTTGGGATTTTTATTGCACGTGTTGTGGTTATTAATTTATTGCATTTTTGTTTAAATATTATTCCTGTGTATTGTGTTAACATGCCTGTTATAATGCTGCAACTAAAAGATTAAATGTTCAATTGTTGGTGCACATGAGATTTGAACACTCTTGACTTGACACAAGCTTCCACCACCAGCCCTGGTGGTGTGTTCCAGGCATAACTTCTAAAAACTTTCCCCCTCTGACTAAACCTTTGCCCTCCAGTCTTTGATGTTTCTGGCCTTGGGAAATGGTTTTGATTGTCTATCTATGCCTAAATCAGACTGTAGAAGAGTCCTGACCAAAACATCACCTATCAATGTTCTACAGAGATGCTGCCTGACCTGCTGAGTTACTCCAGCACATTGTGTCATTTTACCTTAAAACTAGGGCTTCGATGTCGCTGATCTGTACCAGCGAGTTCTTCCTGTCAGCTGTCGCTTTGTCCATTCTACCACTACCCCCTCCACCACCGCTCTTCCTCCTTCTTCCCCAGTGTCGCCGACATCTCCCACAGGAAGAAGCGGCAGCTGGTGAGAGTGGAGGGAGCCACACGGTGACCGAGCGGGTCCTATCAGTGGCGGCGGGCTGAATAAATTGCTGTTGGCCAGTGCTTACAACATGAGCCGCAACAACTGCCACGTCAACTGGATGGTGCAACAGCTGGTGAAGAAGGGCTCACTGGTCCACCTTGTGGATGATGTTGGTGATTGTGCCGAGTCGTTTGGGAGTTGCTCTCCACCCTTGTTCTCGCTCGCCTTCCCAGTGTCGCACCGACAGTGACCAAAACTGGAAGAGCAGCGAGCTCGGGCGACGTTTTTATATCTATGAGGTGGACAGGAAACCCTCGCCATCCTCCTGTTGCTAAACTTGTGTTTCTCACTTTTATTAAACCCTCAGATCATGGCAAAACACAGGTAGGAACAGGGTACTGATTGTGCATGATCAGCCATGATCACAGTGAATGGTAGTGCTATCTCAGTGCCGAATGGCCTACTCCTGTGTCTATTGTCCATTGTCTACTGTCTATTGTCACCCGCCCTCCTCCCTAAGCCAGCTGGGTCCCGACCTAACAGCTGCAAAGCATTCAAATCCCTCGGTGTTGCGAGCCCAAGCTTGGATTCACTTGCCCGATACAGTTTTGTGCTTTGTAATTTTTAGTGCCACCAAGTCCCTGCGACGAACCAAAGCGTGTAGGATTCTGCAAAGCCCTGTTTATGCGCTACTACTACAACAAAGAAAAGGGGCAATGTGAACTGTTTGGATATGGTGGCTGCCAAGGCAATGCAAACAACTTTGAGGAATTAGAAGATTGCGTTGCTGCTTGTGGAAATTGATAAAAGTAAGTATCTAATCCAACATTTTTGTTTCTGCATAATGAACAAAGTATTTCACACGATAGTATGTTCACCTGAGGTAAAACAAGGGTATGCATGAAGAAGGAGAACATTCTTGCATTGTGGAACAATTTCAAATAAAGAGTCTGAATGACCAACAACCTCAGAAATGACCAATATTATTAAAGGCAATGTTATTTTTGCTACAACAAGATTTTATCAAGTATTTCATTTTTGCTGTTAATAATAAAAAATATTTAACAAAAGTATTCTGTCATAGAATCATACAGCACAGAAACAAACCATTCTATGCTAGTCTCACCTGCCCACATTTGGCCCTACCCCGTAATTCTTTCCTGTCTTCGCACCTGTCCAAATGCATTTTTAATGCTGTTATGGTACCTGCCTCAACTACTTCCTTTCTCATTCCATGTAACCACCCTTCAGGTTCCTATTAAATCTTCCCTCTCACCTTATACCCATGTCCTCCCGTTCTTGATTCCCCTACTCTGGGTAAAATACTCTGCATTCACCATCAAGATTTTGTACATCTTGAAATGAGATTCTGAGGGATGGTATAAACATATGTATTTGAATAGTTAATTGGGTATAGTCAGCATGGTATTTGATGTGGGAGATTATGTCTTAAGAATTTAATTGAGTTTTATGAAGAAGTTAAAAAAAAGTTTGATGAGGCCAAAGCCGCAGATGTTGTCTATATGGATTGCAAGGGATCCAGGGAGAGCGAGCTGACTGAATTGAGAATTAGCTTCATGGAAGGAAGCAGAGGATGATGGTGGAAGGTTGTGGATGATGGTGGAAGATGGTGGAAGGGCTCCTGCTATTTCTTCTCTCCGGAAACTTATATTGCATGTTACGACCTCAAGATTTTATAACAAATGTTATCATTTTTTATATTCTGTTTTCAACAAATACCTTCACATTTTTAAAATTCCAATCTCCACCTGTGCAGATGAGGTTATTTTTTGTTTGTTAACAAAAGATTATGTTTTTGGAATCATGTGCCAGACACGTGGAAATGTTCTTCACCCATCAGAGCTGGTTCAATGAGATGCAAACTTGGCCCTACCCCAAATTAGGACGTCAGCTTTTGGACCAATCCTTTCATTTTCACTTGGTATTTTAAAGCTGTGGGATGAGAGATTACAATTCTAAAAGTGCTCCCACAATAAGACT
>JAXLNO010002368.1:86625-214069 GCA_038087875.1 Malacoraja senta
GATGGCTTTAGTCTAATTTTATGATGCGAAAATGTTATTTAGTCCCCAAATGATTCACCATGTCTTGCCTGCCGATATGGGGTTAAAATTCACGGCAACGGCAACGTTCCAATCGATCGCATTCCAGAAACACCCACTTGCAAGATGATTTAAATCCTCATTTTTTTTGGACAATCATGTCACAAGAGCATCTAAATCGTCTATATTTTGTGTAATTGTTTATCCATAATCTATATTTTTATACTAAATATCCACAGTTTTAGTCACATGTATTGTGCAAAAAATAATAATTTTTATTATATTGAGAGTGGATGTTTCTCGATTAATTTATGGGAATTAAACATTAAATTCCTTCCATTTGGCACATAAGTTCATGACAGTGAGATTTAAAAAATCATGCTATATCGTGAATTCTGTGTGAATGGGATTAGTTTATTATTTGGATGCTTAGGCTATTTAAAAAACTTAGCCTTTTCTTCAGAAATGGATAGATGTTTAGATCTGGTAATTGAATTTAGATGAATTTAATTGATTAGATGAATTTAATTGATTTGATGAAACTGATGAATATGAGTTTTTTGTTGGGTATTTACTATTTGTATTAGCGTTCAACTTGATCATTTCTACTTTTTTTTCTAAAACTGCAAATAATAATTTGTTTCTGTTAATGCTGTTCAGTGTATTTTTTCCTTTACATTTTAAACAGATATCTCCAAAGAAGAAATGCAAAATTGTCAATCCAAATGCCCAGCAAAAGAGACTGATTTACACAACATTCGCAGAGATTATCCGAATTTGGACTACTCCAAATGTGATGATCTACATGACATTCTTAATGAGAAAGTAGTGGGCAGAAAGGCATGTCACGCGTGGCTTGAAGAGCAAAAACTTATAGTTTATAATGCCAACATTGAAAAGTTGAGGAAAAACAAGGTGTACTGAGTTGATTATTGGTTACAATCTGAGGAGTATGACGATACGACTGATTATGATATGCCAATGTACCAGCTAGCAACTGATCTTCTCCATAAAGACTTGGTCTATTGCTAGAAATTGTAATTTATTTACCTATCTGTTACGGACTTACAGCATATAATACAATAATATTAAAGAGCTGATCTTGAGAATATCACATTTTTTAATTTTCAAGGCAGTCTGGGTGTTTATTACTATTTCCGTCACAACGGTCAATTTTGTAATTAGCTACAATTAGGTAACTAACTAATTGTATGCTTTAATTTCAGGTCATCCAAGTAAGATGTTTTATATTTGTTTCAGAATGCTTCAATCTATAATAACTGAAAATGCCATTCAGTTCTCTTAATTTTTAAGAAAATTATGCGCTTTTGACTGTCCTCGATTACAGTTTTTGTGTTAAGTCAATGGAAAAGCAAGATGCTAATTTCCGAGTATGAAAATGGCCATAACTTTTATAATACTGAAGATATGAAAGTGAATTAGGTGAATTAAAATCTCACATTTTATAACATTCCTAAGACCAGGGAGGCGGTGTGAGCCGGGATCAACGTGGGGGAAGCCGGGAGAATACGGGGAGAAAAGATGAAATACGAAGGTAAGCTAACCAATGATATAAAGAGAATAGCAGAGTCTCTTTATTTATATAACGAGCAAGAAAGAGGCAAGAGTGGACGTTGGACCGCTGGAAAACGATACAGTGGCAGTGTAAATGGGGAATAATGAATGCAGAGGAATTGAGTTACTTTTTTGCATCAGTCTTCACAGTGGAAGACTCCAGCAACATGCCAGAAATTCAAGAGAGTCAGGGGTGTAAATTAGTGGAGTGGCTATTACTAAGGAGAAGTTACTTGGGAAATTGAAAGGGCTGAATGTGGATAAGTCACCTGTACCTGATCGAATGGCACCCTAGGGTTCTGAAAGAGGTGGCTTTAGAGATTGCAGAGGCATTAATAGTGACATTTCAGGTATCACTAGAGTCAGGAGTGGTTCCAGCCGATTGGCAATTGTACAATATTACCCCAGTGTACAAGAAGGGAGCAAAGCAGAATAGTGGAAACTATAGACAGTTAGTCTGACTTCAGTGGTTGGTAAGATTTTAGAGTCCATTATAAAGGAGGAGGTTACAGAGTACTTAAATGTTCATGATAAAATAGGCCGGTCAGCATGATTTTGTGAAGGGGAGATTGTGCTTGACGAATCTGCTGGAATTCTTTGAAGAAGTCAATAGCAGGATAGATGAAGGAGAGTCAGTGAATGTTGTTTACCCAGATTTTCAGAAAACCTTTGATAAGGTGCCACATGTGAGGCTGCCAGTGACTAGTGGAATTCCGCAGAGGACGGTCCTGGGATTGCTCCTATTCATGTTGTCTATTAACGTTTTAGACAAGGGGATTGAAGGCTTTGTGGCCAAGTTTGCAGATTATATGAAATTCGGTGTAGATTACACAACCTGTAGAGAAAGCAAGGACTCTGCAGAAGGGGTTGGACAGGTTGGGATAGTGGGCAAAGAAGCGGCAGATCGAAAATAGTGTTGCAAAATGTTGAGTCTTGCAGTTTGGTAGTTGGAATAAAGGTGCAGACTATTTTATAAATGGGGAGATAATCCAGAAATCAGAAGTGCAAAGGGACTTGAGAGTGCTACGGGATTCCCAAAAAGTTAATTTGCAAGTCGAATCGGTAGTAAGGAAGGCAAATGCAATGCTAGCATTTATTTCAAGAGGGCTAGAATACAAAAAAACATGTGCTACCCAGTCAAACCATACCATACATGAGTTCAATCACATTATTATTAACAATTGGTAGCTCAAAACAAAAGAAAATGAATAAGAATCTAGTGCTAATGGATCTCTTTCCAATTGCGGAAAAAATGCAGATGCATTAAAGTGCAATAAGGTAGGTTGGGAGGTCCAGGACTACACTCTTAACTTATGACAGGCCTTTTTAAGAGACTCCAAGCAGGAAGAAGCTGTTCTTGAGTGATCAGAATAGTATGTGTCCTTTTATCGATTAACTGTCTTCTGCAACTGTTGTTTCAATACATACGATGGTAGTACCTGACTAGATTATAGTGGACAATCAACAATAATGGACATGAGTGGCGCCATGTGCGGCAGCCTTGCCAGCAGTTTGTCTGTCATTTCACCCTTTTTGTTATTTTTTAGTTGGGTCAAAAGTATGTTTTTGGAGGTTTCTTAGTCTTTTTTATTTGGGGGGTGGGGTTGGGGAAGGGCGGAAACCGTTTTCTCAGTCACTTCCTGGTCGAGGATGCGTCTTTTCTCCGAGTGGGATCTTCGCCCCCCCCTCGCAGCCTATCATCTGGATTGGCGCGGCCTTCCCTGCCGGAGACCTGCCAGAGCTTCAGCAGCGGCGCAGCACTGGATTCCATCGCGGAGCAGGAGGATGCCTTGCCGGGGATCGCCGGAGCTCGGGAGTGTTGGGACTGCTGTTTAACTCCGTGGAGTTGTGGTCATGGAGCTTCCAACCGCTGGTGGTGCTGACTTATCATCACGGTGTCCTGGGGATCTCTTGCCGGGGGTCGCCAGCATTAAATCTCCACCCAGCTTGGCCTATGGACTTCGGGAGCTGCGGTCTCCGGTAGGAAGTGGCCGATTCGGCAACTCCAAGTCGATGAGAGTGTTCTCCGTTCCGACGCCGGTGCTCCGATCATCCCGGCGAGAGCCTGAAACATCGGGCCGTCCGTAGCGATGACTGCGGAGGGCTCAAAGGCCCCTACTATGGGTGAACAAAGAGGAAGAGGACAGAACTTTATCGCCTTCCCTCACAGTGGGAAACAGTGATACTGCTGTGTGGGGATGTTCATGTTAAATTCTATCATGTATTGTGTCCTTTTTATTCGTTTGGCTGTATGGTAATTCAAATCTCACTATACCAATTGGTGCAAGTGATAATAAATGTGTCTTGAACTCTTGACTCCCTCTGCTATGGTCCATTATAAGGAGGGTTTAGTATTCCACTAGACCAAGTGCAGACCCATTGGGTCTGTTCCTCCAAAGCACGGTTGCGGGGTGGGAATCTGGCACCAACAAACACACACACTCATCACACCCCTTGATATTATCTTAATTTTATTAATTGGATTAGTTTATCCCATCTCCACCCTATCCACTGATGAATAGCCCTCACCTCTCAGGTGTGTCTAGAGTGTGTGGGGGGGGGGGGGCAGAGAGAGTGTCCACAGACAGAGTGGAAGAAAGAGAGAGAGAGAGAGAGGGCAGAGAAAAAGATAAAGATCAAAGAGAGGGAGAGCAGAGATAGGGGTATGGGGTAGAGGGGGGAGAGTGTGGATGGAGGGGGAAGAGTGGGGAGGGGGAAGGGGGTGGGGGAGAGAGGGAAGGGGGTAGGGGAGGGAAGGGGGTGGGGGGCGGGAAGGGGGTGGGGGGAGGGGGTGGGGGGGAGAGAGGGAAGGGGGTGGGGGAGGGAAGGGGGCAGAGGGAAGGGGGTGGGGGAGAGAGGGATGGGGGTGGGGGGAGGAGGGGGGGACGAGAGGGAGAGGGTGGGGAGAGGGAGATGGAGAGTGGGAGGCGAGGGGATGGGGAGGGGGAGAGACGGATGGGGGAGGGGGAGAGAGGTGTGGGGGAGGGGCGGAGGGATGGGGAGGGAGTGGAGATGAGAGATGGGGTAGGGGAGGGGAGGGGGAAGAGTGTGGAGGGAGGCGAGAGGGATGGGGGGGTAGAGGGGAAATAGTGGGGAGGGAGAGTGGAAGGGGAGGGGTAGGGACAGTCCATCTGTTCCCCATTCCCTATCACCCCCAATCCTCTTTCTCTATTCCCACACACGTGATGACGTGCTTCGACACAGGCTGCGGGGGTGGGGCTGGGGCTGGGGCTGCTGCAAAGGCATATGTAAATGGACATCTGTGAGCATTGGGCATTGTGACATCACACGATGGAACGTTCACCAACATTCTATGGGTGAGAGCTGTTTTTTTTTTACATTTTGAAATTTTGGGGGGGGGGGGGGGTGAGAAGGTTGTTATTAAAAATGTGTACATAAACACAACGAATGTAATCAGGAGTGGATACTTGGAATGAAATGTGAAATCTCTACCGAAATGGAAAAAATCTCGGCGTTTCTGCGTGTGGTGTTGGCGTAGCAACGAATCAAAGGAAGGCTGACACCCACAAGAGCAGAAACACACACACACACAGGCAGAAACACACACACAGTGTTAAATATAGATAGATAGCGATGGGATGGTGTCTCTAATTTCCGATGACTGCAGATGATGTTGAATAGACAAAAGGACACAAAGTGCTGGAGTAATTCAGCGGGTCAAGATCTCTGCAGGACACGAATATGTGACGTTGGGACCCTTCCTCAGACTGATTCATTCAGTTGAGTTACTCCAGCACTTTGTGATGTTTCACCTTAAAACTAGGCGCTGATGCCACTGTCTGCACAAATGACCCCTTCTCCACCGGTTCACACAGCTGTTGTTGTGGCTCACGTTGTAGCCCCCCGATATGAAGCGCTTTCTTCAGGTCGCTGCCAACGACAGGACGTGATCAGTTACCATGGGGCTCCCTCCCCTCTCACCTGCTGTCGCTTTCAAGGTGGAGTACGTTGGCGACTCCAGGGATTATGAGATGCATAGCAAGGGTAGATGGTCAGATGACAATGAAAGTGTCAAATACATAGATGTAAGGTGAGAGGGGAAAAGTTTAAAGGAGATTTATGATGAAAAAAATTACAACAGAAACATAGAAAGATAGAAAATAGGTGCAGGAGGAGGCCATTCTGCCCTTCGAGCCAGCACCGCCATTCATTGTGATCATGGCTGATCGTCCCCAATCAATAACCCGTGCCTGCCTTCTCCCCATATCCCTTGATTCCACTATCCCCCTAGAGCTCTATCTAACTCTCTCTTAAATCCATCCAGTGATTTGGCCTCCACAGCCCTCTGTGGCAGGGAATTCCACAAATTCACAACTCTCTGTTTTTTTCTCACCTCAGTTTTAAATGGCCTCCCCTTTATTCTAAGACTGTGACTCCTGGTTCTGGACTCGCACAACATTGGGAACATTTTTCCTGCATCTAGCTTGTCCAGTCCTTTTATAATTTTATATGTTTCTAACAGAGTGTGACATATGTCTAGAACATGCTGGAGTTATGATAGGAATGTTTAAAAAGCATTTAGCCAGGTACATAAACATGCAGGGTATAGTGGAATATGGACCTTATGCAGGCAGATGGGCTTACTTCAGACTAGCTTCATGGCCAGTGCTGACTTCGTGGACAGAACAGCTATCGGTCTGAAGAAGGATCCTGATGCAAAGCATCACCAATCTATTTCTACCCACTGCTATTTCCTGACACTAATCTGAACATTATGGGCTGAAAGGCCTTACCCAACAGCCATTCTTTAATTCTATGACAATAGACAATAGACAATAGACAATAGGTGCAGGAGTAGGCCATTCGCCCCTTCGAGCCAGCACTGCCATTCAATGTGATCATGGCTGATCATCCCCAATCAGTACCCCGTTCCTGCCTTCTCCCCATATACCCTGACTCCGTTATCTTTAAGAGCCCTATCTAGCTCTCTCTTGAAAGTATCCATCGAACCGGCCTCCACCGCCCTCTGAGGCAGAGAATTCCACAGACTCACAACTCTCTGTGAGCAAAAGTGTTTCCTCGTCTCTGTTCTAAATGGCTTACTTACCCCTTATTCTTAAACTGTGGCCCCTTGTTCTGGACTCCCCCAACATCGGGAACATGTTTCCTGCCTCTAGCGTGTCCAAATCCTTAATATTCTTAAATGTTCAAAAAGATCCCCTCTCCTCCTTCTAAATTCCAGAGTATACAAACCCGGCCGCTCCATTCTCTCAGCATATGACAGTTCCGCCATCCATATGGTAATGATGCTGATGGCTGAACAGACATTTTAACCATGAATGCCTAAATTCAGGTATTAATGTTGTCTTCATGAGGATGGTGATAGCCTTGAACTTATATGAACTAAATCTTCCCTGCAACTTATCAGAGTAGGTTATAATGTTGTCCAAGTATTATTTATTTATTTATTTATTTATTTATTTATTCCGAACAAGTAAAGACATTAAAGACATTGATATTAACAAAATCGAAATTATCAAACAATTGAACATTGCAATCAACATTTACAATTGAGAAGAACAAAATCAAGGTTCCAATGTCCAACTCAGAGTCTGTACAAGCTCGAAAAGGAGTGAGAAGAAGAATAACTTATTAAATCACACCCCTTTTCCCCAACACTTCTATCGTATTTAAAAATCAATTCCTTACTAATAATAGTACTGCCCTAGGCAATTTCCCATAATACATACAGACACTTATATACATACAACTATTATGTACATACAATCTTCATATTTGAAGTACCCAACATCAGTGAACAATAGTAAACAAGATAAACATCAACAATAGTAACAAGATAAACATCAACGATTGTAAACAAGATAAACATCAACCCCCACTTGTCAACCATCCCCTCCATCCCTGTACCCCTTGAGCATTATTTTTTATATATCATTTTAAAATGATTCATGTTTGTGCATTGCTTCAATTCCCCGTTCAATTTATTCCACACTCCTACTCCACAAACCGAAATACAAAAGGTTTTTCTAGTCGTACGGACTTGTTGTTTCTTAAAGTTAAATATTCCCTCTTAAATTGCAACCCCCCACACGCTCGTTAAATAATTTTTGAATGTTTCCAGGTAAATTTTTATTTTTGGCCCTAAACATTATCTGAGCTGTTTTGAATGTGACCAAATCTTCTAATTTTAATAATTTTGACTCTAAAAATAATGGACTCGTATGACCCAGATACTTAGCATTATGGATAATACGAATTGCTCTTTTTTGCATCATGGTTAATGAGTGTATACAATACCTAATTATTGTATCTAATACTGCCCTATATTTTATGTTAGAGCAATTGCAGATTGAAGGCTTGACAATTATGTACAAACAACCTTACCTCTGACCTCATGATGGAGGGAACATCACCAATGAAACATCTATAAATATTTGGGTTCAGACACAACCAAGATGATTGGTGTCCCCACAATCAAAATCGACTTTCTTTGTGCAATGTATGCCTTCAACCATTGACGTGCTTTCCACTTGACTGCCATTGGGTTCACTTTTACAAGGACACGTTGATGCCTCACTCTGTTAAATACCATCATGTCATCAATGCCAATCATACTCACCTCATCTCTGGAATTCAGCTCTTTTGTTTGTCTGGATCAAGGTTGGAATACAATTTAGGAACAAATGGGCCTGACAGAGACCAAACTGAGCATTGTCAAGTAGGTTAGCAGTGAGTATGTGTCACTCAATGTAACTGTGCATGACATCTCCCTTCACTTTGATGATGGGCATTGGGCAGTTAGGATTCATCCTGTTTTCTTTATAAACAAGATGCAGCTTGGAAAATATCCATAATTTCAGGGAGATGCCATCCATATAGCTGCCCTGGAACAGTTTGTCTTGAGGCACAACTAGTTCTGTGCTTTATTGGAACCTATAAACTTGGTGTCTCCAGTTAATTTAACTGATGTTGCTACGTGGTGTAAACTAAATTGATGAAAGGGAGCAGAGAGGAACATAATCATTGGGCACTGAAATTCCTAGGATCAGGATGTTTTGTTTAGTTTAGTTTAGTGAACCTCTGCCTCACCCTGGAAAGACTGCTTGATCCTTAGATGGAGTCGAGGGGGGATGCAAAGCGACAAGTGTAGCATTTCCTGCGGATGCAGAAAGTACCTGGGGAGGGGGAGGTTTGGGTGGGAAGGGACAAATTGACCTGGGATTGACCATCTTTCCAGGTGAAGCAGAGTTTCACCTGCACCTCCTTCACCCTTATCTATGGCATTCGCTGTTCTCGGTGTCAACTTCTCTACTTCGGTGAGACCAAGCGCAGGCTTGGCGATCGCTTCACCCAAAACCTCCGCTCAGTTCTCAATCTCCCGGTGGCTCAGCACTTCAACTCCCCCTCCCATTCCAAATCCGACCTTTCTGTCCTGGGCCTCCTCCATTGCCAGAGTGAGGCCCAGCGCAAATTGGAGGAACAGCATCTCATATTTCGCTTGGGTGGTTTACACCCCAGCGGTATGAACATTGACTTCTCCAATTTCAGATAGTAGTTATGTTACAATACTTACCTTCAGCGGTGCTGTAGTTCTGCCACTGGCCATGTGCGTGACTTTGGTGCCTTTGAGGGGGGGGGGGGGCGGGGGATTAAGATGTCGTTTTCTCCTGCATGTCTGAGATATATTTTCTCGGGCTGCTTCCTGATGCAGAAAAATCGTTCTGACTTCCGTTCTCGGCAGTTTAAATAAAAAATTGCGGGACAATTTAATCGCTGGAGTAAAATAAAAAAGCTACTTCAAACGCCGTCAACGCCGACAACGGGACGGATCTCACGTAGGGGACAAAACATAATGTAAGTCATTTATTTTACATATAAACTTGCTTCTTAGGATGACTTTAATCCAAATTTCATTGGCGAAAATGTGATTTTGGCCCCATACAAACCGGCAGTGTTTTTCCTGCCGATATGGGGTTCAAATTCACTGCAACCGCAACGTTCCAATCGATCGCATTCCACAAAAACCCACTTGCAAGATGATTAAATGGCCATTAATTTACGGGAATTAAACATTAAATTCCTTCCATTTGGCCTATAAATTCATGACAATGAGATTTAAAAATCATGTTATATTGTGAATTCTTGTGTGAATGTTATTTGGACACTTAGGCTATTTAAAAATGTTAATCTTTTTTTAAGAGATTTATAGATGTTTAGATCTAGTAATTGAATTTTGTAATTCGCTACAATTAGGTAACTAACTAATTATATGCTTTGGCCCCTTGTTCTGGACCCCCGACATCGGGAACATGTATATGCTTTAATTTCAGGTCATCCAAGTAATTTCTTTCAGTTCTCTTAATTTTAAAGAAAATTATGGTCTTTTGACTGTCCTCGATCACAGCTTTTGTGTTAAGTCAATGGAAAAGCAATAGGGAACAAGATGCTAATTTCTGAGTATGAAAATGGCCATAACTATTTTAATACTCAAGATATGAAAGTGAATTAGGTGTCAAATTTAACTTCTTTTTATGCTTTATCTGGGGATAAATTGCAGACTTGATTTTGTAACATTGCTACAGACAGTCCTTGCTTTCTCCCTTTCACACTTCCCCTTCCCAGCTCTCCCACTACCCTACTGTCTCTGCCTCTTCCTTTCATTTTCCCGCTCCCCCACACCCGCATTAGTCTGACAAAGGGTCTTGACCCAAAACATTGCCTATTCCTTCTCTCCACAGATGCTGCCTCACCCGCTGAGTTTATCCAGCATTTTTGTCAACCTTCGATTTTTCCAGCATCTGCAGTTTTATCTTAAACATGATAATATCTCACCCGCTTACAGTGGATAACGGACGTCTGTTATTTTTTTTGTTTATTTTGTTTTGTTTATTTTATTAGAAGTTAATACAATACAAAACAATACAGTGGCACCTAATTTTAGGTGCCAACTATGTCATAACGTAATGCATTCTATGTACAACCTCTAGTTTTATGTTTTTGAAAAGGAGATTAAAAAATAAAAAATAAAGAAAGAAAAAAATAGAGAAAAGAAAGAGGAAAAATAAATAGTAGAAAATAGAAAAACGTGAAGTGTGTATATAAGAAAAGAAAAAAATAGAAAGTAGAAATAGTAGAAAAAGACCCTTAAAAAAGAAATTTTCAAATCTTTGTTTGGAGATGTAAATCTATCCACGACCTGACCTGAAATCAGTAATCTTTACGGTACTGCTGCATCACATGATTCCAAAAAGTCGATGAAAGGTGACCAACTCCTTAAGAATTGGTCATATTTATCTATTAGGCGGAGTCTCATTTCTTCAAGGTGTGCTATGTCCGTCATATTCCTAATCCACATTTTAATAGTTGGTATAGCTGTATTTTTCCAAAATTTAAGTATCAATTTCTTTCCAATTATTAACCCATAATTAAAGAATACTTTTTGGTCTTTGTTTAAATTGATATCTTCTAATATTATTCCAAATATAATCCATTCCATATTAGGTTCTATTCTTGACTTGAAGAGCTTTGTAAATATATCAAATATATCGCTCCAAAATGTATTCAACTTTGTACATCCTACAAATGAATGTGTTATATTGGCATTTTGAAACAAACATTTATCGCATCTGGGAGAGACATTTGGGTAAAATTTATTCAACCTCGTTTTTGAATAATATAGTCTATGTAATAATTTAAATTGAATTAAATTATGTCTTGCATTAATGGAACAATTATGTGTATTCATCAGATACTTTTCCCATCTATCTTTTGGGATCTTTATCATTAGTTCATGTTCCCAATCTTCTCTTAGTGCCTCTGTTGAGGGTAATTCTCTATTTAATATACTATTATAAAAATATGATATTAGTTTTTGTGAATCAGCCTTAATATTCAATGCTTCTTCTAAAGGGTCTAAAAATATAGTTTGAGATCTATGTATATATTTCTTCATAAAGTCACATATCTGTATATATTTAAAATATTGATTATCATTCAGTTTAAATTTTAATTTTAATTGTTGAAATGATAACAATTTGCCCAGTTCATACATATCTCCTACTTTCCCAATCCCCAATCTATCCCATTGTTTATATGTTTTGTCGATAAGAGATGGTTTGAATGCAGGATTATTCAGAATTGGGGTTAATACTGATAGATTATTTAATTTCAAGGATAGTTTTACTTGTTTCCAAATTTTTATTGTATTGTGAATAATTGGGTTCTTCTTATATATTATACTATTCAATTTTATTGGTGAGAACAAGATCGTTCCTATATCGTACGGGAAACACTCCTCTTTTTCCATTCTTATCCACTCCGACTGGTGAGTTGAACTATCCAACCAGTACATTATGTTCTTAATATGCACTGCCCAGTGGTAATACGTAAAGTTAGGTAGTGATAAACCCCCAGCTTCTTTAGGTTTACACAAATGCTTTCGTTGAATTCTGTGTGCTCTATAATCCCATATAAAATTAGTGATATTAGAATCTAGTTTTTTGAAAAAATATTTCGGAATATATATTGGGATCGCTTGAAACAAATATATTAATTGTGGTAAGAAAGTCAGTTTTATAGCGTTAATTCTACCTATCAATGAGAGTGGGAGCATTTTCCAAAATGTAATCATAACATTCAATTTATTTAATAGTGGCATAAAATTGGCGCTAAATAATGATTTGTGTCTTCTCGTAATTTGAATACCTAAATACTTGAATTTTTCTGTTGCAATTTTGAAAGGGAATTTGAATAAGTGTCTCGCATTCTGTGGTTTTAAAGACATGATTTCGCTTTTATTCCAGTTTATTCTATATCCTGAAAAAGAACCAAATTCCTCAATTAGTGTTAATAAGGTGGGAATACTCGTTTGTGTATTAGTAATATATAAAAGAATATCATCAGCATATAATGAAATTTTATTCTTTGAGTCCTTGGTATTATATCTGTGAATATTCGGATGATTTCTAATCCTTTCAGCCAGCGGTTCTATCATAAGGGCAAATAGCAATGGTGATAAGGCACAACCCTGCCTAATACCCCTTAATAAATAAAATTTTGAAGATAACATATTGTTAGTTAATATTCTTGCCGTAGGTTTATCATAAAGTAGTTTAACCCATCTAATAAAATTCTCTCCCGTATTAAATTTTTCGAGTACCTTATATAAATACTGCCATTCTACCTGATCAAATGCCTTCTCTGCATCCAGCGTAACGACTGAAATATCTTCAATGTCCTCTTTGTGAGAGTACATTATATTGAAAAGCCTTCTCAAGTTATTAAATGATTGTCTTTTGGGTATAAATCCCGTTTGATCCGGGTTTACCAATTTATTAATATAATTATTCAGTCTTCTTGCTAGAATCTTTGCTAAAATTTTCTGATCCGTATTTAAAAGTGATATAGCTCTGTAAGAACCCGGTTCATCTAAATCTTTATCTTTTTTTGGTTGATTCTGCTAAAGTTTCTGGTAGTTTATTTTCGGTATAAGCCTGCATGTATAAGTTGAGTAATCTTGGTACGTGACTCCTGAAAGCGTTTATAAAATTCATTACTAAAACCATCTGGTCCTGGGGTCTTCCCAATTTTCAATGAGTTTATTATTTGTTTTATTTCTTCACTAGTAATCCGTGCTCCTAATTCCTCTTGTTCTAAACTATCCAATTTAGGGAGGTTGCAAATATCTAAAAAATTTGTAATTTTACTATCATCTGTATTTATTTTAGTTGTGTATAAATTATGATAAAATTGGGCAAACCTTTTATTAATATCCTTTGGTAATGTTAGAAGCTCACCCTTATCAGATTTAATTTTAGTGATAGTATTTTCCTTTTCTTGTTGCTTCAGTTGCCTCGCTAATAATTTATGTGGCTTATCCCCAAATTCGAAGTGTACCTGTTTCGTAATTTGGAATAGTCTTATTACTCTACCCGATAATATTCTATTGAGTTTATATTTCAATAAAGTTATCTTATTATGTTTATCTATAGTTGGTCACTTGCATTGTCCAGTTCTAGTAATTTTATTTCCTATCCTCTGAAGTTCTCTTTTATTTTCTTTATTTTGATAACTTTGATAAGAGATTATAACACCACGAATGTATGCCTTAAAGGTTTCCCATAATAGCGATACAGAAATACCCGGCGTATCATTTGTCTCGAAAAAAAATTTTGTTTGTTCTTTTATATACGCATAACCCTGCGGGTTATTTAATATTTGTGCGTTGAATTTCCAAAAAGATTTTATACCCGGCATTCCCTCGATTTTAAGTATAAAAGTCAGTGGTGAATGATCGGAAATAATACTATTATGATATGATGGTTTAATTGTATACGGGATTAATTTTGTATCCACTAAGAAATAGTCAATTCGTGAATAAGTTTTATGAGGCGACGAGTAAAACGAATATTCCCTTCCAATTGGGTTTGCTATTCTCCAAACGTCAGTTATGTTATTATTTTTTATATAAGTATTTAAAAATTCACAGGTCTTGGTTTTAACTAGACGCTTCCCTACCTTTATTGATTTATTTAAGTATGGGTCTATAACACAATTAAAATCTCCCCCCATTATAATATTTTGATAATTATGCTCTGCAATTATATCTAGTATTTTCTTAAAAAACTGGGGATTATCAAAATTAGGCGCATAAATATTTATCATAGTTAATGGTGTATTGTAAATTTCTCCCGTGACTATAACGTATCTTCCCTCTTTATCGGATATAGACTTCTTTAATTTAAAAGGTATACCTTTCCGAATTATAATGACCGTGCCTCTTGCTTTAGAAGTGAATGAGGAGTAGTAGGTTTGACCTATCCAGTTTTCCCTTAATCTGATCTGCGTTTGTTGTTTCAAATGCGTTTCTTGTAGGAAAGCAATATCAATGTTTAATGATTTTAATTGTGCCAGAATTTTACCCCTCTTAATTGGCTCATTCGCACCTCTAATGTTCCAACTACAAAAAGTGAGACCTCCGGTGTTTATTCGACTATTATCTTGCATTGGCTATTATTACCAGAATGTATAATTCATGTGATGCAGCCAAGTACCTCGAAATCCCGAGTCCAGGGTTGTCCTTCATAATTTCTGCACTAGTTTTACATCTCCTGACACTATTAAACATAATTAAGGGAAAAAGAAAAACATAAAATGAAGTGTTCATGAAGATTGTTAAATCATACAACGCATAATAGTGAATAAACAAAAAAAGTGAATGTAAGTTATCAAAAAAGCGATATCTTACAAAAAAGCCACCTATGGTGGCTAAGATTTGTTTTAAATTGACCTCCGTCGATGGAATTATGCACTGGGCTTTGTCCCCCTAGTAAAATATCATACAACATTGGTTGGTTTCCTCCACTTATAACCAAAATTATCGTGTCAGGTCGATTAATAGCCAAAAAATTTAAAATAAAATAGAAGAAAAGCTAGAAGATTTACAATAAAATAAAATAGAATTATTATCGTCATTAATCAGACTTTTCATTAGCCTGTATGTTAGTTGATTCGTAATTAGTATTTAGAATATCTGTCTAACCTCCCCCATCCTTCCTACTATATAGTTAGTCATGTTAGTATAATACATTAAACCTTTAGGGTTAATTGAGTTTATTGCGTATATATAATTAATTAGTTAGTTAGTTATATGCTGTATATCTAAATAATAGATCATATAGTACTAAGACAAAGGCAGACCAACAAGACTGTTATAAATTCAAAAAAGAACAGTCAATAAACCTCAGGGCTGAAAAACTTGGCGCGGAGCCTGCGACCTTGAACATTCCATCTGTTGAGCCTCAGTTTTTCAATTCAAGATAAAGTTAGGACTCTGTTATTAAAAAACACATTCTGGCCAAATAAGTATGTCTGAAAACCATCTAAACAAAGTAAAAAACAAGTTCAGCCGGCGTAGTGACTCGTTATTCTTTTCCTTGAATTTTATTTAAAATCTCCTGGGCATATTTGCAAGCTGAATCCGGATCCGTGGATGAACGTTGCTTAGCATTGTACGTAATTAACATTTTAGCAGGGTAGATAACACCGTAACGAACTTCAGAATGTCCTTGTAAGATACTGCTTGCACTTTTAAACTGGCGTCTTTTTGCCAGTATTTCCCGAGGGTAGTCTCTGTAAAATCTAACAATATTATCAGCGAATGTAAGATTTTCTCCATAAGATATCTTCTTTAATAAATTTTCCAAAGTCAAAATGTCTAAGAACTTTACGATAATTTGACGTGGTGGAGCATTCGCTCCTCTTTGGAAGCGACCAACACGATGAGCCACATCTATCTTTGGTTTTTCTGGCAGTTTGAAAACATCTTAAAGTAAATTAGTGATAAAATCACCCATTTCAGAGCCGTGCTCTGCCCCCTCTTTAACTCCTATTATTCTCAAATTCTGCCTCCTTGACCTGGCTTCCAAATCTTGACATTTCTCATTCAATTTATTCGTCAGCTCCCAATTCGCGTTGTGTTCTTTTTTCAAACCTGTTATTTCCTAGCCCATCTGCTGCATTTCACCCTCCATCTCTTCCATCAATTTTTCCGTCTTTGTTAATTGCTTCAGCAGGGTCATGTTTATTGTTATAATCTCTCTGCATTCTTTCCAATTCCTTAGCAGTCCTCGACTCCAAATCTTTGAACTGCTGGTTCAGGGATACGTAAAGTTCCTTTAATTCTCCACAGCTAGTGTCAATTTTCTTAGAGAGATTATCCTCCATTGAAGAAAAATTGTTCTGCATTGTAGAATTCATTTTAGCAAATTGCTTCTGAAGATCTTTAGTAATGTCTTTAGTAATATTAACTCTTACCGATTCTTCCCAGCTTTTCATTTCTTTCTCCCTTTCTTTTAACTCTTTTGTTTCAGCTCTTGCAGCCATTTCGACTGTTGGTTGTTGAGATTCCAGCTCCTCTTCCAAACTTTCAAAAGTAGATTCAGGAGTGGTTTCAAGCTCATCCAGAGCTTTTTGGAGCTGGAGCTGGAGACTGATTGTAGTCTTCTTGGGTCCTCTCTGACCTCTTCCCTTTTTCATCCGATTTTTACCGGTAAAATCGTTTTAAATCCCGATTCCACCGGCACCGTAGATGACATCAATACCCACGAGGTTCAGCAATCCCGGTAAGAGTTTTTAAATCGATCCTGGCGTAGAAACCGAGTTTATACACGATTTGTCGGGAGCAGAGCTCTGTGCAGCTGTCTTACTGCTTCATAGCAGCCACCGGAAGTCTATCATGAACTTTTAAGTACAACATAACCTCATCCTTTGTAATGGACTCTAAAATCTTACCAAACACAGAAGTCAGACTAACCGGCCTATAGTTTCCACCAGTAGACATAAAATGCTGGAGTAACTCATCAGGCATCTCTGGAGAGGAGGTATGGGTGATGTTTTGGGTCGAGATCCTTCTTCAGACTATTATTCACTATAGTTTCCACTATTGAGCTTTGCTCTCTTCTTGTACAGTCGGTTAATATTGACAATTTTCCAATTGTCTGGAACGAATCCTATTACTCTAGTGATTCCTGAAATATCACTATTAATGCCTCCACAATCTTTCAAGCCACCTCTTTCAGAATCCTAAGGTGCAGTCCAGTTGGCTTTTCCACCTTCAGCCCTTTTAGATTCCCAAGCACCCTCTCCTTAGTAGGCCACTCCACCAACGTACACCCACGACTCTCTTGAATTTCAGGCACGTTGCTGGTGTCTTCCCCTGTGAAGCCTGATGCCAAAACAAGTTATTAAATCCCTCTGGCATTTCTTTATTCCCCATTATCATTTCTCCTGCATCATTTTCCAGCAGTCCAAAGACCAGTCATCTCTCTTGCTTACTGTTATATAACTGAAGAAACACTTGCTATCATCTTTTATATCATTAGCTGGCTTACCTTCGTATCTCATATTTTCGTATTACCTTTGTAGCTACCTTATGTTGTTCTTTAAACGTTTCCCAATCCTTTAACTTCCCAAATTTTAACTGCAATTATAAGTTGTGTTTTGGTGTATTCAACTACATGCATATGAATGGTTGTGTACCTGTACCTCCATATCGAAACAAATGACAGTAAACCCTCAGTTTAACGGACCTCCTTATAATGTATTTAATTTACAGCTGATTGACCTACGGCTGCTCCGGCTCCCACTGTCTCCCTGGTCGCTCACAGCCCCGGCTGTCCCCACGTTGATCCCGGCTCACACCTCCTGCCGCGGCCCACACAGCTTCCTCGGCCGCTTCCAGGCTGTGCCTGCCGCCGCCACCACCGACCGCCGACCGCCACCTGCACTCCAGCCGCCCGATTGACTCCGCCAATTCTCGCGTCTCTCCCGGAAGATGTAGTACGTCAACTCAACTGGATTCCAGGCCCAGTTCCCCACCGAGAGTCTGCGAAGGGTCTATATCCAAAACATCACCCATCCACGTTCTCCAGAGATGCTGCTGACCCGTTGAGTTACTCCAGCGCGTTGTATCATTTTGTGTATTAACCAGCTGCTGCAGCTTTGTTTCTACTACTTATACCATGATAATATCTTACTCTGTTACAGCGAGCCAATCAGCAATAACGGACCGTTATCACGAAGGTTTATCGTACCTGCTTTTCCAAGTTAGGCCATTCTTAATTTAAATCTTTTTATTTGAATTTCACAGCAATTTGCATACATACTATAATAACAGACAGTGACAGTCAAGGCATAATTGTGCAACAGTATGTAAGCGATCCTCAAAACCCTTACCCTTACCCACCTTCAACCCACCCAAGTCAGGTCGGAACCAAACGGGGACAAACAGCACTCACATACGTACACGTACACACACAAATGGTAAATTAAACGAAACAAAATGTGCTATAAAAAAGAAAAAGAAAACAAAAATATTTAAATAAATAATTGTGGGGAGGGGGGAATTAAGAGGAAAGCAGCTGCTGTAGAACAAAACAATGGTGGAGAACATTCAGTCCTCTTCCGAGTCCGGGGACAAGTTAAGAGAGTTAACCAGTTCAAAGAAAGGGTTCCATGCATCTAGGAATGTCTTGGTAGAGCCTTTGAGAGAGAACCTACGTTTTTCAAGTTTCAAATTGTAAAGCACCTCCTTAATCCAACGGGCGTGTGTCGGGGGGCAGGCGAGCCTCCAGTTAAGCAAGATCAGTCTCCGGGCTAACAAGGTTGTAAATGTTAGGACACGTTTCACCGCAACAGAGAGGTTGGTGTTGGGAGGATTACCGAAAATGGCTGATATTGGGTTTGGAGGAATAGTCTGGTCGTAAACTCTGCTTATCAATTCGAAAGCACTCCTCCAAAAGGCTGCTAGCTTAGGGCAAGACCAAAACATATGGCTATGGTTGGCGGGAGATTGATTACATCTGTTGCAGGTGTCCCTAACAGCTGGGTACATTCTAGCTAATCTTGCATTTGTGTAGTGGACTTTGTAAAGGACTTTGCATTGGATTAGGCCATGACAAGCACATATGGAGGAAGAATGGATCAAATCCAAGGCAGAGTCCCATTGCTGGTCTGTTAGTTTCGTATTCAGCTCTCCCTCCCACGCAGCTTTTAATGAGGTATGAAGTTTCAGTAAAACCGACCCTAGCAAATTATACAAAATAGAGAGGCATTTCTTCCGGTTGGGATCTAAAGCTAAGACGGTATCAGTCAGGGTTTCAGGAGGGCGATTTGAAGTTAGGCCATTCTTGAACGGTGTAGGAACCCAGTTGTTTGGCAGGTTATACAAGGGGCGAGAATGCAAAATGTGGCTGTATACAATAGTAACGTAGAATGTTGCTATTTGAGCCAAAAGCCCTGTTGCCGTGCTGTATATCCCTGTGACTCTTTACAATACCATACAACAATTTACCTAAAGGAGCAGGATAAAATAGACAATCATTGCGAAATTAATGATGGCCCCCATTGTTTAAAATCCAAAACCGCATCTCCCAGCTCTGAACGTCCCGGTCCAATGTGGTAATGGGACTGGCGCCGTTGATTTACTAATTGGAGCCACACCAGACTATGATCTGGACTGCACGCAGCGGCGCAAAACCCCGCTCTATAAATGTGAGCAGTGAATGCGCTCAGTATCGCTGATCTGCAGCAGAGTCAGGTCGCAGGACGAAGAGCGCAGCCGACTCACCCGGACTGACTGACCGACCGACCGACCGACCATGCAGTGGGGCGTCTTCACCTTCATCTGCGGCTCCTTGCTGCTGTCTCTGCAGCTTGTCGCGACGAAATTCGGTAACGTAGTTTCAAAAAAAAATTTTCCTTTGAACTTGCCGTAAAGATTAGAATTAGCTTTAAAAATGTACATTGTAAGTGTTGATTCGGACAAATGAAGTTATTGTTACTCCTATTGCCAAAATTATCTTGAGGAAAACAGTCTGGTGTGTACAGAGTGTTCTCAACTATTGCATTTCACGAAGAGGGAAACTAGAGATATGGAAAGGTAAGGCGTGAAAACGACAGATCAAAGTAGGCGGAAATCACGGAAATATAGAATATTTCATGATTCAACGAAGATCTGAAGAAGAGTCTCGACCCGAAACATCACCGATTCCTTCTCTCCAGATATGCTGCCTGACCCGCTGAGTTACTCCAGCATTTTGTGTTTATCTTTGGTGTGAGCCAATATTTGCAGTTCCTTCCTGTACATTGCATTTAGGTTTCTATGTCTGGGGTTATTTTCATTGAGCAGTAAAGATTTTCATTGAGATGTCTTCATCGAACGCGTACCAAGATTCGGGTTACTGAATTATCAGGAAATTTTAAAGACATTAAAATCAACATCTTGCATTTTTCTAGAAGGGGACGTCTGCCTTCCGCCACCCAAACGGGATTTGGATAAGGGTCCGAGATAGGGCTCTTGAAGATAGCAGTCAGGGAATATGGGGAAAAGGCAGGAACGGGGTACTGATTGTGGATGATCAGACACGATCACATTGAATGGCGGTGCTGGCGTGAAGGGCCGTATGGTTGTCCTGCACTGATTGTCTATTATCTATTGACTTGTTACACTCGACTAGTTGTGCAGCACAGAGGGAAAGGAAAAGGCAGAGTTTCTAGTTATTTCAACAGCTTCTCATAATATTGAACAGTTAGGAAATGGAATGGCAAAATTGTTGCTTATAAACGCACATTCTGCCACAAGAACACAATATATATTTACATTGTGTAAAGTTAAGATTTAGCCTCTGTTTAATCTCAAAATATTGAGCAACATCATCCTTTTTCAATATTCAAATCTCATCATATTGCTTCAGAATATCTCAAAAACAAATTTGAGGTTTGTTGTGATGTTAAATTCGAAAGAGTGACTACAAAATGTGAAAATTCCCATCATCCCACTGACAAATTGGACTAACTTGTATTGACTTGCCACACCAGGATATCTGAGATTCCGCCCGTCTCAGGAAACAAGTCTACAGCCATCCCCCACACCCTCACCCACATCTCTCCCGTTCCCTGCACTTCTGCTCCCACTCTGTATCCTCCAAGACAGAACAAGGATACATAACAAAAAAAGGAAATCCGCTGGAGGGATTCAGTGGATCAGACAGCATCTTGTGGAGTGAAATGAACAGTCAATGTTTTGCATTGTAGACAAAAATGCTGGAGAAACTCAGCGGGTGAGGCAGCATCTATGGAGCGAAGGAATACGCGATGTTTCGGGTCGAGACCCTTCTCGACCCGAAACGTCGCCTATTCCTTCGCTCCATAGATGCTGCCTCACCCGCTGAGTTTCTCCAGCATTTTTGTCGACCTTTGATTTTTCCAACATCTGCAGTTCTTTCTTAAATGAGTCGTTTCATCTGTACTGAAAGAACAGAGGGGGAATAACCACTGGAATGAGATGAGGGAAAGAGGCAGAGAGATGAAGCCAGAGATGGCAAGGGGAAGGTGGTTACGTCAGACATTGATTAGCAGATACCAGTCAGGTGGAGGAGGGATGGGTTGAGAGAGTGACAGAGGCTGGGTGTAGGACAAATGGCTCCAGATTCTGGTATCTGATAGGAAAGGAAGATGTAGAATGGAACTGAATGAGGGCCAGTGGCAGGTGTAAACAACAGGGAGATGAGCGGTGAGCAGTAGAGAGGGAAGGGAATCCAGTGAGTTCCCTTGATTTTTGCATATCATCCCACCAGCTTCCTCATCCAGCAAGTAATTCTTTGACCATTCTACCAGCTTCAACATGATCTCAGATCATCTTCCCAATCCACCCCTTTCTGCTTTTTTTGTCATCAAAAAATGTATTCAATTATTAAAAAATAATATTACACTACAATAAAACAAACCAGAACCCACCACCATAATACAATACAAACATGTATCCTTAATAAACTACTATACAACTATGTTACAATCCTTATTGAGGATACATTCAACACCCTGCGGAGCCCCCCTTTCTGCTTTTGGCAGGGACCACTCTCACCTTAACTCCCTGGTTTGTTCAACCCTTCCTTTCCCCAGGAAACCTCCACTGCAACCCTAGGAGGTATAACATGTGGCCCTCCATCTCCTCCCTCACCTCCACCCAGGTACCTAAATACCCCTTCTAGGTGAGTCAGGTATTCACCTGCTCCTCCTCCTACCTTGCCTATTGCATTTAGTGCTCTCATTGTAGCCTCCAGGCAGCAATTTTTCAGGCACATCTTCTTTAGACACCCCCCCCCTGACTTTAAAGCTATGCCCCCTTGTTTTGACGTTTTGGGCCTTGGATAAAGGTTTTGATTGTCCATCTATGCCTGAATCAGTCTAAAAAAGAGTGTCAACTGGAACGTCACCTACCCACGCTCTCCAGAGATGTTGCCTGACCTGCTGAGTTACTCTGGACCTTGTGTCGTTTCTCCTTCAAACTAGGGCTTCGATGTCGCTGATCTGCACCATTGAGCTCTTCCACTCAGCTGTCGCTTTGTCCACTTCACCATTACCCACTCCACCACCGCCTCCTCCTCCATCTCCCCCGGAGTCGCCAACATCTTCCACAGGAAGAAGCGGCAGCTGGTGAGAGTGGAGGGAGCCCCACGGTGACCGAGCGCGTCCTGTCAGTGGCACCGGGCTGAAGAAATTGCTGTTGGCCAGTGCCTACAACATGAGCCGCAACTGCCACGTCAACTGGATGGTGCGGCCGCTGGTGAAGAAGGGCTCACTGGTGCACCTTGTGGATGATGTCGGTGATTGTGCCGAGTCGTTTGGGAGTTGCCCTCTACCGCCTCCCTTGTTCCCACTCGCCTTCCCAGTGTCGCACCGACAGTGGCCAAAACTGGAAGAGAAGCGAGCTCGGGCGACGCTTCTATATTTGTGAAGTGGACAGGAAGCCATCGCCATCCTCCTCTGGTTACATTTATGTTTCTCACTTTTATTAAACCCTCAGATCACGGCAAAACCCACCTGTCCGCCCACCTCTCTAAGCCAGCTGGGTCCCGACCTAACAGTTGTAAAGCATCCAAATCCCTCGCCGTTGCGAACCCAAGCTGGGCTTCAGTCGCCTGATTCTCCATCCAGTTGCAATTTAAAATTCCCCTTGGAAGTCGAGTTGCCAAGGAAATAGTTTCAAGAAGAATCCATGTTTTTTTCTATTTAGATTGCTCTGAAATAATTCGATAAACATGGCTGCAGTAACACAGGTCATTTAGAAAATGGGAGCGGCTATCAGGCCCGTATGAAGCTTTTCAAAAAAGGTGGTGGCATGGCAGGATTACAAAAAAACTATGTGAAATAATGTGCGCGTAGCACACATCACGAGCACGAAGTGCAAAGTCCCTTGTGGCCGGGGTCTAGGCCCCGCTTAAGGGCCCTGGAAGCTCCGGGGTTTTAGATGCTCTAGTGCATTCTGAACCTTATTTTGGGGCATTTTTGCACCTGATTTATGACCAATATTTCAGAAATAATTTTGGTTGAGTTTAGAGTAATGAGTGGGTGGTATGGGATGATTGGGGTCAATTGTTGTATACATTAAAAAAAAATCAAGAATTGAAGTTGTCCTTGTTTTAATAATCAAGTTGTACTGTAAAATGTTATGTAAAATGTTATAAAGGAGCATGCAAAAACTGCAAATAAAATACTGTAAGTATTTGCAGTAAAGAAAACCTTTTTTTAGAAAATGTTTTGTGTGTTGATTTGATTGCCTGTTACTGTTCGGCTGTGTTCGTGTGTGCAGTGCACCTTTAATGGTTCTCCTGACCTAACAACTTCACATCACATCAATTTCAACATCGAATAGTGATGTGAATACAACATTTAGTTTGACTTCAATTTCCATCATGAAAATTGATGTCAAACTAAATGGTGCATTTACATTACTATGATCGCTTTCAAACTAACCTATTTTACTGTCATACTCTTATAACACATTCTAGTTCCATGATGACTCATAAACAAGCTCACAAATCACATTTTGAATTCTCAAACACAATGTGATTGTGAATAATTGCAGTTGCCAAGTTTCACCGAGCATTTCCGTATTTTGTTGGGGAAATCGGTATTTCTCACATAAATGCAATAGAACGTACTACACAGAAAATGGATTTTTGAAAATCAGTATTTTGCATGCAACCTCATGTATTCTGAAATATCAGTATGGAATACTGAACAGTACTACTGAATTGTGAAACCATTTTGAAATGTGAATTTATAATTCTTGATTCAACCAGTTAGCCCATTCACCAGCTCAAAACATTTCTGTGTTAACGCTGTAACGCGCTGCCTGGTGCTTGCTTACACCAATCCCTAATAACATATATATGCCTTTTGCAGCAGGTAACATAGAGTCTAAACCCAAGAGAACACTACAGCCCGAGTCGTTCAAGGAAGCACAGCGAAGTTATATTTCAATATAATTGCCTGGCGGAGGGGGGGGGGGGCAGTAAGTTGTGCAAGACAACTTTAGATTGATGTAAAAGATGGACACAAAGGACTTCCGGTGGCGCTATGGAGTAAGGGAGACTCGCGCCGACTAGCTCCGCAAAAATCCGCTTGAAAACAGGGGAAAAGAACGGGACTTACTTGCAGTAAACGGCACCGGCTGCTTGCAGTAAGCGTGTGACGTCATCAGGCACGCAACACCGGCGGTATGTCTACACAACATACCACCCCCCCCCCCAAGACGAGAAAAACCGGTATGGGCAGAGAAGTAGGCTCGACTGAAGCCTCGGGCTCAATTCTAACATCGTCCCATGAAGAAGAAATAAACAGATGTAGAAGAACTAAGGCGCACCACCAAGACAACTGATAGTGAAGGTGCAATACGATCATGTTTTGGAGGATATGATGAAAGAAAATCGTTCGCAGCAGAAATCTCGTAATTGAAGGAGATAAGATCAGTATATTTCGAGATTATTCTGAGGAGGTCATCAAGAAAAGAGCACTGTTTACAGACACAAGAGGAATACTCAAGAATATAAAAAATCTGAGATATGGACTGATGTACCCCGCAACACTGAGAATCACCTACGACAAGAAGGAATATTTCTTTATCAAACACAAAAGCTCTTGAATTCGCCCAGAACATCGAGAACATCGAGAGCGAGGCTGAGACCGAGGATGAATAACACTCAACACTCAACATACACCTGACGGTGCCGGATATCATTACCCCACAGAGAAGAAATGGAACTTTAAATTGCTATACTTAAGGACTGCTTAAAATTTATAATGAGAATTGAGTAGTTATCTTGCTATTGATATATAATATTTATATATCAGTACTAATTATTACTAATTACTACTAATCATGATTACTAATTATTATTAATTATTGTTAACTGGATCAACTTAGAATTAGCTAAAAGTATGAATCATAAGTAATGTGTGATTCAGGCAATATATTAATAAAAAATTGGGAGTTTTTTTCTTTGATACTTTTGACTAATCTTTGGCTAATATTTTTGCGATATGAGACTAATATTTTACTTTGAGACTAATAATTATTCCACCAATGGAATATAACTATTGTTTCCCCTCCCCCATATACAGTTTTTTATTGAAATTGCAACTTTTCTTTCAAAGAAAGTACGGAGCTAGTAATACTTTTTTTTTACCAAAGGCTACGGACGTCTTTAGATGTCCAGCCACATTAGGGTGGCTATCACTAACTGCACCAACTATAGATGTAGTTTTTTCTTTCTTTTACATTTTACTAATATAATACTTTTTATATTTTTTCTATTTTCTATTATATCATAATTTTTATTTTGAATGGAATTATAAGTTTTACTCAAGGAGATATGCCCGAGAGGAAAATCTACGAGATCTAAAATTCATCTATCTGATGTTCGGGTGTAAGGTAGGGTTTAATGTGCTGAACCATTTGCTCCATCATAGACCACCTTAATCATAAGATGCAAGACGTTAATATGAAAATTGGGGGTGAAGGAATTACATTTTGCAGTTGGAATGTTAAGGGAATTAATGAACCAATAAAAAGAGGTAAAGTATTAGCATTTAAAATCACTTAAAGCAGATATAATATTCCTCCAGGAAACACATCTTAAAAAGGAAGCGCAGCACAGATTGAAAGTAAAATGGATTGCTAAAACGTATCACTCTTCATTCTCACATATATCTAGAGGGGTTGCAATATTAATCCGTAAAGGTATATCTTTTAAACATATATCAACTACAGAAGATATTGATGGCAGATATATTGTATTAGTAGGTGAGTTATACTCAAAAAGAATGACTCTTCTTAATGTATATGGACCAAATTTCGATAGCCCATTGTTTTATAAGAGAATACTCAATACTATCCCAGAATGCACACAATATAACTTAATAATTGGTGGAGATTTAAATTGTACACTAGATTCTTATTTAGACAGATCATCGACTCAAAGAAAATTAAAATCTCAGTCAAGTGAATTTTTAAACTCATATATTAATACTACCAACATCAAGGATGTCTGGAGAATTGAAAATCCAACCGGACGAGAATATTCATTTTATTCACCGGTGCATAAAACTTACTCAAGGATAGACTATTTCTTGGTAGACTCTAAACTTATTCCATTTACCTACAACTCGCAATACCATAATATTATAATCTCGGACCATGCTCCACTAACATTTATGATTAAACTAAACGGAATGGCCGAGAAACAGACACAATGGAGACTTAACCCCCAAATATTAAATGAAAAGGTATGTCATGAATACCTTGTAAAACAGATTAATATGTTTTTTGAGGCTAATGACCACCCTGAAATTTCTGCTTCCCCTTCTTTGGGAAACATTTAAAGCATTCGTACGAGGAGCATTAATCTCCTCCCAGGCATTTGTTAATTAAGAGAATAGGGCTAAACAACAGACATTGGAAACGGAAATAAGGCAATTAGACATAGAAAACGCAGTAGCACCTTCTATGGCAAAACATAATAAAATTGCAGCACTGAAATACAAGTTAAATAAAATATACTCAGACCAAGTTATAAAATTTATCAACATAAAAAACAAGTAAATTTTGAATTTGGTGATAAACCACAAACTATTAGCACGTCAACTTCGTAAACTGGACGGGGAAAAAACAATTTATAAAATTAGATCAGACAATGGAGAAATATTAACACTGCCCGAAGATACCAATGACAGATTTGTACAAAACGATCAAAAACTTTACTCAACTAAAGTGACAGAACAATCGGCAGGAATGGAAGCATTTTTACAGAAATGTAATCTTACGGGTTTAGATCTGAATGAGAGAGAATTACTAGGGGCTGAAATAACGGTAAAAGATATCGAAGAGTCAATTAGATCTTTAAAAAACGGAAAGGCCGCAGGTCCTGACATCCTAAGCTCTGAAATGTATTAAAAAAATTATGATCCGATCTCCCCACGCTTGCAGACACTGTATAAATATGCTTATACTCAACAGAAACTTTAAATGAATCTACAATAACACTTATACCAAAAACTGATAAGGATCTTGAAGACCCAGGTTCATATAGAGCAATAGCTCTCTTAAATACTGATCAGAAAATATTAACTAAAATCCTATCTCATAGATTGAGTTAGTGATTAACAAATTAATACACCCCGACCAAACAGGTTTTATTCCAAAACATTACTCATTTTATAATCTGAGATGACTATTCAATATTATATAATCAAATAGAATAGCTAATGCAGATCTAGCAATTATTTCACTAGATGCTGAAAAAGCATTTGATCAGGTAGAATGGTCATATTTATTTTCGATGATGGAAAAATTTCAATTGGGAGAGAAGTACTGCACATAGGTTAAACTTTTATATTCTAACCCAACAGCTAGAATATTAACAAACCAAATGTTATCAACTAAATTCAACCTTTCTAGAGGTTGTAGACAAGGATGCCCGCTATCCCCATTATTATTTGCTCTTGCAATTGAACCATTGGCAGAAAGTGTTAGAGCCCACCCTGAAATATATGGGTATAATACTAAAGACACAATGAATAAAATCTCTATATGCAGATGATGTATTAATATATATTACAAAGCCAGAAACTAGCATTCCAAACCTATTAAATTTAATAAATCAATTTGGTCAGTTTTCAGTATATAGAATTAATAGGAATAAAAGCAAAATCATACCAATAACGGAACTCAATTTACATACACTACAACAATTTCCTTTTAAAATAGTTAAGGAAAAATTTAAATATTTAGGAATTTATGTAACTAAGACATATACTCTTTTATTTAAATTAAACTTCCCACCTTTACTGAATAAACTACATAAGAATATTCAGTATTGGAAAACACTTCCCATTTCAATGTTTGGTAGAATTAATGCTATAAAATGATTTTTTACCGCAATTACTGTACCTATTCCAATCAATTCCGACATATATCCCAATTTTTTTTTTTAAAGTAGATTCCATTGTTACAAGTTTCACCTGGGATGATAAGAATCATAGAATAAGCAAAAAACATTTATGTAAATCAAAGATAAATGGAGGTTTAGCTTTGCCAATTTTTTTGTTTTATTTTTGGACAGTCCATATTAAAAACATGAATTTCTGGCTGGAAGAAATGGATGAGCAACCAGATTGGCTAAGGATGGAAAAGGAAGACTGTTTGCCTTTTGAAATTGGTGTGATTATGTTTGCTCCCACAAAATTGCACAAAAAACCTATAGGGAAAACCCTATAATACATAGTGGTATACGAATCTGGAAACAATTAAAAAAGGCTTTAAAATTGGATAATATATCACTTTATTTTCCCATTGTAAACAATCCTTTATTTAAACCTTCCATATTGGATAAAGGTTTCACACAATGGAAAAATTATGGAATTAAAAAGATGGACATCTTTATAGGAAAGGCACATTTCTTTCATTTCAGGAGTTACAACAGATCTATGGACTACACTCAAATATTTTTTTCAGATATCTACAACTTAGAGATTATGTTAAATCCAATACACAAAATTATAGGACTAGGGAACCAGAAATCCTTGACGAATGTTTGAATAAACATCCTAATACAGAAAAATTAATAACTTATATTTATAACACCCTCTTAGATAATGAGGTCCCATCGATGGAATCATATAGACACACATGGGAAAATGAATTAGGCCAACCTATAATGAAAGATATTTGGGACGAAAGTCTACAATATATACATCAATGCTCGTTAAATGCCAGACATGCTTTAATACAATTTAAAGTATTGCACAGATTACATTATTCTAAAGCAAAACTAAATAGAATTTTCCCACATATCTCTCCTATTTGTGATAAATGTCAGTATCTAGAGGCTAACTTAACACATACTTTTGCAAATTGTATAAATTCTACCCCCCCCCATCCGGTTTTACATGAGATCAATGGGTACACCGCGTTCCTTGATTAATTCCATCTCCACTGATAGTTTACTGGAAGTGTATACACATTCCCCGTCCACAACAGGCGTTTTGAGATAGTTGACTTGTGTTAAGGGATATTTTCTCGACACTTATCCTCCCTCGCTTACACATCCCGGATAACTAGTAGTTACTTGTAGGGGGTTCCAAATAAAAAAATATTGCGCCCCAATTTTATTTTTTACTCTGGAATGTTTTTTACTCTGTAAAAAAAGGTGGGTGCGACCGCACCCATCGCTCCCCCCTCCGGACGGCCATGGGCTATTGAGAATTATGTACGTAAGTCGCCCATTAGATAAGTCAGGGAGTACCTGTACATTGATTGTACACTGACTGAAAATGACAACCATTTTGTGAATTTGATTTCAGGCAGTACTTTTACCAATCATCTTGGAATAGTTGGTATTTCAATTGTTCTTGGCATCATGAACTGTGTTTCTTGAACAATTCTGTAGTTTCACAGACGTCGCAGTGACATGATTTGTATTTTTTAGCGCCACTAGATACCTGCAAAAGACCTATGGCTAGAGGGCCCTGCAAAGGCTCGGAACGTCGCTTCTTCTACAACAAAGCCACACGGAAATGTGAAGCGTTTAAATATGGTGGCTGCCTTGGCAATGCAAACAACTATAAGGCATTACTAAACTGCTGGTATCATTGTCAAGGAGTTTAAAAGTAAGCATCTAATGATTTCAGGCAGTACTTTTACCAATCATCTTGGAATAGATTGTATATCAATTGTTTCTTGACATCATGAACTATGTTTCTTGAACAATTTTGTGATTTCACAGATGTTGCAGTTACATTAAATGTTTTTTTATTTTTTAGTGCCACTTCTTTCCTGCAAAAAAACAATGGCTTGTGGGCCCTGCAAAGGCAAGTATCTTCGCTACCACTACAACAAAGCCGCAGGGAAATGTGAATCATTTAAATATGGTGGCTGCTTTGGTAATGCAAACAACTATAAGTCATTAATAAACTGCATGTTTCATTGTCAAGGAATATAAAAGTAAGCATCTAATGCAACATTTTTGGTACTGGTTAATCAACAAAGTATTTCCCAAAATAGTATATTTACCTGGGGTAAAAGAAGGGAATGCATGAAGAAGAAGACAATGCTTGCATTGTGGAACAATTTAAATTAGTCTGAATGTCCGACAACTTCAGAATCCACAAAAACGTATTAAATTCCAGCTATACTAGGGCAATATTATTTTACATTTAATGCTACACCAAGATTTTATCAAATGCTTCATTTTCACTGTTTAATTAAAAAATATTTAACAGCATCCTGTCATACACAGAATCATACAGCACGGAAACAGACCCTTCAGCCCAACTTGTCCATGCTGACCAAGATGCCCCATCGATGCTACTCACCTGCCCGGTCCTATCCCTTAAACGTTCCTGTCCAGGCACCTGTCCAAATGGCTTTTAAATGCTCTTATAGTACCTGCATCAACTACCTCCTTTGTCATTCCATATATCCACCGATCGGATTCCTATTAAATCTTCCCCTCTCAACTAATACCTATGTCTTCTGGCTCTTGATACCCCCATTCTGGGTAAAAGACTCTGACATTTACATCTATTCCAATTATAATTTTGTACACATCAACGACATCACTCATTAGCCTTCTGCATTCCAGGGAATAAAGTCGGAGCCTCTCCACATAGCTCAGGCCCTCAGTCCTGGTAAAATCCTCAAAAATGTTCATTGTTTGGCGGTCTCATAAACGACAACTATAGTTTTAAACTGATCTTTATTCAAAAGTTCGGTTTTCAGTACACAGGTTCTCTAGACACGTCTGGCCACATCAGTGGTCAGCGCTGAACTGCCGCGTGAAAGCAAAACCGCGCGAAAACAAGCAGCCCCTCCCGAGTCACGTGACCATGGCTTCCGAACGCCGGGTTCGATACCTGCGTGCGCCAGCAGGCGCCGCTACATGCCCCCCACAGAATCCACGGTATGGAAACGCACGGGTAACCAGACGGTTCAACCGGAACGTGTAGTCCAAGGTCGCGGGGCGAGCGTAACGGTAGGGGCCGGCAAAACAGAACCGGAGGGACGCGAAAAACGAGAATGAGAGACGGGCGTAAGAAAGGGGACCGGCATAACATGACAGGGGGTAACAGGTGTAGAGGGCGCTAAAACGGTCGGTGGACGTCCTCTACGCCGCGGAGTAGCCACTGTCACTGGGCTATCCTCGTCGACGTGCGCTGGCTTAATGCGGCTCACGGAGACAAACTCTTCCTTGCCACCCATGTCCTACGTAAACGTCGAGGCGCCAGTACTCAGCACCCTGTACGGACCATCGTACACCCACTGTAACGGCAAGTGGTGAGCATCTCTACGGAGAAAAACATAAGCACAATCCCGTAACATAGTAGGCACATGCACCGCAGACGAACCATGCCGGGAAGTGGGAACCGGGACCAAAGCGCGCGCCCGATCGCGAAGGTCAGCTAACAACACTGAAACCGGGACCTCTTGGTCCCGGGGGACAGGCAGGAAATCCCCAGGAACTCGCAAAACCGAGCCGTAAACCAACTCGGCCCAAGAGGCTTTGAGGTCCTCCTTAGGCTGTGGTTCTGACGCCTAGAAGGACCCAAGCCAACTGGTCGACCCAATCTGGGCTGGTGAGTCGAGCTTTCAACGCCGACTTGAGGTGCCTGTGGAAACGCTCAACTAAACCGTTGGACTCTGGGTGATACGCGGTGGTTTGATGCAGCTTCGCGCCGTACAGCTGCAGGGAGGACGTGAACTGGGCCCCAAGATCGGTAGTGATATCGGAGGGAACCCCGAAACGAGCGATCCAATTCGAGACAATGGCCCTTGCGCATGCCTCAGCGGAGGTATCCATTAACGGTATAGCCTCCGCCCACCTTGTAAACCTGTCCACGATGGTCAGTAGGTGAGTAGCCCCGCGCGAATACGGCAAGGGACCCACCAGGTCAACATGGATGTGCAGGAACCTGCCATACGGAACGGCAAAATCCTGTACCGGCGGGCGCACATGTCGCTGTACCTTGGAAGTCTGGCATGGGACGCAGGAACGGGCCCATGCTGTGACCTGCTTCCTCAACCCATGCCAGAGGAACTTCACCGCAACCAAGGCAGAGGTGTCGCGAAAGGATGGGTGCGCTAGGCTGTGTATAGTGTCGAAAATCCGACGCCGCAAAGCAACCGGGACAATGGGACGGGCTTTGCCCGTGGAGATATCGCAAAGGACTCGCACGCTGGTGGCGCCGCAAGGCACCTTAGCCAGCTTGAGACCTGATTCAGCATTGCGGTAAACCTCCATACCACAATCTGCCTGTTGGGCAGCGGCCAGCTCCTCATAATCTACGCCTAGACTAAGCGCTGAAACCTCGGGCAGCGCTGGACGGGACAACGCGTCAGCCACAACGTTCAGCTTCCCTGCCACATGCCGAATATCGGACGTGAATTCGGAAATGTAGGCGAGGTGCCGTTGCTGTCTGGCAGACCAGTTGTCGGATACCTTGGTCAAAGCGAACGTAAGTGGCTTGTGGTCTGTGAATGCGGTGAAAGCGCGCCCCTCCAGGAACCCAGCTCCCCAGACTGGAGGACATCTACCGGACCCGCTGCATCCAGAGGGTCAAGGGCATGATTAGAGACAGCACACACCCTGGACACTGCCTCTTCACCCGACTGCCCTCAGGAAGACGTTACAGGACACTGAGAGCCCGCACGACAAGACTAAAAAACAGCTTCTATCATAGAGCTGTGACACTACTGAACTCTATCCCCCTCCCACACTGATTCCCTCCCTCTCTCTCATACACCCGCCCATACTCCCATATGCTTATAGTGTAATTTTAAGTTTTTTTGTAATTTTTTTTTCATACGTATTTTTATAATCATATTCCTGTGCAGCTGGAGGACTGAACCAACAAAATTTCGTTGTCTTGTACAATGACAATAAAGATTATTATTATTATTATTATTAATAGCGAAAATGGCGGATCGCTGGGTAGAGTGCAAGGAGCTCCCGGTCGATAGCGCTATACTTAACTTCGGGGGCTCGCAGCTGCCTCCTGAAAAATGCCAGCGGCACCCAGCGACTACCTATGCCTTGCATGAGGACGGCGCCTATGGCGACGTCAGAAGCGTCCACGGTGAGGGCCGTTTGGGCTGACACCCTAGGGTGTTCTAGCATAGTGGCGTTGGCCAATGCAGTCTTAGCCCCCTTGAATGCCTTCTGCGCCTCCTTGGACCAGACCAGGTCCTTAGGCTTACCGGTCAGGCATTGGAACAACGGCCGCATGATGGCGGCTGCTGACGGGACGAATCGGTGGTAGAAATAAACCATCCCTATAAACTCCTGTAGACCCTTGACCTAGGGGCCTCGGGAAGCCTCGACCTTCTCGGGCAGCGGCTGTGCGCCGTGGGAGGTGATGCTGTGACCCAAGAATGAAATGGAACGCAATCCGAACTGACACTTCGCGGGGTTGATCACCAACCCGTGTTTGCGCAGCCGTTCGAAAAGCAGGCGGAGGTGCTTGACGTGCTCTGCCTGCGAGCTGCTGGCCACCAGAATATCATCGAGGTAGATGAATATGAACGGCAAACCCCGACCGACCTGATCCATTAACCTTTGAAATGCCTGAGCAGTGTTCTTCTGGCCAAAAGGCATTCTTAGCAATTCGAAAAGGTCGAAAGGGGTACTAGTGGCCGTTTTAGGGACGTCGTCGGGGTGGACCGGGATTTGATTATACCCGCGTATAAGGTCAACCTCCGAGAAGAAGGTTGCGCCTTCCAGATGGGCCGAGAAATCCTGAATGTTTGGGACTGGGTACCGATCGGCTGTCGTTACCGCGTTCAAACGCCTGTAATCACCGCAAGGTCTCCAACCCCCGGACACTTTGGGCACCATGTGTAGCGGGGAAGCCCAAGGGCTATCCGACCGCCGGACAATCCCCATGTCCTCCATAAGCTGGAACCTGTCTCATGCGATGCGGTTTTTCGGGCGGGAGACGGCGCGCGTGGGCATGAGTACCAGTGGGCCCTCGGTGGGAATGTGGTGGACCACGCCATGATGGGGTGCGGCCCCGTCGAACCGGGGCGTGAGCAGCCCTGGGAAATCGGCGAGCCGGGCTGCGAAGGGTTGCTGGATCTCAGCTACCTCGTCGAGGTGCTGTAGGGGCGTTGACGGGCTGCGCGGATTGGCAGCGCACCGGTCCGACACAGGAACCATGCGTCCACCTCGCACATCGACTAACAGGGAGAACGCCGCAAGAAGTCGGCCCCCAGGATCGGTTGGGCGACGTCATCATCGATAAACTTCCACCTGTACGGGCGGGAGTCGAAATTTAAGTCCAGGGTCCGCGTATCGTAAGTGCGAATGTCGCTCCCGTTAACAGCCGAGAGGACGGGTCCTACCTTACCAGTGCGAATATCTTGGGCGCTCGGAGGCAGGATGCTGGCATGGGCACCGGAGTCCACCAGGAAATGGTGGCCGGAATGGCGATCGCGGACGTAGTGGCGATCGTTTGGGCCGATCGCGTTGGCCTCTATGGACGATCGGCTGAGGCATTTCCCTGATACGAGCAGGGGCTCTGACATCTTCGGGCTTCGGGCCCGTATCGTTGATGGTAGTAGCACCATCGGCGTTGACTGTAGACCACTGGCCACGGCGATTCTTCTTCGGCGCTGGGCTGAGCTTCTTCCTCCTCCCGATGTCGGTTCAGCTGCACCCGCTGTGTGACCAGGGGGCGGGTGAAAGCAAACACGTCCTGCCATCTGTGTGCCTACAGTTCATCAGCTCTTTCCGCGAGTTGTTGGGGGTCGCTGAAATCAGCTCCGGCGAACATTAGTTGGACTTCATCAGGCATCTGCTCCAGGAACGCCTGTTCGAAAAGCAGACATGGGCGGTGCCCGTCCATCAGGGCAAACATCTTCGCCATGATGGTGGATGGCTGGCGATCGCCGACACAGTCCATGTGCAGCAGCCTCGCTGCCCTGTCTCTGCGGCTAAGACCGTAAGCGTGGAACAGCAGGGCCTTCAGCCCTTCATATTTGCCGATGGACGGCGGGTCCCTGATGTAGGGCAACAGCCTCGAGGCACAGTCCTGCGGCAATGCCCCCACCGCATGGAAATACATTGTGTCGTCCGCTACGATGCGATGGAGGTGAAACTGTGCCTCAACGTGGGTGAACCACACCTGAGGTTGGTCAGGCCAAAATGATGGCAATTTGAAGGCCAGTGAGCCCTGCCATGTGCTGGCTGATTCTGCGGGTACGCTGTCTTCCTGCATAATTATTTTGTCTAACGACGGCTAGACAGGTTGGGGTCACCAATTTGGCGGTCTCAAGAACGACAACTGTAGTTTAAAACTGATCTTTATTCGAAAGTTTGGTTTTCAGTACACAGGTTCTCTAGACACGCCTGGCCACATCAGTGGTCAGCGCTGAACTGCCGCGCGAAGGCAAAACCGCGCGCAAACAAGCAGCCCCTCCCGAGTCACGTGACCGCGGCTTCCGAACGCCAGGTTCGATACCTGCGTGCGCCAGCAGGCGCCGCTACAACTGCATTGTTTCCAGCTTAACAACATCCTTCCTATTGCAGGATGACCAAACCAAACACAACACTCCAAATGTGACATCACCAACATCTTGAACAACAGTGCATAATATTCTAATTTCAATGCTCAATATCCTGACTGATGAAGGCCAATGTACCAAAAACCTTTTTGACCACCCTATCTGCTTGTGATGCCACTTTTATGGAAGTATGTATCTGCACTGCCAGATTCATCTGCCCCTCAACTCTACCCTCTGGACACTGCCATTCACTGTGAGGGTCTTTCCCTGGTTTGAATTCCTGAAATACAACACCTCACACTTTCTGCATTAAACTCTATCAACTATTCCTCTGCCCACTTGCCCAGCTGTGCTAGACCCTGCTGTAATTTTTGATAACCATCAGTGCTATCGACGATACCACCCACTCTAGTGTCACGTGAAAACTTAATGATCATGCCTTGCACAAACTCACAACTTGTTAATATAAACCACAAACAGCAAAATGCTCCGCACCAATACCTGAGGCACACCACTAGTCACAGGCCGCCAGCCTGGAAAGCAATCCTCCACCATCATGCTCTGCTTCCTTTCATGAAGCGAATTCTCTATCCAGTCAGCTAGCTCTCCTTGGATCCCATGCAATCTAGAAGAGCCTATCACGCAAAACCTTTACAAATTCCACCCCATCGAAGCCCTTAGCACTATGGCAGTCACTGTCGACACTTGGAATATTAAAATCTCCCACTGTTACAATCCTATATTCTTGCATATGTCTCTGATCTCCCTGCATTTTCCCTCTAATTCGCGTTGACTATTTGGGTGAGGGGGAGACGGGGCTGTACTACAATAACCATTAAAGTGATCAACCCCTTCTTATTTTGCAGTTCCATCCAGACAGCCTCAATGGACAAATCCCTAACTCCTATCTCTATAGCTCTCCCTCTCCCCACCCTCTGTGGTCAGCATCAGAGCCAGTCACAGTGTCACTGACATGGCTGCCGCTGTTCTCTGAAAGGCCATCGTCCCCCAACAGTATCCAAAACAATACACTTGTTCCTGAGGGGAATGGCCACAGGGGAATCCTGTACTCTCTGCCTTTCCTGGTGGTCCTGGCACCTGCACCTTGGGTATAAACACCTCACTAAAACTCCTATCACTGATGATGTCAGCCTCGTGGCTGCTTTTGACCGGCTCTAACTGCAGCTCCGACTGCTTGATGCAACTGGATACACTTCCCCACAGGTGAAATCACCAGGGATTCTGGAATTTCCCATCTCGCTCATCTTGCAGGAGGAGCATAAACAGCCATAACTTCAATCCTGACTGCAGGAATACTAAAGTGGGAAGTGAGAAAGACTGTAGTTATTTTACATTTCCATTGTTTAGCCTCCTCATTGAAGACACTCAGACACAATGGCCATTTTGGAGGCCCAGTGGAGGCCCTGGTCCCGTCTCTCTCTCCCTCACCACTCACCCCTCCTCCCCGCCCTCTGCGGCAATGGCGGTCCCATCTATCCTTCCCCCTGGGTCCACCTCCTCCACTGCCGCCGTTGTGGTAACTCACTCTCACAGCCTTCTCGGAGAAGATTTTCTCCACCGGCTCACTGAAACTCGTGGTGCCCACCGTGCCGAACACCGACTCCGTCCCTCCCCCGCCCCCACAGCCCGGCGGCAGCAAGCAGGCAGGTGGGCAAGGCGGGGATGGGCCGAGCGGCAGCAGCGGGCGGTTGGACAGGAAGGGTGAGCTGGAGTGGGCAGAGGGAGGGAGGGAGAGTCGGGTTGCAGGGTGGCGGGGCAGTTTGCGCGGAGGTTGAGACACACACACACGATGCAAACTGGTCCAATCGTCAAGTCAATGGGATCTAAACCACAGCTAACAATGAATGACCTGTGGAGGAAGGGACTGCAGGCGCTGCTTTTTATGGATGGAGGGAGAGAGAAAGGGAGTGACTGAGGGTAGGGGAAAGGAGAGGGAGAGGTGAGGGAGGGATTGGGAGGGAGGAGGAGAGGGGAAAGGTCCTGGGGAGGTGAGGAGGGAGAATGGGGGGATTGAGGGAGAGGAAGGGGTAGGGAGGGAGATGGGGAAAGTGGGGGAGGTGAGGAGAGTGGGGGAGGAGGGGAAATACAGGGAGAGGAGGGGGGTGTGGGGATGTAGGGAATGGGGAATAGAGGGAGAGGAGGGCAGTGGGGGAGCGTCAGGAGGGATAGTGGGGGGATAGGGGGAGGTGAGGAGTGGGGGATAGAGGGATAGGAGGTGGATAGGGATGGGGAGAGGCGTTATGGAGGGAGGATAGGAGTGACTGAGGGTAAGGGAAAGGAGGGGGAGGGAGAGGTGAGGAAGGGATTGGGGAAGGGGAGGAGGAGAAGGGAAAGAAGAGGGAGGGTGAAGTGGAGGGGGAGGGAGTGCTGGGGATGAGGGGAAATGAACCGCGCCTGCGCAGTTGGGGGTTGTGCGCGAGTGGTGCAATATTGTGTTGAGGTACGGGTTGCATTTGGGGAAGGTGAGTGGTGGAATATTGCGTTGGGGGACCAGGCCTCCTATGTGACAGGGACCCAATGGGTCCCACTTAGTCTCGTCTCCTTTAAATTTTGCTCTTCTCATCTTAAAGCTATGTCCTTTAGTCTTTGACAGTTCCACCCTGGGATAAAGGTTCTGACTGTCCGCACTATCTATGCCTCTCTAAACTTTACCCTCTTCTATCAGGTCTCCACTCAACCACAGCCATTCCAGAGAAAACAATCCGTTTTCCAACCTTACCTTTATAGCTGATGCTAAGGAAGAAGGAAGAACATTTTTTAGTGACAGCATCTTTCATTATGATGTGAAAGGGAATGCACGCCTAATCTGCTCAATTTCTCCTCCTAAGAAAATATTTTTGTTCAAGGAATCAATGGTGTTAACTTTGTAGCATTCCCTCTATTGCAGGAAAATCCTCCCAACTGTGGGGAGATTGATAATAGTCTTTACCCCATTGAGGTTGGATTGATCCACAGGGGCAGTTCTTAACTCCTCAAATAGCACGACAACATTCCTGTCAATTCCATGCTAAGCAAAATTTGGATTTTATCATTTTTTTTTAAATAATGGGTTGATCGAAGACTCTAAAGTACATCTATTTTTCCATTTTTGCAGAAGCGTTTATACAATTGCATTCCTGTTGAAGAAGAAATTGGTCCAAAAATGATCCGTTATTCCTTTGCAGGAATTCAGCTCCAGAGTTGCGACGTTTTATAATATTGACATAAATCTAGAGTTAAACCAACCTGTCTTCACACTTCATGAACCTGAAAACAAGACTTGCATTCTATATCTAAATCCCCAGATTATTGCATGAGTAGAGGTTTTCTTCAAATTTTCCTTCAGAAAATACTATAAAAGAGGCAGGTAAAACAATTTGAAACTGATATTGTTTCAATATCAGTTTCAATATCAGGCCGGGGACCGGCCAGAACCTCGGCTTCGGCAGCGGCACAGCGCTGAAGCGCTATCGCGGAGCGGAGCGGGCGATGCCTTGCCCGGGTCGCCGCGCTGGAGCTCCGGAATGCTGAGACCGCAGGTGAACATCGCGGAGCTGCGGGTCTGTGGAGCGGGCGGCGGCACTGACTTTAACATCGGGAGCCTGGGATCTCTCGGCGAGATCGCCAGTGGTGGAGCTCCGTCCAGCGCGGCCTGTTGGCTTCGGAGGCTGCGGTCTCCAGTAAGGAAGCGGCCGTTCCAGGTGTCCCAAGCCGCTGAGAGGGTTCTCCCGACACCGGAGCACCATCATCTGGCGAGAAGGGCCTGAAACATCGGGCCTCCGTAGCGGCGACTGCGGAGGCCTCAATAGGCCCAACTATGTGTGGACAAGGGGATGGGGACTGGACTTTGTGCCTTCCCTCACAGTGGGAACCGTTGTGGGGGGATGTTTTTATGTTTATTGTTAAATTCTTCAATGTTGTGTCTTATTTTTATTTGTGTGCTGCAATGGCAAGTCAAATTTCACTACACCAATTGGTGTATGTGATAATAAATGTCCTTTGTTGTTTGTTTGTAGTCGAACTTCCCAGGCTAAATAATCATTCTGATAGAAGTAAAATGAAAAGAACATTAAGATAAAATTGAGAAAAAGGAGACGTAAACCTTATTTACAAATTTGTTGATGCAAAATGTGTACATAGATACATAGAAAATAGGTGCAGGAGTAGGCCATTCGGCCCTTCGAGCCTGCACCGCCATTCAATATGATCATGGCTGATCATCCAACTCAGTATCCCGTACCTGCCTTCTCTCCATACCCCCTGATCCCCTTAGCCACAAGGGCCTCATCTAACTCCCTCTTAAATAAAGCCAATGAACTGGCCTCAACTACCCTCTGTGGCAGAGAGTTCCAGAGATTCACCACTCTCTGTGTGAAAATTTTTTTCCTCATCTCGGTCTTAAAGGATTTCCCCCTTATCCTTAAGCTGTGACCCCTTGTCCTGGACTTCCCCAACATCGGGAACAATCTTCCTGCATCTAGCCTGTCCAACCCCATAAGAATTTTGTACGTTTCTATAAGGTCCCCTCTCAACCTCCTAAATTCTAGTGAGTATAAGCCAAGTCTATCCAATCTTTCTTCATATGAAAGTCCTGACATACCAGGAATCAGTCTGGTGAACCTTCTCTGCACTCCCTCTATGGCTATAATGTCCTTCCTCAGATTTGGAGACCAAAACTGTACGCAATACTCCAGGTGTGGTCTCACCAAGACCCTGTACAACTGCAGTAGAACCTTCCTGCTCCTATACTCAAATCCTTTTGCTATGAAAGCTAACATACCATTCGCTTTCTTCACTGCCTGCTGCACCTGCATGCCTACTTTCAATGACTGGTGTACTATGACACCTAGGTCTCGCTGCATCTCCCCATTTCCTAATCGGCCACCATTTAAATAATAGTGTGCTTTCCTGTTTTTGCCACCAAAGTGGATAACCTCACATTTATCCACATTATATTGCATCTGCCAAACATTTGCCCACTCACCCAGCCTATCCAAGTCACCTTGCAGTCTCCTAGCATCCTCCTCACAGCTAACACTGCCCCCCAGCTTAGTGTCATCTGCAAACTTGGAGATGTTGCCTTCAATTCCCTCATCCAGTTCATTAATATAAATTTTAAATAGCTGGGGTCCCAGCACTGAGCCTTGCGGTACCCCACTAGTCACTGCCTGCCATTGTGAAAAGGACCCGTTTTCTCCTACTCTTTGCTTCCTGTTTGCCAGCCAGTTCTCTATCCACATTAATACTGAACCCCCAATACCGTGTGCTTTAAGTTTGTACACTAATCTCTTATGTGGTACCTTGTCGAAAGCCTTCTGAAAGTCCAGATACAACACATCCACTGGTTCTCCCCTATCCACTCTACTAGTTACATCCTCGAAAAATTCTATAAGATTCGTCAGACATCATTTACCTTTCGTAAATCCATGCTGACTTTGTCCAATGATTTCACCACTTTCCAAATGTGCTGCTATCTCATCTTTAATAAGTGACTCTAGCAGTTTCCCCACTACCGATGTTAGACTAACTGGTCTGTAATTCTCCGTTTTCTCTTCCCTCCCTTCTTAAAAAGTGGGGTTACATTTGCTACCCTCCAATCCTCAGGAACTACTCCAGAATCTAAAGAGTTTTGAAAAATTATCACTAATGCATCAACTATTTCAGGAGCTACTTCCTTAAGTACTCTGGGATGCAGCCTATCTGGCCCTGGTGATTTATCGGCCTTTAATCCATTCAATTTACCCAACACCACTTCCCGACTAACCTGGATTTCACTCAGTTCCTCCATCTCCTTTGACCCGCGGCCCCCTGCTATTTCCGGCAGATTATTTATGTCTTCCTTAGTGAAGATGGAACCAAAGTAGTTATTCAATTGGTCTGCCATATCCTTGTTCCCCATGATCAATTCACCTGTTTCTGACTGCAAGGGACCTACATTTGTTTTATCTAATCTCTTTCTCTTCACATATCTATAAAAACTTTTGCAGTCAGTTTTTATGTTCCCTGCCAGTTTCCTTTCATAATCTATTTTCCCTTTCGTAATTAAGCCCTTTGTCCTCCTCTGCTGGTCTCTGAATTTCTCCCAGTCCTCTGGTATGCTGCTTTTTCTGGCTAATTTGTACGCATCATCTTTTGCTTTGATACTATCCCTGATTTCCCTTGTTATCCACGGATGCACTACCTTCCCTGATTTATTCTTTTGCCAAACTGGGATGAACAATTTTTGTAGTTCATCCATGCAGTCTTTAAATGCCTTCCATTGCATATCCACCGTCAACCCTTTTAGAACTAATTGCCAGTCAATCTTGGCCAATTCACGTCTCATACCCTCAAAGTTACCTTTCTTTAAGCTCAGAACCGTTGTTTCTGAATTAACAATGTCACTCTCCATCCTAATGAAGAACTCAACCATATTATGGTCACTCTTGCCCAAGGGGGCACGCACAACAAGACTGCTAACTAACCCTTCCTCATTACTCAATACCCAGTCTAGAATAGCCTGCTCTCTCGTTGGTTCCTCTACATGTTGGTTTAGATAACTATCCCGCATACATTCCAAGAAATCCTCTTCCTCAGCACCCCTGCCAATTTGATTCACCCAATCTATATGTAGATTGAAGTCACCCATTATAACTGTTTTGCCTTTGTTGCACGCATTTCTAATTTCCTGTTTGATGCCATCCCCAACTTCACTACTACTGCTAGGTGGCCTGTACACAACACCCACCAGCGTTTTCTGCCCCTTAGTGTTTCGCAGCTCTACCCATACCGATTCCACATCCTCCAAGCTAATGTCCTTCCTTTCCACTGCGTTAATCTCCTCTCTAACCAGCAATGCTACCCCACCTCCTTTTCCTTTCTCTCTATCCCTCCTGAATATTGAATATCCCTGGATGTTCAGCTCCCAGCCTTGGTCACCCTGGAGCCATGTCTCCGTGATCCCAACTATATCATAATCATTAATTGCTATCTGCACGTTCAACTCATCCACCTTATTACGAATGCTCCTTGCATTGAGACACAAAGCCTTCAGGCTTGTTTTTACAACGCTCTTACCCCTTATACAATTATGTTGAAAAGTGGCCCTTTTTGATTTTTGCCCTGGATTTGTCTGCCTGCCACTTTTACTTTTCACCTTGCTACCTATTGCTTCCGCCCGCATTTTACACCCCTCTGTTTCTCTGCTCACCCATTTAAGAACCCCACCACCTCGTATTCTCTGTTTATTATTGTTTTCTTCTTTCCCCCCTACATGTTGGGTCTGAGTGCTTTCCTTCTCTGCCTCCTGCCTCACACACTGTCTAATAGCTTTCTCTATTTGAGTCCCTCACCCCAACCATTCTAGTTTAAAGTCTCCTCAGTAGCCTTTGCAGATCTCCCCGCCAGGATATCGGTCCCCCTCAGGTTCAAGTGCAACCCATCCTTTTTGTACAGGTCGAACCTTCCACAAAAGAGGTCCCAATGATCCAGAAATTTGAATCCCTGCCTTCTGCACCAGTCCTTCAGCCACGCATTTATCCTCCACCTCGCTCCATTCCTACTCTCACTGTCGCGTGGCACAGGCAGTAGTCCCGAGATTGTTACCTTTGCTGTCCTTCTCTTTAACTCCCCTCCTAACTCCCTAAATTCTCCTTTCAGGACTTCTCTTTTTTTACCTATGTCATTGGTACCTATATGTACCACGACCTCAGGCTCCTCTCCCTGCCCTTTCAGGATATCTTGGACACGTTGAGACACATCACAGACCCTGGCACCAGGGAGGCAAACTACCATCCCTACCATACATGTTTCTTCCAAAGAAACATGTATGGTAGTTTCTACCAAACTACCATACATGTTTCTTCTTAAATTATATTGTGTCAACCATTCATGATTAGTTGCCTCGATCTATTGTTTATAAGATGCTTATAAGATTACTATTCTTACATTTTTATTTGACTTCATAATAATGTATGCATGCATTTTACTTATTCCTTTCATTATTCTGCCTTGTATTAGTATTTTAACTTCCAAAAGGTGTTGTTATATTTCAGTGATAATATGTTCTGGAAATCTGTGACAGAGAAAGGACAAAGAGGACAACATCAGGCTTAAAGAACAAACATCTGAGCATATTCAAATGGAGAAGCTTTCTTAAGTTCCAAAATTGTTGTTTTAACTTGTTATACTCTGTTGAAATTATTAAGGCAATAAATGAAAAAGTTTAGTGTCTATGTGACTTTTGTCATCATTTTATAATACATTAAACCTGATCATTCTTGCTAAGCCTATGCTATAATAAATGACTATTAAAACACAGTACGTGCTATAATACCGGGATAAACGGCACGCTCAACCAAAAAAATCAAGCTCCAAGCCAAAGCAGTATCTAAACTTCTTATACACACTTATACTATAGGGCAATAACTAATTCCAGATGCAATAATAAGCTATGTACATGTTAACAATCACATCAAAAATGATCGTGTAGATGCCAGTTTGTCTTTGGGGTTATCAAGTGGGCACCTCCCTTCACTGGTGTTTCATTGAGTTAGGCCCACAGCTCCTCACAAAGGCTCAACAGTTATTCTGGCACCCCCCTCAATACCAGAACCACCCCCTTCAAAACCTGCTCTCACCACCTATGCTACCGGTATCTACGCAATAAAGGAAACTACAGATTATGAATTTTCTCAAACAAATGTCTAACACTCTGTCTTACACTGATCCATCCACGCTACTCAACTTCTGCTTCGTAACTTCGATAACTTCATCCAAGCCATTTGTATAAAGTGTTTACAAAAATTGAGGTCCCAGCATCAATCCCTTTGGCATACCAGACGTGATATCCTGTCAACCAGAAATAGACCCATTTATTCTTCATCTCCCTGATATCCTCCCTTGTTTCCCAAGTTATTTTTCCAAGCAGTACTTTACTAAGTGCAAGATGTTAACGTTCACCATCTGGAATGGACGAGCCAGCCACATCTTTGTTTGCATTTGGCAGTGAGTGGCTGTGGTCAGCAATCCTAATGCATGAGGTTCGACTTCGCTAGTTCATACGTTCAAATCAATCCAAGGAAAATGCACACAGCTTCGGTCACTGGCCTGAAATTGGAACATCCAGCAAATATTACTGACATAGGCATGATTGTAATACTTTGGAACCAACACTCTGGCATCACTACACCCAACATTAATTTAACAACAACACACACCACATTTTCGAGATCGGTATGTTCGTCTCACCTACTCCCATCTCCCATCACAGGGATGTTACCGAGCCTGGTGGACATGAGTTATAGGGAGAGACTGGATAAGCTGGCGCAGAGAGAGAGGGGGGAAAGAGAGGGAGAGGGAGATAGAGAGAGTGGGAGAGGGAGAGATAGAGAGGGAGAGGGGGGAGGCAGAGGGAGAGAGAGGGAGAGAGAGGGATAGAAGGAGAGAAAGGTAGAGAGGAGAGAGGGAGAGGCGAGAGGAGGGAGAGAGAGAGAACGAGAGGAGAGAGAGAAAGAGAATGAGAGAGATAGAGAGAGAGAGAGAGAGAGAGAGAGAGAGAACGAGAGAGAGTGAACGAGAGAGAGAGAGAACGACAGAGGGAGAGAGAGAGAAAGACAGAGAGAGAAAGACAGAGAGAAAGACAGAGAGAGAGAAAGACAGAGAGAGAGAAAGACAGGCAGAGAACGAGAGAGAGACGAGAGAGAGAACGAGAGAGAAAGAGAGAGAAAGAGAGAGAAAGAGAGGGTATGATAATGGTGCCAATATGAAGGGACACACCTCAGGTGTGCAGGCACGACCTACAGACACCACATCTATATGTGGAAAACACCACTCAACTATCAGTATATGTCTGGATTTGGACTCACCAGCTTTAGGAGAGAAGCGGCCAAATGTAAATTTTTTAAATTTAGTTTAAGCGCGCTCTCATGGGGAAAGTTGGAGAGAGTCAACTTGGGAGGGAAACCAAGTAATTAAATCGTAAAATCCGAGGTTTTATAGCCAGTCTTCCACTCAAAAAAGTCTGCAGTAATCAAAGCCCGAAACGGTAGGATGGGGCTGAAGCCCAAGATTTAATGCCTGGACTGTTTTTTTGCCAATGGTTATTGGTTTTCCAGAATCTAGTTAATTAAATTACTTTTTTTTTTTCATTTCACAGTCACTAAAACAAGTGGTATTGTAACTATGTACTTTTCAGAGGTGATCTACACATTTTGTTTGTTACTTGGAGGCATACATGTATGCAATTTTATATTAAAATGTAGCTTAGATCTGTTTGGTCCATTAACTCGCAGGCACTTTTTAAGCCCACATTTTGATTACTTTTCATTCTACCATAGAGAATTAAAGTCTATAATAGACTTTATTTATATTTCTATGATTCTACAGACCTTGGCTGGGGACCTGGGGCTCACCAAAATTGTTCTCAATTGGGTCCCGCACCTCCTAAGGCCGGCCCTGCCCAAAATGCTGGAGTAACTCAGTGGGACAGGCAGCATCTCTGTATAGAAGGAATGGGTGACTGGGCATTATATTCACCATGGACCTTGTGGGCAGGGGCCGGATTTAGATGAAGAGAGGCCCTAGACTATTCCACGTGAGGCCCCTCCCAATCCCCACCCCCACGACGAGAGGAAGATGGAAGAGTCCACCAGATTGACAGCGATGTGCAGCCGAGCATGGCCAATGAGATAACGGCTGGAAAGCTGCGCTTTTTATTTATTGCCAGTGCTAGTGTCGAGTTATCGGCTTAAAACACTATTATTCTGAAATGGAGGGCAAGGAAAATTACTGAAGAGTTGTTTAGAGACTACAGTGCGTTGTGACAGCAAATGTAAGAAAGGCCTATGACAGTGTCAAAAATATTATACACCAGGCCCGTATGAAGCTTTTCAAAAAGAGGGGTGGCATGGCAGGATTACAAAAAATTTATGTGAATAAGTGCACGCAGCGCATATCACAAGCGCGAAGCTCAAAGATCCTTGCGGCCGGGGTCCAGGGCCCGCTTAAGTGCCCAGGAAGCTCTGGGGTTTTAGATGCTCTCTGGTGCATTCTGAGCCTTATTTTGGAGCATTTTTGCACCAGATTTATGACCAATATTTCCGAAATAATTTTGGTTGAGTCAAGTGTAATGAGTGGTTGGAATGGGATGATTGGGGTCATTGTTGTATACATTTTTTTAAATCAGGAATTGAAGCTGTCTGTTTTTTTAATAATCAAGTTGTACTGTAAAATGTTATGTAAAATGTTATAAAGGAGCATGCAAACACCACAAAAAAATACTGTAAGTTTTTGCAGTAAATGTAACCTTTTTTTAGAAAATGCTTTGTGTGTTGATTTGATTGCCTGTTACTGTTCGACTGTGTTAGTGTGAGCACATTAAAAATATGATGCAAAATGAAATTCGCAAATTATGGAATACATAATTTTCTGTATTGTTATCAAAGAAAACAAAGCAGTTCCAATTGTTTGATATTATTCATATGGAGGAGAAAATATAATTGCTATAAAACCTACCTTAATTTTGCAATCTCACTAAAGATAATCCCCCTTTTCCTCTCCCCCTCCTCCTTCCCCCTTCACCACTCTCTCCCTCCCCATCTCTCTCTCCACCCACCCCTCTCTCTCTCCACCTCCTCTCACATCCCCCCTCTCTCCCTCCCCCTCTCTCTCCCTCCAACGCAGCGAGGCTCCGACCCCGCGCCGCAGACACCGCAGCCCCCCCGGCCCGGAGAAACGGCCACTCCCGCAACGCAATATTCCACTACTTACCTGGAGTAGACACCTTGGATCTTTTGCAGACACGAAGCATTGAGGTGATTGTGTGGAGTGCAAATGGAGATCTGAACCCGCCTGGGCCCACTGCGCACGCACGGAGAGAGAGCGTCATTTTGCATTGCTACTGCGTCACCGGCTTCCCCCAACTGCGCAGGCGCAGATGGTCGCAATTTTTTTCACCAAAACTTCCCAGCCGGCTGGAACCAGAATTTCGGGTAGTTTCCGGCAAAGTGGAAATGTGGATAGCGCTCCAATTTTTTTTTTCTCGGGAAAAAAACACCTTGGCCGGAGGCCCCTAGATTTTGAGGCCCTAGGCTTCAGCCTATGAAGCCTATAGGTAAATCCGGCCTTGCCGAGGCCCCCCTAGATCTCGAGGTCCTAAGCTTAAGCTTGTGAAGCTTATATGTAAATCCGGCCCTGCTTGTGGGTCAAAGGGCCTGTTCCTCTGCTGTACTGTTCAATGTTCTAAATATCAGTAATAATCTTGTGGGTGGAAGCCCTGTGCAAGTGGGATAATTTGCACCAAAATCAGAACGGGACCAACATCCTCATCAGAAGCATTGCTCATGCCAGTAGAGAAAGTTTAAACTGAGTTAGCAAGAGAAAGGGAATCAGAATTGATGTTTAGATGGGGAAGTACAGTCACTGAGAGGAGAAAGTTCAATAGACAGAGCAGTAGGGTAAATGCACATAAGGTATCACAAACCTAAATTGCACCCATTTTATTGCAAGGAGTCTAACTAGCAAGGTAATGCACTCAAAGCTTTAATTAACACATGGAATTATGATATTGTTGCAATATCTGAGACATGGCAAATTACGGGCAGGATTGGCAACTCTGCATCCTGGGATACACATTTTTAGGGGAGACAGAGTGGGCTGTAAAATAGGAGATGACATTGCACATTTGCATAAGTAGTATCATCTTCCAGGAAGATATCGCAGAAGGCTCCTCAAAAGAGCTCATATGGGTAGAGATGCATAGAAATAAAAAGTGTGCCAACACTTTACTGGGAGTATATTACCAACCACCTAACAGTCCACAGGAGATCAAGGAACAGATTTTGAGGCAAATTTCAGTACAATATGTTAAAAGTTGGGTTACAACACAAGGGGATTTTAAGTCAGAAGAGGAAGTTTAAAAAAAATTATGCCTGAAACCTGCTGCCGGGGGTGGTGGTGGAAGCAAGTGTCAAGTCAAGTCAAGGGAGTCAAGAGTGTTTAATTATCATGGGTCCCAACAATGTAACAATTAAATTCTTACTTGCAGCATTATAACAGGTCTGTAAACACAACACAACTGGATATATGTAATAAATAGAAGTTCAATAAATTACTAACCACAATACTATTTTTTTAATGCCTAACTCCTTAGTGAATCAATCAAACAGTCAGAATCAAGTACACAGGACAAGATGTTAAGAAGTCCCTTGTGCCAATAGGTGGGGAGCATTTCACGACATGCGTTGATTGTTGAGAGTGGTAGACGCTCAACATCGGGGGGGGGGGGGTTAACCTTCAGGACAGTTGGGCACAGGACACATCATCAGTAGTGTACCCTTGCATCACTGGGTGTTTTGGCCTTTTAACACTATACACCCTCCACAAGGGCGGCCCGCTGCAGGATGATCAACCCTCAGCGCATGTCCCATGTCAAACCGTCCCAAAGATTCACCCCGACATACTTGGGGCCCAGCATGGGTCTTTCCGCTTGAGCCAAATCCACCGGCTGCTTCTTTCAGCCGCCTCTGAGAGTGATCTTATGGTCTTCCGCAGAGCCTGACCGTGGATTCCAAGCTCCTTCAGCAGTCTGATGGTAGATGACGCAACAAATCCTCTGCATCCCACTTCAACTGGATAGACTTTGGTGTTCCAGCCACGCTGCGTTGCCTCTGCTGCAAGCTCTGCGTAGCGCAGCTTCTTACGCTCATAGGCCTCCTCAACAGAGTTCTCCCATGGAACTGTGAGCTCTATGATGTAAGCAGTCTTCTGTGAAGGGGACCAGAACACCAAGTCTGGCCTGAGGTTGGTGGAAGCAATTTCAGGTGGAAAAATTAGTTGTCGGCCGATGTCCGCCAGCATCCTCCAGTCACGGGCCCTGCATAGGTTTCCTTCTTCTGATCTGGTGGAATGAAGTTTAAATGTTTTCTGTCCTTCTCGGACAAAGGTTGTTACCCTTGGGGGGGGTTGCTTGCTCTCGGAGGCAAGGAGTTGGTCGCACACTGCCTGTTCTCAAGGGCTGATGCCAGGCTTTTTAGTACCTGATTATGCCGCCACGTGTATCTCCCTTGCGTGAGGCTGGTCTTGCAGCCTACCATGATGTGTTTGAGGGTCGCTGGAGTTGGGCAGATGGCACAGGTTGGATCCTCGCCGTACCACTGATGGAGGTTCTTTGGTGATGGAAGCACGTCATATGTCGCTCTGATGATGAAGCTGATCTCGCTTGCTTCCATTTCCCATAGTTCTTTCCAGCTGATCTTCCTCCGCTCCACACCTTCCCACTGCATCCATTGCCCCTGTTTGGCAAGAGAGACCGCCTTTGCACTTCTTGTGGCCTCCTCCTGTCGCCGCACCTCCTCGACCACCAACGTCCTCCGCTCTCATGTTGTGGCCTTTCACCAAGTTGGTTTACTTGTCGTAAGGCCAAAGCCTCCTCTTCCCTGCTGGACTTGCCCCACTATGTCTTTGTGCCTCAGGGCTGATGAAGCTTGCTGTACTGCATCAGATGGTGTCCACTTCCGGCCAGTTGCTAGGGGCGGCGCAACAGCACTGATGGTCTTGTCTCTAGAGTCCCTCAGTGTCATCTGGAGTCTTACTTTAGAACACTTATATTCCTCTGTTAGACTAGTGAGAGGTAGTTCCAGGACCCCTTTGCCATAGAGGCCGATGTTAGTTAGACATCGTGGGACATCGAGCCATTTCTTCGCGTATGAAGTTATGGTTCGCTCCATCTTCTCCCTAGTTGTTATTGGGGCTTCATAAACGGTCAGTGGCCACATTGTCCGAGGAAGGAGTCCAAACTGTAGGCACCAGAGCTTCAGTTTCCCAGGCAGTAGGGTCTGATTGATGTTCTCCAGGCCATTGACAATTTCTTGCCTTAGTTGTTGCACCTGCTCTTTGTCCTTGAGACTTGCGTTGTACCATCTGCCCAGGCTTTTAACTGGCTGCTCAGACACTCTTGGTATTGGGTCGTCACCGATACAGAACCTTGTGTCTCTAAGCACCCCCTTGACTATGGAGATGCTTCGAGATTTACTTGGTTTGATTTTCATTCGGGTCCACGATGTTCTCCTGCAGCTTTCCAAGTAGCCGCTTGGTGCATGCAGTGGTTAGTGTTGTCATGTCGTCCATGTATGCCCTGATGGGTGGCAGACGGAGCCCAGCCCTGGTTCGTTCACTGCCCACCACCCATTTTGAGGCCCTGATGATGACTTCCATGGCCATTGTAAAGGCCAAGGGTGAGACTGTGCAGCCTGCCATGATGCCTACTTCCAAGCGCTGCCATGTTGTACTGAAGTCAGCTGTTGTGAAGCACAGCTGCAGGTCTTGGTAATATTTCTTGACCAGTGTGGTGATGAGCTCTGATACATGGAAAAAGGCAAAAGATTCCCAAAGGTGTACATGGGGAACTGAACTGAACCAAATGCATTGGCCAGATCGAGGAAGATCACATGTAGGTCTCTTTTGTCCTTCTTAGCTGCTTGGATCTGGTGCCAGATCATGCTTGTATGCTCCAAGCAGCCTGAAAATCCCGGAATTCCTGCTTTCCAAGTTTGCGGATGACACTAAGCTGGGGGGCAGTGTTAGCTGTGAGGAGGATGCTAGGAGACTGCAAGGTGACTTGGATAGGCTGGGTGAGTGGGCAAATGTTTGGCAGATGCAGTATAATGTGGATAAATGTGAGGTTATCCATTTTGGTGGCAAAAACAGGAAAGCAGACTATTATCTAAATGGTGGCCGACTAGGAAAAGGGGAGATGCAGCGAGACCTGGGTGTCATGGTACACCAGTCATTGAAAGTAGGCATGCAGGTGCAGCAGGCAGTGAAGAAAGCGAATGGTATGTTAGCTTTCATAGCAAAAGGATTTGAGTATAGGAGCAGGGAGGTTTTACTGCAGTTGTACAGGGTCTTGGTGAGACCACACCTGGAGTATTGCGTACAGTTTTGGTCTCCAAATCTGAGGAAGGACATTATTGCCATAGAGGGAGTGCAGAGGAGGTTCACCAGACCGATTCCTGGGATGTCAGGACTGTCTTATGAAGAAAGACTGGATAGACTTGGTTTATACTCTCTAGAATTTAGGAGATGGAGAGGGGATCTTATAGAAACTTACAAAATTCTTAAGGGGTTGGACAGGCTAGATGCAGGAAGATTGCTCCTGATGTTGGGGAAGTCCAGGACAAGGGGTCACAGCTTAAGGATAAGGGGGAAATTCTTTAAAACCGAGATGAGAAGAACTTTTTTCACACAGAGAGTGGTGAATCTCTGGAACTCTCTGCCACAGAGGTAGTTGAGGCCAGTTCATTGGCTATATTTAAGAGGGAGTTAGATGTGGCCCTTGTGGCTAAGGGGATCAGAGGGTATGGAGAGAAGGCAGGTACGGGATACTGAGTTGGATGATCAGCCATGATCATATTGAATGGCCGAATGGCCTACTCCTGCACCTAAATTCTATGTTTCTATGTTTCTCTCCCGGCCGCCAGTAGATCAGGGCCGTCAACTCACCTGGATTCCAGGCCCAGTTCCCCACCGAGAGTCTGAGAAGGGTCTTGATCCAAAACGTCACATAGCCACGTTCTCCAGTGAGTTACTCCAGCACGTTGTATCCTTTTGTGTATTAACCAGCAACTGCAGATGTTTGTTTGCACTAATTATACCATGATAATTCCCTACTGGGTTACAGCGGAAAATCAGCAATAACGTTGTAACGGACCCCTATGGTCCGTTACAACGAGGGTTTATTGTACCTGCTTATCCATTCTTTAACGGTACAGGAACCGAGGTGCACGGCAGGCTATACAAGGGACGAGAGTGCAATGTGTGGCCTATTAAATATATGAAAGTATGCTAATGTAGTAAGGTATTATTTGGGTTAAAAGTCCTGTCGCCGCGCTGTACATCTTTGCGACTCTTGCAGTGAATGCGCTCAGTACCGCTGATCCGCAGCAGCGTCGGGCTGCAGGACAAGAAGCGCAGCCGACTCACCCGGACTGACGACGCAGTGGTGCGTCTTCATCCTAATCAGCGGCTCCTTGCTGCTGTCTCTGCAGCTTTTCGAGGCGGGACTCGGTAAAATAATTTAAAAAAAATTATCCTTTGAACTTTGCCGAAAATAATTAAATTCGTTTTAAAGATATATATTGTAATAATTGTTGAAATAAAGTTATTGTTACGCCTGTTGCCAAGAACATCTTGAGGAAAACAATTCTGGTGTATACCGAGTGTACTCAACTATTGCATTTCAGAGAGAAATTAGACATATGGAAGGGCAGGGTGTGAAAATGACAGATCAAAGTAGGCGGAAATGAAGGAAATTAGAATAGTTCAATGAAGATATGAGGAAGAGTCGACCCGAAACGTCACCCATTCCTTCTTTCTGGAGATGCTGCTTTACCCGCTGAGTTACTCCAGCATTTTTGTGTCTATCTTCGGTATGAACCAGCATTTGCAGTTCCTTCCTACACATTGCATTTCGATTTCTATATTGGTATTCTAACTTTCATTTATCAATAAAAGATTTTCATTGAGATGTCTTCATCGAACGCGTACCAAGACTAGGGTTTCTGAGTTATAAAGACATTCAAGGGAGCATCTTTTCTAGAAGGGGCCAGTTTTAACATTATTTCTATCCAGACAAGTGCTAAATTTACATTTGGTAGCTGCCAGGGCGACAAAAATCGACATAAGTAACAGCAAGAACGAATAATACGTTGTTGTCGGAATATTATTTCTTATTCGCGGATTTTTCCTAGTTTACTTTAGTTTCAGAAACAGACCATTCGGCGAAACCGAGTCCGAGCAACCAGCGATCCCCGCGCATAAACACCAACCACGCACATTAAACCTCCAAACCTGTATGACTTGAGTGTGGGAGGAACACGGAGCTCCCGGGGGGAACCAACGCAGTCACGGGAAGACGTCCAGACAAGCAGTTGAACCAGAGTCCGTGGCGCTGCGCCACTGTACTGCCCGACTTGTTACACTCGACTTGTTGTACAGCTATTCCAACAGCACAATGGGAAAAGAAAAGAAGGGAAAGAGTTCCTATCCATGTTCTACAGAGATGCATCCTGACCTGCTGAGTTAGTCCAGCACATTGCGTCGTTTCACCTTCAAACTAGGGCTTCGATTTCCCTGACCTGCACCAGCGAGCTTTTCCTCTCAGCCGTCGCTTTGTCCACTCCACCACTACCCCCTCCACCACCGGCTTCTCCTCACCCGGAGTCGCTGACATTTTCCACATGATGAAACGGCAGCCGGTGAGAGTGGAGGGAGCCCCACGGTGACAGAGCGGGTCCTGTCGGTGGCGCCGGCCTGATGAAATTGCTGTTGGCCAGTGCCTACAACATGAGCCGCTACAACTGCCGCGTCAACTGGATGGTGCGGCCGCTGGTGAAGAAGGGCTCACTGGTGCACCTTGTGGATGATGTCAGTGACTGTGCCGAGTCGTTTGGGCAGGGCCGGCCTTAAGAGGTGCGGGGTCCAATTTGGAACAATTTTGGTGAGCCCCAGGTTCCCAGCCAAGGCCTGTCAGCCCTGTTATTCGGTATATATTATGAAATTGTACACTAAGGTGCTATTGATTATACACTGTCTTAATCTCTCCTGCTCTCCTGCACATCTCTGAAGATCTCTCCTGGTCCAAGAACACTGATGCAATTATAAAGTAAGCACACCAGGGCCACTACTTCCTGAGAAGATTACGGAGAGTCGGTATGTCAATGAGGATTCTCTCTAACTTCTACAGGTGCAAAGTAGAGAGCATGCTGACCGGTTGCATCGTGGCTTGGTTCGGCAACTTGAGTGCCCAGGAGTGGAAAAGACTACAAAAAGTAGTAAACACTGCCCAGTCCATCATCGGCTCTGACCTCCCTACCATCGAGGGGATGTATCGCAGTCGCTGCCTCAAAAAGGCTGGCAGCATCATCAAGGACCCACACCATCCTGGCCACACACTCATCTCCCCGCTACCTTCAGGTAGAAGATACAGGAGCCTGAACACTGCAACATCCAGGTTCAGAAATAGCTACTTCCCCACAGCCATCAGGCTATTAAACTCAACTCATACAAAACTCTGAACATTCATAGCCCATTATCTGTATATTTGCACTTTATCTGATTATTTATTCATTTGTATATATATTTATATCATGGTATATGGACACACTGATCTGTTCTGTATTATTTTACTTCGGAGTTACGTGAGTGACTACGTGAAGAAGACCCGTCAGGGCGCCTGTGCGTCATTACGTCAGACGCATTGGCGCGAAAGGAGCGCTGCTCCTCTAGTGGAAATGTAGTTTTGAACTACAGGGTAAGAAAAAAGTTTTTCAGAAGTTTCCGGGTCCATTTGCTGTGGGTCTGTGGGGATTTTTTCCACAGGCACCATGGAAAAAACGGGCAAGGGGAAGAGGCGAGCGGCAAAGCCGGTGGAAAGTCGCGAGATTGTGGTCGGCGAAGAGCTGCCTCAGACCCCTGAACAGTCGCCGGCTGGGAGCGTAGCGACTGTGGACTTGGGTCTTAAAAGAATACAGTCAGCGCCAGTGGGGCGCAAGGCTAAGTTCAAGTCCGTCAGGCCCACGGAGGAGTTCGATCAGGAGGATTCGACTCCAAGGCTGGATACCGCTTTTTGAGCGGATTTCTCAAATGGAGAGCCTGTTACACAGGTTACTCAAGCAAAGCACACTCAGGGAAGAGTGTAGCTGAAGCCAGGCTCCAGAAGCCAGGTCAGCAGCACCTAGCAAAGGGCTGTTTGAGAGCACCCTCATTGATGAGGCGTTTGCACAGGGTCAGCAGAGTTTTCCGATAAAAGCGAAGACGGCAGCTGCCAGATGTTCTATTTCTGGCAGTACGATTCCCTGCTCTGGGAGAGTTCTGACCCTGAGTCTGACGGTGAGGCCGATACAAGCGAAGACGGCAGCTGCCAGATGTTCTACTCCTGGCAGTACGATTCACTGCCCCGTCAGAGTCAGGAGAGCCACTGGGAGAAGAAGTGGCCTCTACGATCAACTATTGTGTCTTCCATCAGCTCCAGTAGCTTACGATAGATGAAAATGCCAAAAAAGCACGAGACCCCAAGGAACTGCGTATTGTTGAAAGTACTAGCAGTGAACCAAGATAAGGGGTCAGATGGGCGAGGGCATGTGAGCCTAAGAAAAGTAAACTGCAGAGAATATTGAAGCTGCTGGGTTGAGGAACAACTGCATTTTTGCAAGAACAATGGATGGAGGCCAGGGATGGAGATGCATCAAGAGGCACTAGGGTTGCTATGTAGCGCCCACTTTGAGATGAATTGTTTCAGGAAGTATGCCATTCGGCCCACCATCAAGTTGCAGCAACTCTGTAAAGCCCAGCAACGTGCAGTCATTCAACTTACTCTTCCGAGAAAAAACCTCACGAAACGTGGGGAAGAGTTGGATGATGAGGCAAAAACAGCAAGGTTGATCAAAACATCAATGGTCGGCAAGTCTGTGAAGAGGAGGTATTCTTTCAGACATCATACAAAATCCTGGGCCTACACCAGGAACAAGTCGACCATTGAAGCAGGGGCGCAGTTGGTGTCCTGCAGCGGGAACACGAAAAAGCATGGGTTTTCCTGCCAGGAGCCAGGGACCACAGGTCACTCAGGTGACAAAGGAGGTAGGTGGACCTGGTTCTCATGGGAACATATTAAGGCAAAAACAGCCAAATATTGGAAGCAAATTACTTCAGATTTATTATTCTGAGTATTATTCAAAGGTTTCGAATTGATTCGATCCAAATAGTGATTTGCCATCCAGCATGTTCCTAGCAGAACACTCCAATTTCACAAAAAGAAGTGATGGAGGTTCAAGCTGAATTTGAAAACTTGTCTATAAACAAGTAATTGAAAGGTTGGTTTATCAAAACCACCAAATTGTGTTTAAATTTTCTCGATCTAAAAAGGTGAGGAGTATTTTAGATCTGACTAGTCTTTAAAATGTTGTGAAGTATAGACACTTGAAAATGGAGACTTTGAGACTGCCGAACAACTTATTTCAAAAGATGTTATATGGCACCTATAGATCTGAAAGATGTATATTACTCAGTGTCTGTTCATTTGTAAGATAAAAATATTTGAAATTTATCTGAATGAAACAATTATGGCAATTCAAAGTTCTGTCTAATGGGTTAACTTCAGTTCCTAGAATTTCACTAAATTGGTAAAACCAATTTTGGGGGCTAATTAGAGTCCAAGGACAGATGTTGATGGCTTACCTGGATGTCCTAATTAGGATGAACAAGATAATTAGTGAGTTATCTCTCAATTGTTCAATCCACTTTTGAAAGTTTTGAGTTTAATTCATCCAGTGAAATCAAGGTTAACGGCACTTACAACAATTGATTATTTTAATTTCACAATTGATTCAATTGACATGGTAGTAATTTTACCCAGGATAAAGGGTACAGCTGATTGATGGTTGCATTAAGCTGTTGAAAAAACAACAATCTTCAATTAAGACAGGTGGCCAGCTTGCTAGGAAAATTAGTGATTATTTCCAGCAATACAATATGGGCCATTGTACTACCAGCAGCTACAGACTGCAAAAAGAAAAGGCACTAAGATGCTTGGCGGCCATTTTTGATAAGCTATGCAGTTAAACAACAAATGCTGCTTCTGATTTGCAGTGGTGGATTTAACATGTCTCCAGTAGTTCGAGGAAGATACTGATTGAACAGTCTTCCATGGTCTTACAGACTGATGTCAGTGCACTAGGATTGGTGCCACTGAAATGGTATCCATCTGTGGACAGATGGAATATGGAAGAGGCATTATTTTTTCAGACATGGAGAATTGACGTTTTACAGCTGTTGGAAGGCTTATGAGCTCCAAGCTTGTTGTTAATACAACTAATCTGCATGTTCAGCTTCAAATTAACAATACTACAGCAATGGCATGTATTAATTGTATGGGTGGAATTAAGTTGGTGTCATGTGACAAATTGGCTAATCAAATCTGGACTTGGTGCGTTGACAAATAATTGGGTTCAGCTATTTATCTACCAGGTAGATTCAATATAGTAGCAGACACCAGTTTACTGGGAATTTCCATGATAACAAAGAATGGATGTTGAATCTTAAGATTTTAATGATATAGTAGTCAGATTTGGGAAGCCAGATACGACCTGTTTCCATCCAGACTCAATCACCAGTTACAGAGATATGTGTTATGGGAACTACATCGGGAGACAGTAGCGATTGATGCTTTCTTGCTACATTAGGGTGGTATGTTTTTATATGCATTTTCCATCATTCTCTCATAAACCGGTGTCTGCTTAAAATGAAGCAGGATGCTGCCTCTGGGATACTGGTGGTACCGGACTGGTCTACGCAGCCATGGTTCCCTTTGATATTGGAATTAATGACACAGTTTCTGATAAAGGTTCCCAAAAGAAGGGATTTACTGGTGTATCCGATAATTGGAGAGTAACATCCGTTATATGCCTGTATGGATCTGTTAATTTGCAGGTTTTAAAAAGAGGATTGTCTGGGCATACTGTGGACATGCTTACAGCAGTCTGGCGGAAGAGCACTCAAACGCAGTACATTTGCGAATCTGAGGTTGTGACTCTATAAATGCTGCTTTCCCATTATGTAAAGAATGGGAAAAAAAATTCTGTGTACAAAAGAATATTGAATGTTGTACGGCAATGTCTCAAATGGCTTAGGTTTTCTCAACACTCTATTATGAGGGGTTGAGTTATAGTGCGATTTATTCAGCCAGAAGAAGTACATTGTCCTAGTTTTTTATTGATGGGATCGGAAAGACATCCTGTTGAGTCTCGTTCTTTCGTTTCCAGATTAATGAAAGGAATTTTAATTCCAGATCTTCTAAACCTAGGTATGGCAATCTGGAATATAGAGTGGTTTTAAGCTACTTCATCACTGGACTCTTGGTACGATTCTGATTTTGGCCAAATTCAGCATGAAGGTAGTCATGCTTATGGCATTTGTAACAAGCACAGAGAGTGCAGACATTACAAAAGTTACAGATACACAGGATGGAAGTACCTCAGGATAATGTTATGTTTTACATTTATGACCTACTCAAATGAAGTAGGGTCAGGTGTGACAGGATTCAAGAGTGTTTATTAGCATATTCCATGGATCCATGTCTATGTGTTAAGACATATTTGTTGCAATACATTGAGGCTACAAAGGTCTTATGAAATATGAAAACAATATTGTTTATCATTCACGAAAAACCATACAAGATAGTGTCAGTTCAGACTATTTCAAGATGGTTAAAACAAGTCTTGGTTGCTGCAGGTGTTAACAGTGATGTTTTTACATCCCAGTCGATTTAGCAGCAACATCGGCGGTCAGGGCGAAGGACGTCCCGTCGACCATATTCTCGCAGCCGCCGGGTGATCTAATAAGTTGGTGTTGTAACACTTTTACCATCGGCCTATTGCCAATACGGGGCTGTTTGCAGATACTATATTAAGTTCTGCTTAAATTCCCCTGGGTTAAAGGGGATACTGTTAATTCTATTATTCAAATAAATGAATTACTGCATTTGTCATGCAAATGTCATTATTAATGCATTATTGATTATTTCTCGTTCCGAGTCAATCAATGCAGTGAGAAGCCGGGATTTGTATCTGCGGCATGAAATCACAAAGCTTTAAAATCTTCACGTAGTTACTCCGAAGTAAAATAGTAAGATTAAACGAGAACCTACCAGTTTGAAGTTTGATCTTTATTTTATGAGGAATGAAAGGCCTGTCTCACGAGTCTGCGGTCATTGGCGGCAAAACGGGAAGAATCTGCCGCCATAGACCGCGCACTCGTGAGAACGTACAATTCCGGGGCCGTGCGGCAGTGTTCCCAACACCGCACGGTGCTAAAATAAAACCGACAATGTCGAAAACTATATACTCACCGCACAACCTCCACCAGTGATGCACGAGTGCGGCACGGCCGCCCGCACGGGCCGCCGCCAGTGTGGCTCCAGCGCCGTGCGTCAAACCTCCACTGCCACGGCCTCCGCCAGTGAGGCACGTGCCTCCGCCAGTGAGGCACGTGTGCGGCACGGCCGCAGGCACAGCCACCGCTACAGCGCCGCGATCAGGATGGTCGCCGCCACAGCCGCCGCTGGTGAGTCACGTGCGGCGGGCCGACGTCATCGAAGTCGGCCCGCCCTTTTTTTTACTTACCGCAAGCACGTGGGACCCGCCGTGTTTGAATTACTCGGCCCCCGCGCAGCATCCATGCGGCGCTCCGGTGGATAGGCTCGGCGCTCTCGCCGTTGCCGCGCGGTCCCCGCTACCGGCGATGCCGCGCTTCACCGCCGATGACCGCAAACGGTAAGACAGAGCCTTTACGTTGGTGATTACGTGCCCACCACGGCCCAACCCTCTTTCATAAAGGTCAGATGGAAGTTCTAAATTTACTCGTTTTTACTATGTTACTATGTTACTTTGTTATTGTTTGTAATTTCACACCGCTGCTTTGAAGATTGACGCGCAGGCGCCCTGACGGGTCTTCTTCACGTAATCACCAACGTAACTCCTCATAAAATAAAGATCAAACTTCAAACTGGTAAGTTCTCGTTTAATCTTACTATTCATGCCTACTATATTCTGTTGTGCTGAAGCAAAGCAAGAATTTCATTGTCCTATCTGGGACACATGACAATAAACTCTCTTGAATCTCTTGAATCTCGTCTGACTGTCAGTACCTCCGCTGGCTGCTGCCAATTTCCATTAAACTGCATTATGTGATTGGACACAATGCCCTTGGAGACAGCAGCTGATTGGACGGGAGGAGACCGATTTGTTGATTGGACTGGAATTTTAAGGGAAGCTGGTCGGTGATTGGTCACAACGCCCCTCGGAGATTGTGTCTGATTGGCCGCCGAGTGAACAGCACATTATGTGATTTGACACAATGCCCTTGGAGACAGTGGCTGATTGGACGGGAGGAGACCGATTTGTTGATTGGATGGGAATTTTAAAGGAAGCTGGTCAATGATTGGACGCAACCCCCTTAGAGACAGCGGTTGATTGGCCGCCAAATAATTGGGCACAAAAAATTGATAAATAGGAAAACAAAAAAATTGGAATACCGATTTTAATCTGATATGGTGGGTATCGATTCATTCTAGACAACAGGTTACAAAAAATAATCTAACCCCATTAATTCACTCAAGATGTATAATGATGTGTTCTACAGTATGAAGTGTACAGCAAAACTTGCACTTCCAGAGTGGTCCATCGTGTTGTTTCTGCAACGGCCCACTGATTTATTTTAAGAGCAAAACATAAAGTGCTGGAGAACTCAGCAGGTTAGGCTGGATCTATGGAGAGTCCAAAGGGTCTCGACCCAAAACGTCACCTATTCCTTCTCTCCAGAGATGCTGCCTGACCCGCTGAGTTACTCCAGCATTTTGTGTCTATCTGTGGAGGAATGGCTAGGCGACGTTTACGGTCGGGTCCCTTCTTTAGGCATTTTTAAGGGGTTGGGAAAGATCGAAAATTTCACGTATTTAAATATGTTGTTACGGATATAACTAGTACTGAGGGAGAAAATTACATGAGCCATAATTGCCACATACATACCCAAAAGATGAAATGTAGAAAGTTAGTGTGTAAAAAAAATAGATATTACGAGCTTTGTAGTCTCCTTGTACCAATCAAACGCCAAATTCAAAATTCTATATTTTGAAAATGGCCAAAGCAAAAAGTAGCATGTTCTCTAGAAAGGCTTATCCTAAAATAATTGATCGGAAGGGTGTGATTTTCAGTCAGGACATCTGTATCATTCAGTCAGTGAGCTCGCGGTCCGAAGCCCTTCTCTATTACCCCTCTACATAAAAACAAAGTGTCAATGCCTCTTCAAGGTCTACTAATCCACCCGTAGCTTCAGTTACAGGTACAACTGAAGGGATTTGGCACTCGGGCAACGCTATGGATTTATATGAATTTTAAAAATCCGATACGTTTAAATCGTTCAAAAGCTACAACCACAACGTGATAAATAACACTAAATAAAACTGAAGCAAATAAAGGCAAACAGAACTAACCTTGAAGGGGAGAGAGAAAACAACACGCATAAACTTATTTTTTTTAAATTCATATAACATCCCTAAATGATGGGTACAAATTACGAAATAACGTGAGTGGACAAAAATGCTGGAGAAACTCAGTGGGTGAGATGCTGCCTCCCTGCTGAGTTTCTCCAGCATTTTTGTCTACCTTCGATTGTTCCAGCATATGCAGTTCCTTCTTCAAATAACGTGGGTGAATGACTGTACCTGCACAGAAGAAGCCTGTGCTCGCGGTCCGGAGCCCTTAATGACAGTAAGTTTTAAGAAATTCTGCCGTGAATTTTATTCAAAGGAATGCGGCGTCATTAATACTTGGTCAAAACACAATTATATTGACTGATGAATGCAGATCGATGTATTGGTGACACATTGTATAAATACGTGTTAACTACTGGCTGTTAACAAGTGCTAACAGTGGCAGTTAACATATCATTTTCATCTCCGTTGAATCAAGTGATAAACGACTCCAATCTCTCTGCAGTACCCGTTAAACCCGAGCTGGAAACTGAAAAGTAGGGGAACGCCGTCCCCCTGCGTACCCCCTATTTCCATCACTGGTGCCGGTGACAGTATTGAGAGTTATCCGCGGGGCTGTGTTGTCGGTGAGAAATTTCACCTACTGGGCTCGCTGCTGAGGAGATAGAGTGTGTTGCACACCAGCCTAGTGTGGGGCCCCCTTAGGCGCGGGGCCCAATTGGGAGCATGTGGTTCAATTGGCTTAAGGCCGGCCCTGCGTTTGGGAGTTGCTCTCCACCGCTTCCCTTGTTCTCACTCGTCTTCCCAGTGTTGCACCGACAGTGGCCAAAATTGGAAGTGCAGCGAGCTCGGGCAATGCTTTTATATCTGTGAAGCGGACTGAAATCCCTCGTCATCCTCCTGTTGCTAAATTTGTCTTTCTCACTTTTATTGAACCCTCAGATAACGGTTAAATCCACCCGCCCGCCCACTTCTCTAAGCCAGCTGGGTCCCGACCGAACAGCTGCAAAGCATCCAAATCCCTAGGCGTTGCGAGCCCAAGCTTGGTTTCACTCGCCTGATTCTCATACAGTTGCAATAAAAAATTCCCCTTCAAAGTAGAGTTGCCAAGGAATTTTTTTCAAGAAGAATCCGTAGATTTTCCGTTTAGATCGCTCTGAAATGATTCGATAAACATGGCTGCAATAACACGACATTTAGGAAAGCTGAGTGGCTGTTGAGAACTATGTATGTAAAATAGTAAGATTAAACGAGAACTTACCAGTTTGAAGTTTGATCTTGATTTTATGAGGAGTTACGATGAGCGATTACGTGAAGAAGGCCGTCCAGGCGCATGAGCGTCAATCTTCAAAGCAGCGGTGTGAAATCACAGACAACAGTAGTTGAACTAACATAGTAAGATTTAGAGATGACTAGAACTACCAGATGACCTTGATAATATGAGGGAGGGAGCGGTGGGCACGTAATCGCTCATCGTAACTCCTCATAAAATCAAGATCAAACTTCAAACTGGTAAGTTCTCGTTTAATCTTACTATTTTACTTCGGAGTCACGTGAGTGACTACGTGAAGATTTTGAAGCTCTGTGATTTCATGCCGTGGAAAACCGAGTCCGCACAATCACGACTGCCTCAGTTTACCAGAGATAAGGGTAAACATTAATAGTGCAATCAGACATGACATAGATTTAAAACATGCTGATGCTAATAAATGAACACATTTTAATAATAGTAACCCCTCTCATCCGGGGGAAAACTATAAAATAGAACCTAAAATAGCGTTGGCAAATACCCCTGGTCTGGCAATGGGTTAGAATAAAATGTTTGGAAAACTCGTTCGTTAGACCATCCTGCAGTCGGCAGGATGTGGTCCAGAGGACCGTACATACCCTTGCTGCTGATGTAGTAGCAGCCCTTATGGAGTGAGATTAGAAAATTAGTATCTACTCCTGAACAAGCCAAAACCCCGTTATAACCACCTGGAAGTGGTCTGAACTGATACCTTCTTAAGAGGTTTTTAGTAACTAACTACATAGGTAGTATGAGAGCCTCTAAGGCTCTAGGTGATCTTGATGTAATGTTGTAAACGTGTGACCACACATAACCGAAGGTGCATGGGGTATGCCATGAGCACTAGTTTGAGACCTGACACCACTGTGCTGTCCTGCTTAACTTATCGTAAACATGAAATATTATATTATTAGCAGGTATAACCATCCTGTCCAGTCGCAATTTATGAAATGACTGGAACCGTTGCGCTGAGAACAGCGCTAAGGGGATACTACCTTGTGACAGCCGAGCCAAAGATAGGGATATAGCTGGAGCCACTTGGTGAAGTAGTGTTAACACAATGTCAATATCCCATACTTCCGTGTACTTGGGTCTGGGAGAACTTGTGTAAAGATATCCTAATAAACTGGAATCAGAGGGTGAGACCCGACAGAGCTGGGTCCCGCTCGCTGCAGGAAATATGATGAGAAAGCACATTGGGCACAGTTAATGGGACTATAACTTAATTTATTGTCAAGTGCCCATTGAAAATGAACTCTAAGACGTCAGTGTCTGTGCCGTATTATATGTAACATAGCGTTTTAACAGAAACGCTTCCCATCTCCTGAAGAGGAAATGTACTGCTTTGTTGGTGCTATCCCTGCATTCTGCAGTGAGCACATACATGGATCAGTCTGACACCCCGAGCCACAGGTGCTGTCTTCTCAGATTCTGCAAGGCAATGAATTGATAATCATGCAGAGGCTGGTTCCCCAAGTCCCAGGCTGAAACCAGCAAAGTTTTATGTTTAGAAAACCCATATAAGATTCTACTATAATTCCCAACATTTGCAGGAAACCATGGCTACATAGGCCAGTCAGACAGTACGAAAACCCCTGAAGCGGGATCCTGCTGAATTTATTGCACGACCCGACATGAGGCAAAATGGAGCAACGACATGAAAGAACGTTCCTCCCCCATGTAGCGTGAATGTATCTCTCGCCACTGTCATGCCACATGTCTTACAATCGGTAAATGAGCCTGGATGCAAACATATAAATATTCGGTGATCCATTGAGCCATAATGTCATAAAATACTTTGTGATCCAACATCCATTCTGTGTTGTCATTAATTTTACGTGATGATACACCAGCGCCAAATAAGGTTGGGTAAATTATGACAGGATACTTTGGCTTGATTGCACCCATGTGACCAACATCTGCCACCACCACCACAGTGTATCAACCTGGAACTGAGCATGCATTTCTGCACAATAACCTTTTAACCCATAGTATGCACCTAGTGTCTATAGGTAGTTGATACCAATAACTGAGGAATTGGTAATTCATGCAAATCCCATTTGTCTCCGTAACTAGAGATGACATTCGTAATTTCCCATCTTCGAGCACTAGCATCAGTTTGTAATAACTGAAGATTTATTGACCAAAACTACTGGAACAATGCTGAATATTGTTCGTCCACCATTGGGACTTTGGTGGCTTCAGCTGGTAAAAGCATAGATCCGTTACCAAATTGCACAGCCGAAACACAGCTGCTATATTGCCAATTACACTTGATGAATAGAAGACTGCTTGATAACAAGGTTGTTACAGACAGTAATGAAGTTCCATATACTGAAGAATCTATGTTGCACATGCTAGTTAAATCAATTTTAAACCGACATCCTCCATGATTCATAATGAACAGGCCACGCCTGCCATAAATTCGTGCCTGCCTTGAGTTGACAACTCTGGCCAGCTTCCCGAGCCCGTCTCGAAAGGTGATCCTGGCCATAATACTGAGCCTGCCTCGAAAGACAACTCTGGCCATAATACTGGGCCTGCCTAGAAAGGCTACTCCGGCTATAATTCTGAGCCTGCCTCGAAAGACAACTCTGGCCAATTTCCGAGCTTGTCTCGGAAGGCAATCCTGGCCGTAATACTGAGCCTGCCTTGAAAGACAACTCTGGCCATATTTCCAAGTGTTCCAGAAGCAATCATGGGCATAATACTGAGCCTGCCTCGAAAGACAACTCTGGCCCCAATTCCAAGCCAAGTTTGGTACCCTGACATACCCAATCTCATGTTATTCTTTTCATTTGTACAAAAAATTTGTAAATATTAACAACTTGTAAATGGTCCACTACCCCATGTTTCGGGAAAAACCAGACCCACCTACCTTCATGGTTACCTGTGGTCTGTGGTAAGCCCAAACGGCCCTGATGTGGGTTCTATTCCCTTCCTTGATTGGAGAGTAGGAATGGTAGTGTATTTGGATTCCATATTTTCTGAGACCGGCTTGGACCTTGCCCTAAAAAGCCTTTGCCCAGCTATCAAGCTGCCACCTGTTTCAGTGAACTGCTACTGCCGATGAGGCATGGGGTGTGTCATCGCCGATCGGATGAAGCTTTGTTCGTCGTTGGTACCTTGATCAGTCCGCCAACTTACGTCCTCATCCAGGTATATCTGTTGGATAAGTCTTACCTGAAGAGATTCGGCGGCTGGTTTCATTTTCTCCAATGTCACCCCTGATAGCGCTGTTCACTGCCGGCACTTGTAGCGTGAGGGGAAACTCTGGCCCCTCCTGGGTTTTCTGCCCACGGCAGTAACCCATTCGTTTGCGAGTATTTCCTTAGAGCCATATGCATGTGCTCCAGTATGTTCCACGGACGTATTTGGAATTTGAAGTCAGTTACACACTGACCACTCGCACTCCCCTCCACAGCGAGGGAGATTCGTAGGCAGCCCTGAAAACAGGTTCTGCCGCAGGCCCCTGAGGATACCTGCGCTGACATGGCCCATCCTACGGACCTATATCATGATTTTTTTTTAATTAATTTTTTTAAATTTTATTATTATTATTTTTCTCTGAGTCAGACAGGAGCTGACCCCAAATGCTCCCCTCCTCAGAGAGGGAGACATTGTGCAGCCTTGTAACAGATGCCGTTGCCTTGGGCCCCCCCCCCCAAGGAGACCCACATTGATAACTCCCTCCTTTGGAGTATATCATTGTGGAGCACCTCTCCATCAGGTGCTCCATGTGGGTTTGAACGTTCAAAGATGTTACCCATGAAGGAGGGGATCCTCTCCATCAGGAATCCTCTTGGCCTGACTCGTTTGAGTCAACGGGCCTCTTCCAATGCTCCCCTTCTCTGGGAGATATATCGTGGCTACCCTCCAAGCGGGTGCCTAGGTGCTACCGGCACCAGTCTGAAGCCGCTGGCTCCATTGCCAGCGACTCAAAAGGCGAATTTGACCCCCGCCCGCTACGCGCACTTCCACGGTCTCCGTAGCGGGTTCCTGCGGTCCGTTTCTGGGATTCCCCGAGGTCATGACCGGGACTCCCTCTGGTCAGTGACTGCCGTTGCCCGCGGTCAATAAAGGTTCCCCCACGGGCCGCCCGGACTTCGACCCGAATTTCCACAGGAAAACTCTGAATCAGAGAATCATGCAAAACATAACCTGAAAATAAGTTTAAAACTTACCTTGAGGTTTAAACTTACCGCTGGCAGGAGCAGCGCCCTGCCAGTCCGACGTAGCGCAATGCAGTAGACGTAATGACGCGCATGCGCCTGGAAGGCCTTCTTCACGTAGTCACTCACGTGACTCCGAAGTAAAATCACCTGCTAGATAAGTCCGGGAGTATCTATCTGTACATTGATTGTACACTGAGTAAAAGTGTCAACCATTTTATCAATTTAATTTCAGGCAGTACTTTTACCAATCATCTTGAAATAGTTTGTATTTCAATTGTTTCTTGGCATCGTGAACTGTGTTTGTTGAACAATTTTGTAGTTTCACAGAATTTGCAGTTACATGCTTTGTATTTTTTTGCGCCAATTATTTCCTGCAAAAAAACAAAGGTTAGAGGGCCCTGCAAAGGCAAGTATATTCGCTACTACTACAACAAAGCCACACGGAAATGTGAAGAGTTTATATACAGTGGCTGCAGAGGCAATGCAAACAACTACAAGGCTTTAGCACATTGCAGGTATCATTGTCAACACTAATAAAAGTAAGTATCTAATGTAACATTTTTGTTTCTGCTGAATCAACAAAGTATTTCCCACGATAATATGTTCACCTTGGGTAAAATAAGGGAATGCATGAAGAAGGAGATAATTCTTGCATTGTGGAACAATGTCAAATAGAGTCTAAATGGCCGACAGAAAAGAAAAAAACATTAAATTCCTCTATCCTACAGCAATATTATTTTACATTTAATGCTACTCCAAGATTTTATCAAATGTATCATTTTCGCTGTTTTAATTTTAAAATATTTAATAGCATCCTGTCATACATAGAATCATACAGCACGGAAACAGGAGCTTCGGCCCAACATGTCCATGCTGACCCAGCTGCCCGGTCCTATCCCTTAAACATTCATGCCCATATACATGTCCAGATATCTTTTAAATGCTCTCATTATAGTAATTGTACCGGCATTAACAACCTCCTTTCCATATAACCACCCATCCGGTTTATATTAAATCTTCCCCTCTTACCTTATGCCTCTATCATCTGGCTCTTGGTACCCCCACTCCAGGTAAAATACTCTGTGTATTTACCACATCTACTCCAATTATGATTTAGTACATCTCAACAACATCACTCATTAGCCTTCTGCGTTCCAGGGAATAAAGTCGGAGCCTCTCCACATAGCTCAGGCCCTCAGTCCTGGTAAAATCCTCAAAAATGTTCACTGCATTGTTTCCAACTTAACAACATCCTTCCTATTGCAGGATGACCAAACCAAACACAACACTCCAAATGTGACATCACCAACATCTTGAACAAGAGTGCATAATATTCTAATTTCAATGTCCTGAAATATCCTGACTGATGAAGGCCAATGTACCGAAAACCTTTTTGACCACCCTATCTGCTTGCGATGCCACTTTCAGGGAAGTATGTATCTGCACTCCCAGATTCCTCTGCCCCTCAACTCTACCCTGGACACTGCCATTCACTGTGAGGGTCTTTCCCTGGTTTGAATTCTCGAAGTACAACACCTCACACTTTCTGCATTAAACTCTATCAACCATTCCTCTGCCCACTTGCCCAGCTGTGCAAGACCCTGCTGTAATTTTTGATAACCATCAGTGCTATCGACGATACCACCCACTCTAGTATCACGTGAAAACTTAATGATCATGCCTTGCACAAACTCACACAACTTGTTAATATAAGCCACAAACTCAAAGCACCAATACCTATGGCACACCACTAGTCACAGGCCGCCAGTCTGGAAAGCAACCCTCCACCATCATGCTCTGCTTCCTTTCATGAAGCGAATTCTCTATCCAGTCAGCTAGCTCTCCTTGGATCCCATGCAATCTAGAACAGCCTATCACGCAGAACCTTTACAAATTCCACCCATCCAAGCCCTTAGCACTAAGGGCTTGGATGGGAATTGTCCAGGGTAATTGTCGACACTTGGAATATTAAAATCTCCCACTGTTACAACCCTATTATCTTTGCAGCTGTCTCTGATCTCCCTGCATTTTCCCTCCTCTAATTCCCGTTGACTATTTGGATGAGGGGGAGAAGGGGCTGTACTACAATAACCATTAAAGTGATCAACCCCTTCTTATTTTGCAGTTCCATCCAGAGAGCCTCAATGGACAAATCCCTAACTCCTATCTCTATAGCTCTCACAATCCCCACCCTCTGTGGTCAGCATCAGAGCCAGTCACTGTGTCACGCTGCTGCTATTCTCTGAAAGGCCATCATCCCCAACAGTATCCAAAACAATACACTTTTTCCTGAGCGGAATGGCCACAGGGGAATCCTGTACTCTCTGCCTATCCTCACTGCCTTTCCTGGTGGTCTCCCAGCTACCTGGCGCCTGCACCTTGGGTATAAACTCCTCACTAAAACTCCTATCTCTGATGATTTGAGCATCATGGTTGCTTCTGACTGGCTCTAACTGCAGCCCTGGCTGCTTGATGCAACTGGATACACTTCCTCACAGGTGGAATCACCAGAGATTCTGGAATTTCACCTCATCTCCCTCATCTTGCAGGAGGAGCATAAACAGCCCTAACCGCAATCCTGACTGCAAAAATGTAAAAGAGGAAAGTGAGAAAGACCTTACAATATTTTACATTTCCATTGTTTAGCCTCCTGACTGAAGACACTCACACAGCCTCCCTCACAATGGCCATTCTGCCAGAGCTTGCCTTCCTTTTTATTTACTTTCAGGGACTAGATCTGTCAGAAACACTGTTTTTGAAAAAATTCCCTTGCTCCTCTTTGCAAACCCACAATAACTTGCACTAGAATTTTATCTTTCCCTTCGCTCAGTTCTTCAAATACAAAAGTTTCTTTCCTTGGTAAATACTGATGCAAACTATTACGTTAAGACCTTACTTTGCCCTTTGGCCGCACCAGAGATTGTCCTTAATGTGCCTTATCCTTTCTCCAGTTATTAGATTGTCCTTAATATATTAAGAAGACATATTTGGAATTTGCGTTAATCCTGTCACCAGTATTTTGTGATTCCTCGGTACACAAAAATGCTGGAGAAACTCAGCGGGTGCAGCAGCATCTATGGAGCAAAGGAAATAGGCAACGTTTCGGGCCGAAACCCTTCTTCAGACTGATTCCTCTTTGCCTTCCTGATTTATTTTTAAGCATCCCCCTGCACTTTCTATACTCTTGATGAGCCTCCCGTTTTTAGTTCTCTACACATGACAAATGTTTCCTTTATTTCTCTTTATCCAACCCTCTATCATCAAAACTCCTAGGTTCCCTGTACATGTTACTTTTGGCGTTCACAATTACGCAGACACGGCCTTGATTTTTGTCATTTCTCATTTGAATGCAAGCGTTGTGCAAATGTAGACATATCAGCAACTAGATTCTCCCATTTTATCTTTGCTAGGTTCCATATTGCTTTAGTGAGCATTGGCCATCCGCTCCAATCTAACACCTTTCTTGCTAGTTTATTGCTATCTTTTTATATACTACTTTGAAATATACAGGAATCTGCTCACTATCTTAAAACATGCTTCCCCACTGACAGTTCCTCCACTTGATTAGCTCAATTTCCCATGACAGTAATGTGTCTTCCCTCGTTAGTCGATCTACATACTATGTCAAAACGCTCACCAGGACACAGGGCAAACAATCTGCCCTCTCTGAGATCTAAGACAATCTAAGTTAATATTTGGAACTTTAAAATCTCATTGTGTTGCAATCCTACTGTTAACATATTGCAGTGAAATTTGTCTCAAAATCTGTTCTTTGATATCCCAAGGACTGTTAGATGGTTGGTAATATATTCCCGGTAAAGTGGTGCCACCCTTTTCGTTTCAACTCATCTCTACCCATATGAGCTCTTTCGAGGAGCCTTCTGTGATATCCTCCTGGAACACTAAGTAATGCATTTCTTATGTAAATGAAAAACACATACAGATAAAATGGAGAAATTGTAGACGTAAATCTTATTTACAAATATTTGGTGTAAAATGTGTACATTTTTCTTCTTAAATTATATTGTGTCAACCATTCACGATTAGTTACCTTGACCTATTGTTTATAAGATGCATGTATTCCTATTCTTACATTTTTATTTGACTTTACAATAATGTATGTATTTATTTTACTTATTCCTTTCATTATTCTGCCTTGTATGAAAAGATGTAATTGTATTTCATTGACTAGCCCATGTTCTGGAAATCTGTGACTTGTGACAGAGAAGGGACAAAGAGGACAACATCAGGCTTCAAGAATGAACATCTGAGCCTATTAAAAAGGAGAAGCTTTCTTAAGTTTAAAAATTATTGTTTTAAATTGTTCTACTCTGTTGAAATTATTAGGGCAATAAATGAAGGAGTTTAGTATCTACATGATTTTTGTCATAATTTTACAATAAGTAAAACATAGAAACATAGAAACATAGAAAATAGGCACAGGAGTAGGCCATTCGGCCCTTCGAGCCAGCACCGCTGATCATCCAACTCAGTATCCTGTACCTGCCTCCTCTCCATACCCCCTGATCCCTTTAGACACAAGGGCCACATCTAACTCCCTCTTAAATATAGCCAATGAACTGGCCTCAACTACTTTCTGTGGCAGAGAATTCCACAGATTCACCACTCTCTGTGTAAAAAATGTTTTTCTCATCTCGGTCCTAAAAGACTTCCCTTTTATCCTTAAACTGTGACCCCTTGTTCTGGACTTCCCCAACATCGGGAACAATCTTCTTGCATCTAGCCTGTCCAACCCCTTAAGAATTTTGAATGTTTCTATAAGATCCCCCCTCAATCTTCTAAATTCCAGCGAGTACAAGCCGAGTCTATCCAGTCTTTCTTCATATGAAAGACCTGCCATCCCAGGAATCAGTCTGATGAACCTTCTCTGTACTCCCTCTATGGCAAGAATGTCTTTCCTCAGATTAGGAGACCAAAACTGTAAGCAATACTCCAGGTGTGGTCTCACCAAGTCCCTGTACAACTGCAGTAGAACCTCGCTGCTCCTATACTCAAATCCTTTTGCTATGAATGCTAACATACCATTCGCTTTCTTCACTGCCTGCTGCACCTGCATGCCTACTTTAAATGACTGGTGTACCATGACACCCATGTCTCGTTGCATCTCCCCTTTTCCTAATCGGCCGCCATTCAGATAATAGTCTACTTTCCTATTCTTGCCACCAAAGTGCATAACCGCACATTTATCCACATTATACTGCATCTGCCCATGCACCCAACCTTTCCAAGTCACCTTGCAGCCTCCTAGCATCCTCCTCACAGCTAACACTCCCCCCCAGTTTCGTGTCATCTGCAAACTTGGAGATGTTGCATTCAATTCCCTCGTCCATATCATTAATATATATTGTAAATAGCTGGGGTCCCAGCACTGAGCCTTGCGGTACCCCACTAGTCACTGCCTGCCACTCTGAAAAGGACCCGTTAACTCCTACTCTTTGCTTCCTGTCTGCCAGCCAGTTCTCTATCCACATCAATACTGAACCCCCAATATCGTGTGCTTTAAGTTTGCATACTAATCTCTTATGTGGGAGCTTGTCGAAAGCCTTCTGAAAGTCCAGATATAACACATCCACTGGTTCTTCCTTATCCACTCTACTAGTTACATCCTCGAAAAATTCTATAAGATTCGTCAGACATAATCATAAATCCATGCTGACTTTGTCCAATGATTTCACCACTTTCCAAATGTGCTGCTATCCCATCTTTAATACCTAGCATTTCCCCCACTACCGATGTTAGACTAAGTGGTGGTGAATGTCTGGAATTTAGAGAGTGGTGAGTGTCTCGAATTCTCTGCAACAGAAGGTAGTTGAGGCCAGTTCATTGGCTATATTTAAGAGGGAGTTAGATGTGGCCCTTGTGGCTAAAGGGATCAGGGGGTATGGAGAGAAGGCAGGTACAGGATACTGAGTTGTATGATCAGCCATGATCATATTGAATGTTGGTGCAGGCTCGAAGGGCCGAATGGCCTACTCCTGCACCTATTTTCTATGTTTCTATGTTTCAATGTTTTGAAAAATTATCACTAATGCATCCACTATTTCTGGGGCTACCTCCTTAAGCACTCTGGGATGCAGCCTATCTGGCCCTGGGGATTTATCGACCTTTAATCCATTCAATTTACCTAACACCACTTCCCGACTAACCTGGATTTCACTCAGTTCCTCCATCTCATTTGACCCCCGGTCCCCTGCTATTTCCGGCAGATTATTTATGTCTTCTTTAGTGAAGACAGAACCAAAGTAGTTATTCAATTGGTCTGCCATGTCCTTATTCCCCATGATCAATTCACCTGTTTCTGACTGCAAGGGACCTACATTATGTTTTATCTAATCTTTTTCTCTTCACATATCTATAAAAGCTTTTGCAGTCAGTTTTTATGTTCCCTGCCAGTTTTCTTTCATAATCTATTTTCCCTTTCCTAATTAAGCCCTTTGTCCTCCTCTGCTGGACTCTGAATTTCTCCCAGTCCTCTGGTAGGCTGCTTTTTCTGGCTAATTTGTATGCTTCATCTTTTGTTTTGATACTATCCCTGATTTCCCTTGTTATCCACAGATGCACTACCTTCCCTGATTTATTCTTTTGCCAAACTGGGATGAACAATTGTTATAGTTCATCCATGTGGTCTTTAAATGCCTTCCATTGCATATCCACCGTCAACCCTTTAAGAATCAATTGCCAGTCTATCTTGGCCAATTCACGTCTCATACCCTCAAAGTTACCTTTCTTTAAGTTCAGTACCCTTGCTTCTGAATTAACTATGTCACTCTCCATCCTAATGAAGAACTCAACCATATTATGGTCACCCTTCCCCAAGGAGCCACACACAACAAGACTGCTAGCTAACCCTTCCTCATTACTCAATACCCAATCTAGAATAGACTGCTCTCTGGTTGGTTCCTCTACATGTTGGTTTAGAAAACTATCCCACATACATTCCAAGAAATCCTCTTCCTCAGCACCCCTGCCAATTTGATTCACCCAATCTATATGTAGATTAAAGTCACCCATTATAACTGTTTTACCTTTGTTGCATGCATTTCTAATTTCCTGTTTGATGCCATCCCCAACTACACTACTACTGTTAGGTGGCCTGTACACAACTCCCACTAGCGTTTTCTGCCCCTTAGTGTTTCGCAGCTCTACCCATATCGATTCCACATCCTCCAAGCTAATGTCCTTGCTTTCTATTGCGTTAATCTCCTCTCTGACGAGCAATGCTACCCCACCTCTTTTTCCTGTCTGTCTATCCCTCCTGAATATTGAATATCCCTGGATGTTCAGCTCCCAGCCTTGGTCACCCTGGATCCCAACTATATCATATTCATTAATAACTGTCTGCACATTCAACTCATCCAACTTATTACGAATGCTCCTTGCATTGAGACACAAAACCTTCAGGCTTGTTTTTACAACACTCTTACCCCTTATACAATTATGTTGAAAAGTGGCCCTTTTTGATTTTTGCCTTGGATTTGTCTGCCTGCCACTTTTACTTTTCACCTTGCTACCTATTGCTTCTACCCTCATTTTACACCCCTCTGTCTCTCTGCTCATGCTCCCACCCCCTGCCATATTAGTTTAAATCCTCCCCGACAGCACTAGCAAACACTCCCCAAGGACTGATGCCCCATAAATCTGATCATTCTAGGTAAGCCAATGCTCTAATAAATTATTATTAAAACACAGTACATGCTATAATACCAGGATAAACACTCAACCAAAAAAATCAAGCCCAAAGCCAAAATATTATCTAAACTACTTATACACACTTATAGTATAGGGCAATAACTAATTCCAGATGCAATAATAAGCTATGTACATGTTAACAATCGCATCAAAAATGATCGTGTAGATGCCAGTTTGTCTTTGGGGTTATCAAGTGGGCACCTCCCTTCACTGGTGTTTCATTGAGTTAGGCCCACAGCTCCTCACAAAGGCTTAACAGTTAGTTCTGGCACCCCCCTCAATACCAGAACCACCCCCTTCAAAACCTGCTCTCACCACCTATGCTATCGGTATTTACTCAATAAAGGAATCTACAGATGATGAATTTTCTCAAACAAATGTCTAACACTCTGTCTTACACTGATCCATCCACGCTACTCAACTTCTGCTGCCAAATCTACACATCTAAGCTTTTTCCTTTCATAAGCCTCATCCACTAACTTCTCTCAAGGCGCCATCAGTTCTATTAAGTTAACTATCCACTAATTAACTGACCACGGCACTATATCTGGCCTCAAATTAGCACTAATTATTTCCTGCAGAACGACTAGCTTTCCTCCCAAATCTACCTGCATCTCCCAATCATTGGCTCCCCTTAGCTGGCCCAACTCATACCCATCTGAAAACTTTCCTCTTCTACCTTTCTCTCCCTCACGGACAAAATGAATAACTACACTCTCAGTCCCATTGCATATTAAATTCACCTGTGCTCCCCTCCTCTCAATTGCTGCAGCTACGTGAATTACACTTCAAGACCTGGTTATGCTGTCAAGTATACCGACCCAGAGAAAGACTAGTCTTACATCCTGAAAAAATATGCCACCATGTTGCTACCTCTGAACACGGGAACATGCAGGGTCCCCACCTACCCATTGTTTGAGGTTCTTCACTGATGATAGCACATAAATAGCCCCTATAAGAAAACTTTCATGACCTGCCACCATAAGCCTTCGAAGGAAGTAGAGGCAATGATGTGCTTTCTTGGTCGTTGCTTTAATATGGGTCACATAGGCTCGGAAACATCCCTGTGATCTTTCTTAACTATCTTTGTGCCATCAGCAAATGTAGCAGCTGTAACTTCGATAACTTCATCCAAGTCATTTGTATAAATTGTCAGGGCTGCCAACATTGGGTGAGAGTTGGGAGTGAGAAATTGCAAGAGACCAAGCCCGAGGGAGCATAGCGACCGGGGGGGGGGGGGGGGGCATGGGGGGGGTGGGGGAGGAGGGTGCACTCACTACAATATGATGCATACTGTAGCGAGTCTTTTAACTTACACTTGAATGCAATATATATGCTTTAAATTGGATTAGCTATGAATAAGGTTAGACTAAATTACATTCCTAATTACATTCCACAGGAGAGCCCAGGCTCTGATTAACACGTACAGCACATGACTGATCTTAGTATATTCATGTATGAGTCCAGCCTTACACCTGCCCCCCCCCCCTAATTCTACCCTGACCATAGCTGCTTACCTGCTTAGGTTCCCAGTGCTGAACACTCCCCTGGTCCCAGCTTTGTCTGCACACCTAGTACTATTCCAGACCTTGACTCTGGATGCACACTTGGCCTTGCTCCGAGCCCCTCTGTACTGACAATATATCTGGCCCTCACATAAAGCCCCATATCTGACCCCCTGGACTTAACCTATTATGTTCAAGTCCACAGGTGCTTATCTAATGCAGTAATCTTTTATGGGGCACTTCACAGACCAAATTATCTATAACAAAATTTGCTACATCCATTGGCTTCCTTGTTATCAAACATGCTAGTTACTTTGTCAAAGAAGTCATCAATTGGTTGAACACAATTTCTCATCCATAAAATTATTCTCAATTAGCTGTATAAGTATTATGTTACCATTTCTTTCATTTTTCCTAACAAACTGTCCAGAAGTGATTTCCCCCCCCAATATTTTCAGTATTTTGCTGTCTTCCTCTCAGCTGGGACTTTTCCGAAATGCAAAGTCCAATAACTATATATTTACGCAATATTATTCTATTAAATGTGATCTTGAGAGTACATAATATTTTCTGAGGTATCCATAACACAACAATGATAAAAATATCTTTGTTTTGATTGCACCTACCAACATGCATACATTATTATATTACAGTTAATATGTACCGAGGGCAAATTTTTGTTCCAATGCTCCCCATTCCCAATTACTTTTACATTGAAGTGATTGAAATCCAAGTGAAGTTTAAATGGCATCATAAAAGTCAAACCTCCGGAATGGATGATATTCATTACGTGGTTGGTTGGGGTCAGTATCAGTACAATTACTACATTAAACTTTGAATGTTCAGATGTCCTGGTTCAAGCTAAAACTAAAGAAAATAATAACCTCCTCACACATTCCCCTGCAAGTATCTCCGTCACTCCTTTAAAATATTCCCCTTCTTTGAACAAGCTCTTAAATATCGCATCTGAATCAGTTCCAATCTGATTACACTCCTTGAGGATGTTCATCTACGTGTTGAATTAATAAAACAACGAGATTGGGGACATTTCTATTCTACCTGTCAAAGGAATTTAGGGGGGGGGGGTTAGAAATAGTCAGTGAGGTAAACAAAATATAATAGTTGAGTGGCAAATGACAATAGTGCTACCTTCCCAATATTTAACTGAAGGAAATAATGGGTTAACGGGGCTGTATGTTGTGACAGACAGCCTGACACCTTGCATGTCATTTTAATATTACACTTATCCATCCCCCTGGATATTCCAGATTCATAAATTAAGGTTTTGTCAACTAATTACAAATCAGGCTAATTACAAATCAATAACATTAGCCGACTCCGAAACATGAAGCGCTGAGCATTGGGATCCAGACATCATGGATAACTGGCCTCAGTTCCCCACTCACATCTGTCAGTGTTCTCCATCTGAACCAGGGACCTCGGAGCGTTTTTGAAAGTGGTGAGGCTGAGCCATCACTGATCACTGGCTGTGGAGCAACTGAGTGGGGTGAAGTGCGGTGTCCCCCCTCCCAGGGTAGGGACTTTTTGAAATTTGATGTATTAAAATCATGTTTTAGTGCAATGTAGAAGTATGATTTCAATGTTTTTTGTATGAATTATTTTTAAGAGGTAACTTTTTAAGAGGTAACTTATTCTACACAAAGGGTGGAATAAGTTTTTAAGAGGTAACTTATTCCACACAATGGGTGGTGGGTGTATGGAACAAGCTGCCAGAGGAGGTAGTTGAGGCAGGGACCATCCCAACATTTAAGAAACAGTTAGACTAATACATGGATAGGGCAGGTTTGGAGGTATGGACCAAAAGCAAGTAGCGTAGCTGGGACATGTTGGTGGGTGTGGGCAAGTTGGGCCGAAGGGCCTGTTGGCACATTGTATCACTATGACTACATTATACCTCCACCATGCATGAATGCTTCAAAATCAAGTGATTGAGTTTTATTGCCATATACTCAAGCATCGAAACATAGAAAATAGGTGCAGGAATAGTTCATTCGGCCCTTCGAGCCAGCACTGCCATTCAATATGATCATGGCTATTCATCTAAAATCAGTACCTCTTTCCGGGATATTTCCCCATATCCCTTGATTGCATTAGCCCCAAGAACTAAATGTAACTCTCTCTTAAAAACATCCAGTGAATTGGCCTGCACTGCCTTCTGTGGCAGAGAATTCCACAGATTCACAACTCTCTGCATGAAGAAAGTTTGTCCTCATCTCAGTCCTAACTGGCCTACCCTTTATTCTTAAACTGTGACCCCTGGTTCTGAACTCCCCCAACATTGGGAACATTTTTCCTGCAGTTATAGTAAGTGAAAATCTAGCAGGCAAGCAGGGTGCTTTCTCCAACCACCCCCAATTGAAGTCCACTATCTTCCACCGTTTCTACCCAGTGGTTGGTACTTACTTCCAGCAGCCATTGGTTGTCCTCTAGGATGCACCGAGCCGCAGCCTGATCCATGCTGGTCACCTGGGCGAATTTGGCACAGAGAATCTCACGGCAGCGGCGCAACGCTTCCAACGCCTCCAACGGCCCAGGACTCTTGCACTGAGGCTGCTCCATGGCCGGAGTTGCAGTGAGCGACTCGTCAGCCCAGCAAACACTAACCATATCCGCTCCCCGTCCGAATCTGTCCCTGCCGCTGCTTCTGCTTCCAACTCCCGTGGCCCATGCAGTTCATATCAGTTTTGAAATTTTCGTTGATCACAGAATTTCTCACGACAGAGTGTGAGAAATTTGTGATCAGCGTGAGAATTTGGCGAAATGCGTGAATCTCATGCTCAATGCATGGGAGTTGGCAGCCCTGCCTCTATATCCCCCTATCTCCCCCCTCTCTCTCTCTCCCCCTCTCTCTCTCCCCCTCTCTCTCTCCCCCTCTCTCCCCCCACTCTCTCTCCTCTCTCCCCCTCTCTCTCCCTCCCTTTCTCTCCACTCTCTCTCCCTCCCACCTCGCTCTCCCCCCCTCACTCTCCCCCTCTCTCCCCTCTCTTCCGCTCTCTCTCCTCTCACCCCCTCTCTCCCCCTCCCCTCCCTCTCTCTCTCCCCTCTCCCTGCTCTCTCTCCCTCTCTCCTCTCACCCCTCTCTCCCGTCTCTCCCCCTCTCTCCCTTTCCCTCTCCCCCTCTCTCTCCTCTCTTCCCCTCTCGCTCCATTCTCTCTCCCCCTTCTTTCTCCCCCTCTCTCCCCCCTCTCTCCCCTCACATCACTCTCCCCCTCTCTCTCGCCTCCTCTCTCCTCTCTCTCTTCCCCCTCTCACCCTCCCACCTCACTCTCCCCCTCTCTCACCTCCTCTCTCCTCTCTCTCTCCACCATCCCCTCTCACCCTCTCCTCTCTCTCCCCTTCTCTTTCCCCTAACTCTCTCTCACCTCTCTTTCCCCTAACTCTTTCTCCCCCTCTCTCTCCCTATCTCTCTCTCTCCCCCTCTCCCTCTCTCTCTCCCCTCTCTCTTTCTCCCTCCTTCTCTATCTCCCCCTCTATCTCCCTCTCTCTCTCTCTCCCCCTCTTGCTCTCTCTCCATACACTATCTCTCCCCTCTTTCACCCCCTCTCTCTCCCCCTCTCTCCCCCTCTCTCTCTCTCATCTCTCTCTCTCCCCCCTCTCCCCCCTCTCCCCCCCCATCTCTCCCCCATTTCTCCCTCCCACCTCACTCTCCCCCTTCCTCTCTCCACCATCTCTCCCCCCTCTCTTTCTCCTCTGTCTCTATCTCCTCTTTCTCTGCCCTCCTCTCTCCCTCTTTCCATTTCTCTCTTCCCCCCCTCTCTCCCTCTTTCCCCTCTCTCTTTTACCACCCCTCTCTCTCCCTCTGTCCCCTTCTCTCCTCCCCTCTCTCTTCCCTCTCCAACCCCTCTCTCTCCCCTCTCTCTTCCTTGGGCCCAATTGGTCCATACTGATCAAGTTGCCATTCTGCGTGCCCTGGGACTGGCTGCCGTTCCTAGATCAGCTCGCGTCCCAGGGACTGGCCGCAGTTCCCAGGTCGGCTCGCCTGCGACCCCGCGAAAACGAATTTAAAAAAAACGTGTTTTTTCGGGTTACGGGTCATGTGCCCGTAGTCCGAACCCTGTCCTAGATGTTTGGCCTAATTGTGGTCGTCGTCCCCCCCCCCCCCCCCCCCCCCCCCCATGTTTTACAACTGATTCACCTGGTTAGTTCCATCTCCGGCTGCTTCATGTTGTCGGCAGCTGCACATTCGACCAAAAGAGAAAAGAGACGCTACGTCACTCACAGCCGGCAACCGACGCGTTTCCCCAGACCGTACAGATCGCTGGCACGTGGCGCAAAGGGACAAACTGCGCAGGGACTGAACTCAGCGTGAGAACTCTGTCATCAACATAAGGGCGTGAGAATTTGCTCAAAGGCGTGATTCTCACGCTGAAAGCGTGAGAGTTGGCAGTCCTGCTGTTGGGGGACGATGGCCTTTCAGAGAACAGCGGCAGCCATGTCAGTGGCATCATGACTCAGTGTTTCCACACCTGAAAAAAAAAAATCCTGAAAAAGAATCCCAAATTTCCTAGTATTTGATGGTATTTCCTGAAATTTCCGGACACAAAGAACTCAATACAACAATCAATCAATCAAATTATTTATTTGTCACATGCACCAATTAAGGTACAGTGAAATGTGAGTTACCATGCAGCCTCTAATTAGCCTCAAACTAAACTACTGGGTTGTGACGGCTCCCTCCCTCTCCCCTTTCCCTCTCTCCCCTCCCCCTCTCTCTCCCTCCCCATCTCTTTATCCCCTCCCCCTCCCTTCCTCCCCTTCTTCTCCCCCCCCCCTCCCACCCCCACTCTCCCTCTCCCCTCCCCCTCTCTTCCCTTCCCTCCCCCTCTATTCCCTCCCCCCCTCTCTTTCCCCCTCCCCCTCTCTTCCCTTTCCTCCCCCTCTCTTCCCTCCCCCCTCTCTTTCCCCCCTCCTCCTCTCTTTCCCACTCCTCCCTCTCTATCCCTCCCCCCTCTCTTTTCCACTCCCTCTCTATCGCTCCCCTCTTCCCCTCTGTCACATTCCTACCTCCCCCCCCTCTCTCTCTCTCTCTCCCCCCTCTCACCTCCCTCTCTCCACCTGTAAAGAAGTGTTATCGACGCACTGTAACTTTACTTGTTTTATTCATACTGCAGCATTACAGAGAGCACTAGCTGTACGTGGTCTGTCACGGAAACTAGAGAGCGATATGTGGGTGGGGAGGTTGTAATTATACTTGTGACATGGGGAGTGGTTAGTAGTGATGAGGTAACTATATTAAAGGCACATGCATATCTCATCTACATCCTTCCCCTTGGAAACGAAAGGCAAACAAGGTAGTGACAGGGCGACCACGTCTCATGCGCTAGAAACGGTTAAGCAAAGTCACCATAGCGGACTGGCGGCTTGACAACACGTCCCGACCGGGTTCGCATCTCGCCATCCTCCCTCCCGGCAGGAAGAAGAGGAACAGGTGCGGACGGCCGAAATGGAACGGGGGAGCCGGGAGGGGACGGAGAAGACAAGGGCAGAAAGGCAGGAGGGGATGCGGGTTCAGCAGCGGGCAGCGCGCGGGCAGGCGAGGGAGGGAGAGCCGGAGGAGGATTGGACTGATAGAGCTGAGAGGGTAGAGACCGTGGCATATGAGGAGTGGCGGGCAGAGCACCGGCCGGGTGCCGAAATTGCAGAGGAGCAAAAGGATCCGCGGGCGGCGGTCGTGGCTCATTGACGAGCCGCAGGTGTTGGCGGGACCGGCGGTAGACCGTTCCAGCATGCTCGACGAGATAGGACCTGGGCGATCCAGCAGAGGCGACGACGGTAGCTAGCCGGGAATGACCGGAGGGGGTCTGCATGCGGACGACCTGACCGGGGAAAAGGCGCAGCAGGGGGCTGCAAGACTTGTCATGGGAGCGCTTCTGAACATCGTGCTTAAATGGCAATGTGTTCCTGGACAGCAGCGGGCTTGAGGACAGAGGGGATGAGGGAGCGCTGGGCCACCGGGATCGGTGGTCTGGTAGTGCGAGACATGAGCCGCTGAGCAGGGGAGCCAATGCCAGGGTCGCGGGAGATGTTGCGAAGGTTAAGGTGGTCCAGAAAAAAGTCGGAGTTAGACAAGTGACATTGTTCCAGCAAGTTCTTTGCACTGCGGACGGCGCGCTCGGCCATCCCGTTGCTTTGCGGGTACTCAGGGCTGCTGGTGAAGTGGCGGAAGTTCCAACGGACAATGGAGCAGCTGCTTGCCGGTCTACCCTGCGCCATCATCGTTGACGACATCCTGGTCTACGGTAAGGATGTCGCCGAACACGACTTCCACCTCCGCCAAGTCCTAGACCGGGCCAGGAAGATCAATTTTAAACTGAACCCCAAGAAGTGCCGATTCCGCGTCGCGGAGGTCACATATGTTGGACATGTATTCACAGCCTCGGGGCTGAAACCCAACTCGCAGAAAACGGCTGCCATCTCCGGGATGTCTTCACCCACTGATGTGCCCAGCTCGGCCATCCCACTTCTGACACCATGTAAAGAAGTATTATCGACGCACTGTAACTTTACTTCTTTTAATCATACTGCAGCATTACAGAGAGCACTAGCTGTACGTGGTCTGTCACGGAAACTAGAGAGCGATATGTGGGTGGGGAGGTTGTAATTATACTTGTGATATGGGGAGTGGTTAGTAGTAATGAGGTAACTATATTAAAGGCACATGCATATCTCATCTACACCCCCCCCCTCCCTCCCTCACAGCGTTGGAGGGCCCACGGGGCGTGCCTGCGGGGGGGTGGAGGAGGGGGCCCGGACGGAGCGGCGCCTGGTGTCGGGTCACGGCCGCTGCCAGGACTGGGTTCATAGCCAGTCGTTCCCTCTCCCGCCCAGCTAACGGAGAACAGTCTCCCCAGACCGCCGGGAGCAGACCCGCTCCCTGGACGCCAGGACGCGAGGTCCCGACACCGCGGATGGAGGCGATGGACCGAGCTCTAGTGATAGGAGTTAGGGGATTGTCCAGTGAGGCTGTCTGGATGGAACTACAAAATAAGAAGGGGTTGATCACTTTCATGGTTATTGTATTATAGCCTCCTCCCCCTCTCTGTCTCAGCTGTCTCTGAACTCCCCTATAGGGAGATCAGAGACAGCTGCAAGAATAATAGGGTTGCAACAGTGGGAGATTTTAATCTTCCAGGTGTAGACAGTGACTGCCATAGTGCTAAGGGCTTGGATGGCATGCAATTTGTAAAGGTTCTGCATGATAGGCTGTTCTAGATTGCATGGGATCCAGGGAGAGCGAGCTGACTGGATAGAGAATTGGCTTCATGGAAGGAAGCAGAGGATGATGGTGAAAGATTGCTTTTCAGGCCGGAGGCCCGTGACTAGTGGCGTGACACAGGGATTGTTGCTGGGCCCATTGCTTTTTGTGGTTTGCATATGATATTAGAGTGGGTCGACAGCAAAGATAATTATCACAAATTACAATTATTGTTAAAAAAAATGAGGTCTCAGCATCAATCCCTGTGGCACACCAGATGTGATATCCTGTCAACCAGAAAAATACCCATTTACTCTGCATCCCCTGATATCCTCCCTTGCTTCCCAAGTTATTTTTCCAAGTAGTACTTTACTAAGTGCAAGATGTTAACGTTCACCATCTAGAATGGACGAGCCAGCCACATCTATGTTTGCATTGGGGCAGTGAGTGGCTATGGTCAGCAATCCTAATGCATGAGGTTGGACTTCGCTAGATCTTACAAGTTCAAATCAATTCCAGGCAAATGCACACAGCTTCTGGCGCTAGCCTGAAATTGGAACATCCAGCAAGTATTACTGAGATAGGCTTGATTGTAATACTTTGGAACCAACACTCTGTGGCATTATTACACCCAACATTAATTTAACAACAACACAGATAATAGATAATAGACAATAGGTGCAGGAGTAGGCCATTTGGCCCCTTGAGCCAGCACCACCTTTCACTGTGATCATGGCTGATCATCCACATATCCCCTGACTCCGCTATCTTTAAGAGCTCCATCTAACTCTTAAAAGCATCGAGAATTGGCCTCCATTGCCATCTGAGGCAGAGAATTCCACAGAATCACAACCCTCTGTGTGAAAGTTTATCCTTTCAAGATCGTCCTTCCTCAAATTTGGAGACCAAAACTGCACACAATACTCCAGGTGTGGTCTGACAAGGGCCCAGTACTACTGCAGAAGGACCTCTTTGCTCCTATACTCAACTCCTCTTGTTATGAAGGCCAACATGCCATTAGCTTTCTTCACTGCCTGCTGTACCTGCATGCTTACTTTCAGTGACTGATGTACAAGGACATCCAGATCTCGTTGTACTTCTTCTTTTCGTAACTTGGCACCATTCAGATAATAATCTGCCTTCCTGTTCTTACCACCAAAGTGGATAATCTCACATATATCCACATTAAACTGCATCTGCCATGCATCTGCCCACTCACCCAACCTGTCCAAATCACCCTGCATCCTCATAGTACCCTCCTCACAGTTCACACTGCCACCCAGCTTTGTGTCATCTGCAAATTTCCTGATGTTACTTTTAATCCCTTCATTTAAATTATTAATGTACTGTATATTCTAAAGAGCTGCGGTTCCAGCACCGAGCCTTGCGGTACCCCACTAGTCACTGCCTGCTATTCTGAAAGGGACCCGTTAATCCCTACTCTTTGGTTCTATTATAAATAAAATCTATTATTATTATTATTATCTGCCAACCAATTTTCTATCCGTCAGTACCCTACCCCCAATACCATGTGTTCTAATTTTGCCCACTAATCTCCTATGTGGGACCTCATCAAAGGCTTACTGAAAGTGCAGATACACTACATCCGCTAGCTCTCCCTTGTCCATTTTCCTAGTTACGTCATCAAAAAAATCTAGAAGATTAGTCAAGCATGATTTCCCCTTCATAAATCCATGCTTACTCGGACCGATCCCCTTACTGTTATCCAAATGTGCCGTTATTTCATCTTTTATAATTGACTCTGGCGTCTTCCCCACCACTGATGTCAGGCTAACTGCTTTCAAGAGAGTTAGATAGAGCTATTAAAGATAGCGGATTCAGGGGATATGTGGAAAAGGGGAAGTACAACGAGATCTGGGAGTCCTTGTACATCAGTCACTGAAAGAAAGCATGCAGGTAGAGCAGGCATTGAAGAAAGCGAGTGGCATGTCGGCCTTCATAACAAGAAGAATTGAGTATAGGAGCAAAGAGGTCCTTCTGCAGGTACAGGGCCCAAGTGAGACCACACCTGGAGCATTGTGTGCAGTTTTGGTCTCCAAATTTGAGGAAAGACATCCTTGCTCTTGAGCTAGTGCAGCGTAGGTTCACGAAGTTAATTCCCGGGATGGTGGGACTGTCATATGTTGATAGAATGGAGTGGCTGGGCTTGCATATACTGGAATTTAGAAGAATGAGAGGGGATCTTATTGAAACATATTAAATAATTAAGGGATTGGACACGCTAGAAGCAGGAAACATGTTCCCGATGTTGGGAGAGTGCAGAACCAGGGGCCACAGTTTAAGAATAAGGGGTAAGCCATTTAGAACTGAGATGAGAAAACACTTTTTCACCCAGGGAGTTGTGAATCTGTAGAATTCTCTGCCCCAGAAGGCAGTGGAGGCCAATTCTCTGGATGTTTTCAAGAGAGGGTTAGACAGAGCCCTTAAAGATAGCGCAGTCAAGGGACATGTGGAGAAGGCAGGTACCGGGTACTGAATGTGGATGATCAGCCATGATCACAGTGAATGGCAGTGCTGGTTCGAAGGGCCGAATGGCCTACTTGTGTACCTATTGTCTATTGTCTATCTGTAGTTGGAACATTACTGGAGGGTATTCTGGGGGATAGGATATACAGGCATTTGTATGGACAAGGGCTAATTAGGGGTAGTCCGCATGCTTTTGTACGTGGAGGTTGTGCCTCACAAAATGAGTTTTTTGAAGATATGACCAAAAAGATTGATGAGGCCAGAGCTGTAGCTGTTGTATACATGGATTTCAGTAAGGCATTTGACAAGGTTCCGCATGGTAGCCTGCTCTGGAAGGTTAGATCACATGGGATCCAAGGAGGGATAGATGTATGGATAGAAAATTGGCTTCCCAGAAGGAAAAAGAGGGTGATGGTGGAAGGTTGCTTTTCAGACTGGAGCTTCTCAGACTAATGGTTCGGTGCTGGGCCCGTTACTATTTGTCATCTATATAATTGATTTGGATGAGAACATACATGGCAAGATTAGCAAGTATGCTGACGATACAAAAGTGGATGTGTTGCAGATCGTGAGGATGGTTGTGAAAAATTGCAGCAGGGCCTTGATCGATTGGCCAAGTGGGCTGAGGAATACTGTAGTTGATGGAATTTAAACATAGAAACATAGAAAATAGTGCAGGAGGAGGCCATTCGGCCCTTCAAGCCAGCACCGCCATTCATTGTGATCATGGCTCATCATCCCCAATCAATAACCCGTCCCTGCTTTCTCCCCATATCCCTTGATTCCACTAGCCCCTAGAGCTCTATCTGACTCTCTCTTAAATCCATCCAGTGATTTGGCCTCCACTGCCCTCTGTGGCAGGGAATTCCACAAATTCACAACTCTCTGGGTGAAAAAGTTTTTCCTCACCTCAGTCTTAAATGGCCTCCCCTTTATTCTAAGACTGTGGCCCCTGGTTCTGGACTCGCCCAACATTGGGAACATTTTTCCTGCATCTAGCTTGTCCAGTCCTTTTATAATTTTATAGGTTTCTATAAGATTCCCCCTCATCCTTCTAAACTCCAGTGAATACAAGCGTAGCCTTTCAATCTTTCCTCATATGACAGTCCCGCCATCCCAGGGATCAATCTCGTGATACGAGGCTGCACTGCCTCAATCACAAGGATGTCCTTCCTCAAATTAGGAGACCAAAACTGTACACAATACTCCAGATGTGGTCTTATCAGAGCCCTATACAACTGCAGAAGAACCTCTTTACTAATTTAATACAGTGAAATGGGAGGTGTTGCAATGTGGGAAGTGTAACATGGGCATGACCTCCACTGTGAATGGTAGGGCCCTGGTGAGTGTTGCAGAGCAGAGGGATCTAGGAGTGCAAGTGCATTGTTCTTTGAAGGTTGAGTCGCAGGTAGATCGAACGGTCAAAAAGACTCATGGTACATTGGCCTTCATCAGTCAGAGTATTGAGCATAGAAGTTGGGAGGTCATGTTGCAGTTGTATAAGACGTTGGTGAGACTGCATTTAGAGTACTGTGTTCAGTTCTGGGCACCATGTTATAGGAAAGTTGTTGTCAAACTGGAAAGGGTACAAAGATTTACGAGGATGTTGCCAAGACGAGAGGGTCTGAACTACAGGGAGAAGTTGAGGAGGCTGGGACGCTATTCCCTGGAGCGCAGGAGGATGCGGGGTGATCTTATAGAGGTGTATAAAATAATGAGAGGAATAGATCGGGTCTCTTGCCCAGATTAGGTGAATAGGTGACCAGAGGACATAGGTTTAAGGTGGAGGGGAAAAGATTTGATAGGAATGTTAAGGGTAACTATTTGACACAAAGGGTGGTGGGTGTATGGAACAAGCTGCCAGAGGAGGTGGTTGTGGCTGGGACTACCCATTGTTTAAGAAGCAGTTAGACAGATACGTGGATAGGACAGGTTTGGAGGGATACGGACCAAACACAGGCAGGTGGGACTAGTGTAGCTGGGACATTGTTGGCCGGTGTGGGCAGGTTGGGCTGAGGGGCCTGTTTCCACACTTTTAGCCTTCACCAGACACTAATTATTTTCGGCAATGTTCCCAGCAAAACTCTTTTTTCTGACATTACCGATTCCTGCCGTGACAAGCTGCAGATACAGCAGCAAGGAGCCACAGATAAAGGTGAAGACGCCCCACTGCATGGTCGGTCAGTCTGGGTGAGTCGGCTGCGCTCTTCGTCCTGTGACCCGACGCTGCTTTGGGTCAGCGGTACCGATAGACCGTGAGCCGAGGTGCTTTTTCGTTTCATTTCGTGACCCACATCCCATATCTACCTGTATTTATAACATAATATGTAGAAATATTATAGAAATCATATCTGAAACTCGTCAAGAACTAAAACCTGCACATACTTTTAAAATATGGAAAAAACCTCGAATTTTTCGAGTAGTAATTGTCCAATCAAAGCATGTTTGACATTGAGTCGGACGCCAATCGACCAATCACACGCTTTGTTTCAGGCTAGCTAGGCAGGGAGCGCACTGGGATCACGGCGGAGAGGAAGATTAGTGCAAGAGTTTTTAACTCTCAAAACAATAATACAAATAACCTCACATGAATATCGTACACCATAATAAACCATCACAGTATGATTGATGATTACTGTGAACTTTCAGCAAGTTGTCATCTAGTTTTTGCAAGAGAGTGAACTGCAGATTACTGTGCATGCATACGTTTGAAAGAGTTCAACTTTGAGGAAGACTCTGGATAAGAATACTTTGAATAACCAACTATACTAAGGTAACAATGTTCTCCAAAAAGGAGACCAATCCAAGACATGATTATTATTGTGAGATTGTAGTGTTTTCTTTTGTATATCGCGTGTACTGATATAAGCAATTAAAAATGCAAAGTTTCTGTTTGTAAACTAGCCATTCATGACATACCCACCTATCTATCTATATTTAAAACTGTGTGTGTGTCTGCCTGTCTGTCTGTGCGTGTGTGTGTGTGTTTCTGCCTGTCTTGTGGGTGCCAGCCTTTCTTTGATTCCTTGCTACGCCAACACCACACGCAAAAACGCCGACATTTTTACCATTTCGCTAGAGATTTTACTTTTACATTCGCACATCCACTCCCTGGTCAATTATTTCCCCAGAGTTTGAGTAAAATTGATCACAAAACTCAATTTTAAAAATCTAAACGGCTCTTACCAGCTGCTGATGTCACAATGCCCACATGCCGACGAATCTCTCTCTCTTCAATTGGCAGCCCGGCTCTCCTCCACTCCCCCCCCCCCTGCTCCAAGTACGCTAGTGCCACGCGCCCCGCAGCTGGACTCCTACGCCCGCCCGTTCCAACCCCCCCTCCCCGTTGTTCAAGTTGCGCAGAAATAACCAATGATCCTAGAGCGGCTATAGGATCTTTAGAAAGAACGAGCGTTCTGCAGATCCGGAGGTGACCGTTCACAGCCGACGCTCGGTCAGAGCCGCCCACACGCTCAGCTGCTGCCCGGCTCTCCTCCACTCCCCCCCCCCCCCCCCCCCGGCCCGGCTCTGTCACGCTGGCGGAAGCCACAGATCGGCTGTTCCACGCTGCTTTTCGCCGTCCTCGCTGGCAGCCCGCAGGCTCACTCGGGATCACGCCCGCCCGCGGGGTCTGAAGCGCCGAGGATGCGAGGCCATGGAGCTGAGGCTCACTCTGAAGCCGACGGCTGCTGGGCGGCCCTACCCCTTTCCTCCCTCCCTTCTCCCCCCTCCCTTCTCCCCCCTCCCCCCTCCCCTCCCCCCTCTCTCCCCCTCCCTTCTATCTCTCTCCCCTTCCCCTCTCTCTCTCTCTCCCCCCTCTCTCTCGATCGGCCGGCCCTCTGCTGCTTTTGATCGTCCGCTCCGCTCGCACCAGCAGGGTCGCCCGCTCAAAAGACGCCGCAAATCGGAAACCCCAGCACCAAAAGGCATGAAGCTCCCCTGCCTCCGTGTCCCTCTCTGTGTGCCTCCGTGTCCCTCTCTGTGTGCCTCCGTGTCCCTCTCTGTGCCTCCGTGTCCCTCTCTTTTTATTAAATAATATTTTTATTAGAAGCAAGCACATATCATAATAAAAACATTTCATGTATCAGTCGTATATTATAAATATTATCAGTTATGAATTGGTTCTGCTTCTAGTGAAATCTAAACCCAAAGATTGGGAAAATAAATGATTATATACTGTCTACTTTTGCTGTTTAGTGTGTCCAAGTTTGAATTGATATAAACCCAGGAGCGAGGAATACAACACATCTCATCGATTACCGTAGGGATGAGAAAGGATGAGAACTGTTCATTTCAGTTACAGCGAGCGCGGTGGTTGGATTGATTTTAATCAACAAGTTGCCGGCAATGCAGTAAGGAATGGGAGACAGCCCGAGGTCAGGCGGTGATTGAGGCCACTAAGACTTAATGAACAGTGTGCTTACTCATCCAGAATAAGTCCAACGATCCTGGACACTGGTTCGTGCAAAGTACCTAAAACAAAGTAACTTTCCTCTGGTAGACGCACGATACTGGAGTAACTCAGGCAGCATCTCTGGAGAAAAGGAATAGGTGTCGTTTGGGATCGAGTCCCTTCTTCAAACTGAGAGACACAAATATCTTTAGTTTCTCTCTCCCCTTACTCTCTAACTGAAGAAGGGTCTGGGCCCGAAACGACACCTATCCATTTTCTCCAGAGATGCTGCTTGACTCGCTCAGTTACTCCAGCAAGTGCGTCTACCAGAGGAAAGTAACTGGCATTCAGTGGGGTTCAGTAAACTGGGGAATGCACAGAATCGTCCCTCACCCATTAATTTCGCGGGTTCAGGAGCTGGTGAAACCCGGGAGCTCTGCAGCAGTCTCACTCACCGCACACCTCCAGTCGGACTCTTGCCTGAGTTTCATCTCCTGAACTTGTTCCAAAAGTCACCTCATATTCACCAGCGTCCTCTCCCCATAGATCACGGATTAAAAGACTGAAATTCCCACAGTGAAGAGTTACCCGTCCCGTGTAATTGGCGTAATAGTATTCAATGTTCACATTCGAGTCTTGGCGCTACCACAGCACCCAATAGAATAATACACAGCTACCTATTATTGAGCACAAGAGGGCGTTGTTACTTCTTCTAATTAGCTTAATTAATTAGTGTGCAGCTTTTTGCACTGACGTGTTATGAATTCCTTCTCAATTATATTTTATCTAAATCTGTGCCAACTTTCAAGTAGATACCAGACAAGGGTCACGAAAGTTAAACTCTAGACACATTTTCAATGTTCGGCCCACGGCCTATGAGCGCATTCACCGCTCACATTTATAGAGTGGGGCCTCGCACCGCTGCGCGCAGTCCAGATCAGAGAGTCCGGTGTGTCTCCAACTGGTAAACCAACGGCACCAGTCCCATTACCACATTGGACCCGGACGTTCTGGGCTGGGGGATGCGGTTTATGGGTTTTAAACAAAGGCAACAATAACTCATTTTGCAATTAATTTACTTTGTAATTTCGCTATTTTATCATGCTCATTCAGGTAAATTTTTGTAAGGTATTGTAAAGAGTCCCAACGTTACACAGTGTGGCTTTTCGCCCAAATAGCACTACATCTATCTATCTATACTATTACTAAAACTCTCATCTTGACCACTTCCAGTTTGCTTTTTTTTTAATTGTGCAAAAAATGTACCCTTTATCGCTTGGATTTTTTCACCATCTTAACAGCCTGTCCCACTGCGGCGACCTAATTCGCGAGTTTAGAAGTGTTTGCCCTCGGCTCATGCTCGCAGCCTGGTCGACACGAGGTCCTAGGAGGTTTTTGTAACTCTCCTTCATGCTCGAGAGTAGTCCCCACGTGCTCGAGGCCTCAACTAGGTTGCGGCATTTTTTTCAACATGCTGATAAAAATGCCCGCGAGTAAAAATGCCGTGCTCTCTAAAGGACTTACGGTTACTGTGCCAGCCGTCTTTTACCTTCCTGTTCATCGCGGGTGTGAATTTCAGACAGCACTCCCCCGCTTTCCCGGGCCCCCACCTTTGCGATGTGTTTGTGTGTGTGTGTCTGTGTGTGCAGACGGTCGATCCGGCTCGCGGTTTCATTGCTGACGGTCGATTCAGCTCGAGGTTTTTCAGGCGAGTGCCCTCAAGCTTGAAGGTCGAAGACAGTCGCTGAAAAGTCGCGTTAGTGGGACAGGCCCTTAACTCACAGTTCTCCTCTCCAAGCGTACCAAGTTTTGTTCCAATCGGTGGAATTATACAAAAGTTCAGCAGAATGGTCTTCTTGCCTGTCAGTCACCATGAAGGTAACGTCCCTTCCGCTGGAGAACAAAGTCCCAAAGGCGGGACTGAGTCCGTGAGCCGCGCTGATTGAGTCCGCAAGAGTGGAGTCGGGAGAGCCGCTGTGTGGTCGGGAAAGTTGCTGTGTGGAGTCAGGAAAGCCGCTGTGTGGAGTCGGGAAAGCCACTGTGTGGAGTCGGGAAAGCCGCTGTGGGGGGTCTGGGAAGCTGCTGTGTGGGGTCAGGCAAGCCGATGTGTGGGGTCGGGAAAGTATAGTATATTATCTTTTATACCAATACCTTTGTATCATTTGTATCTTTTATACTTTTTTGTATCTTTTGTACTCTTGTATTGAAAATTAGTCTCTGATGACTGAGAGGCCTCTAAAATAACAGTGGTTGGGTCTATAGCTTTGTGCATCGGAGCTATCACATTCCATTGCTCTGTGTAACACCATTTGTGAGATAATTAAGAGCAATAAAGAGGCCCAAGATCTATGCATGTTTGTACTAGCTTGCCTCTGTTAAGATACGACAGAAAAGGGGCCTCTGGGACAATAGTGGAGTCTGTGGTTGGGATCTCTCCCCCTAGAGATAACATTGGATTTTGTGTCTAAGACATTCCTGTGTAGTTACATCAGAGCGATAAAGAGGCCAAAACATCATGGAACTCTGGATGCTAGCCTAGCAAGAAGCAATTAGCATAAATCAGTTTGACAGTTATATGACCATTGTGACTTTGCAACAAGCCATGAGGCAGGCGAGACCAACAAAGAGGGTCATGTGATATAACCATTATGAGTGGAAAATTACTGGAGAGGAGGAGCCATGGAAGATAGGTGGGAGCAAGTGATTGGCTGATGATAGGGAAATGTCTGCAAGTGATTGGGTATGGAAATGCACCGGGGCTGGGACATACAGAGTTAAACATGCCCTAAAAGGATGCGACTCTTCATCTGAAACTGAGCATTCACATGGTCTTGCTAAGTGACTGTTCCAGCTTTTGTTTGCTAATAAAGGTTTGAACTTCTTGAAGAATTCTTGGCATCACTTGAGTTAATTTGAGTATTAGTAACCACAACAAAAGCTGCTGTGTGGTCGGAAAAACCGCTGTGGGAAGTCGATGAAGCCGCTGTGTCGTCGGGAAAGCCGCTGTGTGGAGTCGGGAGGTGCTGTGTGGTGCCGCGGCCGGTGGCTGCTGAGTGGAATCCCTCCACCCCACACCACCCTGTCCCCCCACACCACCCCGCTCCCCCCACATCATCCCCCTCCCCCGCACCACCCCCCCAAACCACCCCACCCTTCCCCACACCACCCCACCACCCCCACACAACTACCCCTCCCCCACACCACCCCCCCTTTCCACACACACACCCACACCACCCCCCCACCCCCTCCCCCACACCACCCCCCTCCCCCACACTACCTCCCTCCCCCACACCACACACCCTCTCCCACACCACCACCCCCTCCCCCACATCACCCCCCCCACACCAAGCCCTACCCACACTCCCCCTCCTCCACACCACCCCCTCCCCCACACCAACCCCTCTCCCACACCATGGTGGAATATTGCATTGGGGAATGGGATGCATTGGGGGACCAGTCCTCCCGTGTGACTGGGACCCAACGGGTCACACTTGGTCTAGTTACCATCAGTCTCATATATTTAAGACGGCCACATTTTGCATTCTCGCCCCTTGTATAACCTTCCGTGGACCTCGGTCTTTTCTCTTAAAGAAGCTTTTCACTGTACCTCAGTATGTGTGACAATAATGAACTAAACTAAACAAAATACCGTGGATCCCAGGAATTTCAGTGCCCAATGATTATGTTCCTCTCCACTCATCACAGACGTGAACTTTTCATCAATTCAGTTTACACCATGTAGCAACATCAGCTAAATTAACAGGATACACCAAGTTTATAGGTTTCTATAAACCACAGAACTAGTTGTGCCTCGAGACAAGCTGTTCTAGTACAGCTATGTGGCTGGCGTCTCCCTGAAATTATGGACATTTGCCCAACCATATCTTGTATATAAAAAATACAGGATGAATCCAAACTGCCCAGTGTCCATCATCAAATGCTCAGTTTGGTCTCTGTCAGGACTACCTGTCGCTAACTTTTATTACAACCTTGCTCCAGAGACAAACAAAAGAGCTGTCTTCCAAAGGTGAGATGAATGTGATTGGCATTGATGACATGACAGTATTTAACAGAGTAAGGCATCAACATGTCCTTGTAAAAGTGAACCCAATGGCAGTCAAGGACTGGAGTAACTCAGCGGACTGAATTAGTTTGAGGAAGGGTCCCAATCTCACATATTCATGTCCTGCAGAGATCCTGACCCACTGAATTTGTCCAGCACTTTGTGTCCTTTTGTCTATTAACCATCATCAGCAGTCATCGGCAATTAAGGAGACCACTCCCTCCACGACGCTTCATATACTAAACACTCATTATAATGGACCAAAGCATGGTGAGTCGTGCCCATTATTGCCGTTTGTCCGCTTTAACCGAGTCAGGTACTATCATCGTATGTATTTGAAATAAACAGCTGCAGATGATGGTTAATCGATAAAAGGACGTACTATTCTGATCACTCAAGAACAGCTTCTTCCTTGCTGTTATCAGTCTTTTGAAAATACCTCTCATAAGCTAAGAGTGTAGTCCCGACCTCCCAACCCACCTTATTGCAGTCATTGCACCGTTATTCATCTACATTTTCTCTGCAGTTGTAACACCGACCCTTTAGCTCTATCTTCTGCATTCATTTACTTTTTTTCTTTTTGAACTACCTGTTTTAATTAATGATGATTTGATTGTACTCGTGTATGGTATGGTTTGACTGGGTAGCATAAAAACAAAGTTTTCACTGTGTCTTGGTTCAGTCATATAATGTTCATCAAAACAAAACGGAAACTGCTGAACACACTCACGACAGCAACCTCTGTAGGAAGACATTTTCTGTTAATGACGTAGGGTGAGATGAGGAAAATTTCACTCTAAAGGGGCTGTCGCACTGCGGCGACATAATTGGCGAGTTTAGAAGAGTTTGCCCTCGACTCATACTCGCAGCATGGTCGACACGAGGTCCTAGGAGGTCTTTGTAACTCTCCTTCATGCTCGAGAGTAGTCCCCGCATACTCGAGGCCTCAGCTAGGTCGCAGCGTATTTTTCAACATGCTGAAAAATGCCCGCGAGAAAAAAAGGTCGCCATGGAAAACATTTATATTTTTTTTACTCGTAGGTTTAGTTGAAGTAGGTCGTAGTAGGTCGCAGTAGGTCGGCATGTTATTCATAGGTAATCGAGGGTAGTCGAAGGTAATCGAAGGTAGTCGAAGGAAGTCGTAGATAGTCTTCAACATAGTCGAAGGTAGGTCGAAGGAGATCGAAGGAGGTCGTCTTCACTCTCATAGATACATTGATACATAGAAAATAGGTGCAGGAGTAGGCCATTCGGCCCTTCGAGCCTGCACCGCCATTCAATATGATCATGGCTGATCATCCAACTCAGTGTCCCGTACCTGCCTTCTCTCCATACCCCTATTCGGTGTTCAATTTTCCCGAAGCTGGTCGAAGGAGGTCTTCTACAGAGTCAAAGGAGGTCTTCAACATGACACTTTTTCAAACCCTCCTAAACTCTTCTAAACTCGCCAATTAGGTCGCCGCAGTGGGACAGCCCCTTAACTATTCTCTTCTCTCAAAGTTTTCCGAGCCTGCTGCTTTCTGTTTTATTTTAACATTAAGTCTCTGTAGCCCCAAGGATTATTTTATGATATTTTAATGCAGTAAATATTAGTTAATGCAGGAGAAATTGCACACAAATGTACAATTTTAACTGCAATTATAAGTTGTGCTTTGGTGTATTCAGCTACATGGATATGAATTAGCGTTATTACAAAACCTACCATCAGCGGCGCTACAGACCTGCCACTGCCTGTGCGTGTGATTCCGGAGGCTTTGGGGTTGGGGGGGGAGATTAAAATACATGTTTGTATTGGTTGTCGGAGAGGGATTTCCTCGGGCTGCTAGCTGATGAGAAAAATCGTTCGCGCTTCCTTTCCCGTTTAAAAAAAAAAATTGCTGGACCATTGCATCGCTGGATTGAAGTTAAACGGGACTTCTAACGCCTTCAACGCCTTCAACGTCACGGATCGCAATATCAGGACAAAACAAAAGGTATGTCGTTTATTTAACATATTATCTTGCTTTTTGGTGTGGCTTCATTTTAATTTTATGATGCGAAATATGTTATTTAGGCATCTTAATAATTGGCCATGTCTTGCCTGCCGATATGGGCTTAACATTTATGGCCACGGCGACATTCCAATCGATCACATTCCAGAAACATCCACTCTCAAGATAATCAAATTCATTATTTTTTTGCACAATCATGTCATAAGAACATCTAAATCATCTATATTGTGTGTTATTGTCTATCCATGATCAATATTTTCAGACTAAATATCCACAGTACAGTTTTAGTCAGATGTATTGTGCAAAAAATAATGATTTTGATTATCTTGAGAGTGGATGTTTCTGGATTAATTTATGGGAATTAAACGTTAAATTCCTTCCAGTTGGCATAGAAATTCATAACAAAGTGAGATTTAAAAATCATGTTATATTGTGAATTCTTGTGTGAATGGGATCAGTTTGTTATTTGTTATTTGTATACTTAGGCTATTTAAAATGTTTAGCCTTTTCTTAAGAAATGGACAGTTTAGATCTAGTAATTGAATTTAGATGAATTTAATTGATTAGATAAATTTAATTGATTTGATGAATGATGAATATTAATTTTTTGTTGGGTATTTGCCATTTTTTTGTGTTAACTTCATCAATTCTGTCTTTTTTTCTAAAATTGCAAATAATAACTTGTTTCTGTTAATGCTGTTCAGGGTTTTTTTTTTTCTTTACAGATGTCTCCGAAGGCGATATGCAAAATTGTCAATCCAAATGCCCAGCAAAAGAGTGATTTAGACAGCATTCGCAGAGATTATCCGAATTTGGACTACTCCAAATGTGATGATCTACAGGACATTCTTAACGGGAAAGTAGTGGGCAGAAAGGCATGTCATGCGTGGTTTGAAGAGCAAAAATTTGTAGTTTACAATGCCAGAATTCAAAAGTTGAGGAAAAACAAGGTATACAGAGTTGCTTATTGGTTACAATCTTAGGAGTATGATAATGATACTGATTATGATATGCCAATGTACCAGCTGGCAACTGATCTTCTCCATAAAGACTTGGTCTTTTGTTAGAAATTGTGATTTATTTACCTGTCAGTTACGGACTTACAGCATATAATACAATAATATTAAAGTTCTGATCTTGAGAATATCACATTTTTGAATTTTCAAGGCTCTCGGTGTTTATTACTATTTCCGTCACAACGGTCAATTTTGTAATTAGCTACAATTTGGTAACTAACTAATTATATGCTTTAATTTCAGTTCATCCAAGATGTTTCATATTTGTTTAAGAATGCTTCAATCTATAATAACTGAAATTTCCATTCACCTCTTCATTTTTAAGAAAGTTGTGGGCTTTTGACTGTCCTTGATCACAGCTTTTGTGTTAAGTCAATGGAAAAGCAATAGGGAATAAGATGCTAATTTCCGAGTATGAAAATGACCAAACTTTTTTAACACTGAAGATATGAAAGTGAATTAGGTATCAAATTAAAGTTATTTTATGTTTTATCTGATGGGATAAATTACAGGCTTGATTTTTTAAATCTCAAAACGTTGTAGCATTCCTATATGAATGGTTGGGTACTTCCATATCAAAACAAATGACAGGAAACCCTCACGGACCTCTTTATAATGGATTTTGGTTACAGCGGTGTGTAAGAAGGAACTGCGGATGCTAGATTAAACCGAAGATAGACACAAAAAGCTGGAGTAACTCAGCGGGACAGACAGCATCTCTGGAGAGAAGAAATGGGTGATGCTTCGAGTCGAGAAGAAAGGTGTCGTCCCGAAACGTCACCCATTCCTTCTCTCCAGAGATGCTGTCTGTACCGCTGAGTTACTCCAGCTTTTTGTTTCTATCTTTGGTTACAGCGCACTGAACGCTGGTTACAGATGGCTGCCCCGGCTCCCACTGCCTCCCCTGCCGCTCACAGCCACGGCTGCCCCCACGTTGATCCCAGCTCACACCGCATCCCTGGCCGGTCCTCCTGTCGCCACCGCCGGTCCACACAGCTTCCTCGGCCGCTTCCAGGCTGTACCTGCCGCCGCCACCGCTGACCCTTGACTGCACTCCGGCCGCCCGCGGGCGGCGGCCATTGACGACACAGATCCTCACCTCTCTCCCGGCCACCAGCAGCTCAGGGCCGTCAACCCCCAGGCCCAGTTCCCCACCGAGAGTCTGAGAAAGGTCTTGATCCAAAACATCACGTATCCACATATCCATGTTCCAGATACGCCTCCAGCACTTATACCAGCACTTTGTATCTTTTTGTGTATTAATCAGCAACTGCAGATGTTTGTTTCCACTATTTATAACATTGTTTACTCAGTTACAGCGGACAATCAGCAATAACGGACCGTTATCACGAGGGTTTATTGTACCTGCTTCTTCAAGTCAGGTCCATTCTTGAACGGTATAAGAACCGAGGTGCACGGCAGGTTATACGAGGGGCGTGAATGCAAAATGTGGTCGTATTAAATATATGAAATTAATGGTAATGTAGAAAGAAACATAGAAACATAGAAACATAGTAAATAGGTGCAGGAGGAGGCCATTCGGCCCTTCGAGCCAGCACTGCCATTCATTGTGATCATGGCTGATCGTCCCCTATCAATAACCCGTGCCTACCTTCTCCCCATATCCCTTGACTCCACTAGCCCCTAGAGCTCTATCTAACTCTCTCTTAAATCCATCCATTGATTTGGCCTCCACTGCCCTCTGTGGCAGGGAATTCCATAAATTCACCACTCTCTGGGTGAAAAAGTTTTTTCACACCTCAGTCTTAAATGACCTCCCCTTTATTCTAAGACTGTGGCCCCTGGTTCTGGACTCGCCCAACATTGGGAACATTTTTCCTGCATCTAGCTTGTCCAGTCCTTTTATAATTTTATATGTTTCTATAAGTTTCCCCCTCATCCTTCTAAACTCCAGTGAATACAAGCCTAGTCTTTTCAATCTTTCCTCATATGACAGTCCCGCCATCCCAGGGATCAATCCCGTGAACCTACGCTGCACTGCCTCAATCACAAGGAAGTCCTTCCTCAAATTAGGAGACCAAAACTGTACACAATACTGCAGATGTGGTCTCACCAGAGCCCTATGCAACTGCAGAAGAACCTCTTTACTCCTATACTGAAATCCTCTTGTTATGAAGGCCAACATTCCATTAGCTTTCTTCACTGCCTGCTGTACCTGCACGGCGACTTTCAGTGACCGGTGTACAAGGACACCCAGGTCTCGCTGTACCTCCCCCTTACCTAACCTAACCCCATTGAGATAATAATCTGCCCCCTTGTTTTTGCCGCCAAAGTGGATAACCTCACATTTATCTATATTATACTGCATCTGACACACATCTTCCCACTCACTCAACCTGTCCAGGTCACCCTGCATTCTCCTAACATCCTCTTCACAGTTCACACTGCCACCCAGCTTTGTGTCATCCGCAAACTTGCTAGTGTTGCTCCTAATTCCCTCTTCCAAATCATTAATATATATGGTAAACAGTTGCGGCCCCAACATCGAGCCTTGCGGCACTCCACTCACCGCTGCCTGCCATTCTGAAAAGGACCCATTCACTCCTACTCTTTGCTTCCGGTCTGCCAACCAATTTTCTATCCATGTCAACACCTTACCCCCAATACCATGTGCTCTCATTTTAGTCACCAGTCTCCCGTGCGGGACCTTTTCAAAGACTTTCTGAAAGTCTAGATACACTACATCCACTGGCACCCCTTCATCCATTTTACTTGTCACATCCTCAAAAAATTCCAGAAGATTAGTCAAGCATGATTTCCCTTTCATAAATCCATGTTGACTTGGACTAATCCTTTTACCGCTATCCAAATGCCCCATTATTACCTCTTTAATAATTGACTCCAGCAACTTTCCCACCACCGAAGTCAGGCTAACTGGTCTGTAATTCCCCGTTTTCTCTCTCGCTCCTTTCTTGAAAAGTGGGATAACATAACAGAAAGGTGCTCTTTGGGCCAAGGGCCCTGTTGTGATGCTGTACATCCCTGTGACTCTTTACCTTACCATGATTTACCTGAAGGAGCAGGATAAAATAGACAATCATTGCGAATTTAATGATCGCTGCCATTGTTTAAAATCCAAAAACGCATCCCCCAGCCCCGAACATTCCGGTCCAATGTGGTAATGGGTAATCTGGCGCTGTTGGTTTACCCAAAGATCCTATAGCAACTGCTATAGCTTTGCTATATGGGGGTTGCACGTAAGGTCACCGGGTCAAGGGGCGTGACGCACGGAGCCGCTCAATACATCTGGAGGACATCCATAACTTCCGGTATATGTTATTAATGCAAGAAACGCGTACTTTCCTACCTGTTAAAAAATGGCAAAATTTTGAATCTTTGCGCTGTAAAAAATTGTGGAAGTCGGGGTAAGCGTGAGAGACTTGTACCCAACTTCAGAATTCCAAAAGTGAAGCGAAATGAAGGTAAAGAGAAGCGAGAGCTTAAGGGACAACAACAGCTAAAGTGCTTGGCGAACAATGGCCGTGCAGATATCGGAATTGAAAATATTGGGAATTATCGCGTTTGCTCACTGCATTTCATCAACAGTAAGGCATTATTTGTGGTTTTTCTTGATTCCTTTGGTATCTAAAAAGTCTCAGAAGTGATAAATCTGGCTGTAAATTTTGCTTCAGAGGCGTTTTCTTTTTGTATGTAAAAACCCACGAGAACCACGGGCGATATTAAAATTTTACAACCAGATTTATCACTTCTGAAACTTTTTAGATGCCAAAGGAATCAAGAAAAAACACAAATAATGCCTTAATTGATGAAATGCAGTGAGCAAACGGCCAATGTTTGCCAAGCACTTTGGCTGTTGTTGTCCCTTCAGCTCTCGCTTCTATCTACCATCATTTCTCCTCACTTTTGGAATTCTGAAGTAGGCTAAATGTCTCTCACGCTTATACCGATTTCCATAATTATTTACAGCGCAAAAATGGACAATTTTGGCGGATTTTAATGGGCCCGCTACGCTGGAAACAATGGTAAATGCTTACCTGTTGTTCATCGCGTGTACTCCATTTGGCGTAGCATAGCAACAGTACGGGTCATGGGTCGTGACCCGACTGTCGTTCAACCTCCCTATAGGATCTTTGGGTTTACCAGTTGGAGCCACACCGGACTCTCTGATCTGGACTGCGCGCAGCGGTGTGAAACCCTGCTCTATAAATGTGAGCAGTGAATGCGCTCGAACCGCTGAACCGCAGCAGCGTCGGGTCGCAGGACGAAGAGCGCAGCCGACTCACTCCGACTGACCGACCATGCAGTGGGGCGTCTTCACATTCATCTGCGGCTCCTTGCTGCTGCCTCTGCAGCTTGTGCCGGCAGGATTCGGTAAACTAGTTTAAAAATATATAATTTTCCGTTGAACTTTGCCGAAAATAATCGAGAGCTTTAAAAATGTAGATTGTAATCAGTGTTTATTCGGACTGAAGTAAAGTTATTATTACTACTATTGCAATAGACAATAGACAGTAGACAAGAGACAATAGGTGCAGGAGTAGGCCATTCGGCCCTTCGATCCAGCACCACCATTCACTGTGATCATGGCTGATCATCCACATCCCAGAAATACCTGCCATTGTTTTTCCACTGTCATCCCTGCTAGGGTATCTTTCCAGTCATTCTTGGCCAGCTCCTCCATCATGGCTCCATAGTCCCCTTTGTTCAACTGTAATATTGATACCTGATTTTCCTTTCTCCCTCTCAAATTGTAGATTAAAACATCATATTATGGTCACTACCTCCTAATGGCCCCTTTGCCTCGAGTTCCATTATCAAATCCGGTTCATTACAAAACACTAAATCCAAAATTGCCTTCTCCCTTGTAGGCTCCAGTGCAAGCTGCTCTAAGAATCCATTACGGAGGCACTCCACAAACTCCCTTTCTTGGGGTCCAGCACCAACCTGATTTTCCCAGTCTACCTGCACATTGAAATATCCCATAACAACCGTAGCATTACCTTTGTGACATGCTAATTTTAACTCTTGATTCAACTTGCACCCTATATCCAGGCTACTGTTTGGGGGCCTGTAGATAACTCCCATTAGGGTCTTTTTACCCTTACAATTCCTCAGTTCTATCTATACGGACTCTACATCTCCTGATTCTATGTCACCCCTCGCAAGTGACTGAATTTCATTCCTCACCAACAGAGCTACCCAACCCCCTCTGCCCACCTGTCTGTCTTTTCAAATATTCAGTTCCCAGCCCTGGTCCTCTTGCAGCCATGTCTCTGTAATCCCCACAACATCATACTTGCCAATTTCTAACCGAGCCTCAAGCTCATCCACTTTATTTCTATTATCTGCATTCTTATATAATACTTTTAATCCATTACTCCCTTCACCCTTCAAATCGATTCCTCTTTCACTAGGCCATACTCTCCTATCCCTTTCTGAGCTTTCTGCCCCGTTAATTCTGGTGTCTTTCTTAACTTAGCTTATATTCTCTTTCCCTTTAACTCCATCCTTATATCTCCGGTTTGTCTCCTCCCCCCACTATTTAGTTTAAACCCACCTGTGTAGCAGTGGCAAACCTGCCTGGCAGAATGCTGACCCCCCTTCTGTTAAGGTGCATCCTGTCCTTTTTGTACAATTCACCTTTTCCCCCAAAACAGATGCCAGTGGTCTAAGAATCTATATCTCCGCTTCCCGCACCAGCTCCTCAACATTAAGATCTATCTCCCTGTTTCTGCTTTCACCAGCACGAGGAACTGTAAGCAAACTGGAGGTAACCACCCTGGAGGTCCTGCTTTTCAGCCTTCTTCTAAGTTCTCTGAATTCACGCTGCAGAATATCTTTCCCCTTCTTCTCAACGCCATTTGTGCCGACATGCACTACCACTTCTGGCTGCTCACCATCACCCTTGAGGATGCTCTGCAATCGGTCCGTGACATCCTGGATGCTGGCACCAGGGAGGCAACACACCATCCTTGACTCCCGCCTGTTGCCGCAGAAACCCGTCTGTACATCTCACAATGGAGTCCCCGACTACCACGGCTCTGCCTGACGGCTGTCTCTTCGGTTTTGCCTCAGCATCACCTTTTGACTCGCAATCCTATCCCCCGCTCATAATGGAAATGTCTTCTGTCCCGACAGCTTCCAAGAGGGTGAACCTGTTTTCAAGAGGTACATCCCCTGGGATTTCCTGTGCTGCAATCTTCCTTCCCTTCCTCATCATCACCAAGAACATCTTGAGGAAAGCAGTTCTGGTGTACACCGAGTGTACGCAACCATTGCATTTCAGGGAGAGGGAAACTAGAGATATGGAAGCATAAGGTGTGAAAATGACAAATCAAAGCAGTCGGTGATCAAAGAAATGTACAATGGTTCATGGTTCAATGATTCAATGAAGGTCTGAAGAAGGGTCTGTTTTCGTTACTTCACCTATTCTTTTTCTCCAAAGATGCTGTCTGACCCGTTGAGTGTGGGAGGAAACCGGTGCTCCCGCGGAAAACCAATGCAGTCTCGGGAAGAATGTACAGACAAGCACCCATAGCCAGGATTGAACCCGGGTCTCTGGTGCTGTAAGGCAACAATTCTACCGCTGTGTCACCATGCTGCCCGACTTGTTACACTCGTCTAGTTGTACAGCTATACCAACAGCACAAAGGGCAAGAAAAATAAGGCAAAGAGTTCCTCATTATTTCAACAGTTTCTCATAAAGTTTGAACAACCAAGAAATGGCACAATTGTTGTTTATAAATGCACATTCTGCCATAAGAACACAATATATATTTGCATTGTGCAATGTTCAGAATTTGCTTTCGTTTAATCTCAAAATATTGAGCAATATCATCCTTTTAAATGTTGAATACTTGTGATATTGCTTCAGGATATCTCAAAACTAATTTGAGGTTTGTCGCGATGTTAAATTTGGTAGAGTGACTCCAATATTCGAAAATTCCCATTTGATCCCACTGTGACAAATTATACTAAATTGTATTGACTTGCCACATCAGGACATCTGAGATTCTGCCTTTCTCAGGAAACGTGTCTGAACCAACTTCCCCCTCACCTCACTCTCCCACTCCCATCCTACATCTTCCCCATTCCCTGCACTTCTGCTCCCACTCTGTCTCCTCCAAGATGAGCAAGGATACCTAACAAACAGGAAATCTGATGGAAGAACTCAGCGGATCAGGCAGCATCTTGTGGAGTGAAATGAACAGTCAATGTTTTGCATTGAGTCATTTCATCTTTACTGAAAGAACACAGGGGAAATAACCACAAGAATGAGATGGGGGAGAGGGGTAGAGAGATGGAGCCAGAGTTGGCAAGGGGGTGGATAAAAGTCAGATGTTGATTACCAGATAACTTTCAGGTGAATGAGGAAAGGGTTGAGAGAGTAACAGAGGCTGGGTGTAGGACAAATGGCTCCAGATTCTGGAATCTGTTAGGAAAGGAAAATGAAGAATGGAACTGAATGAGGGCCCGTGGCAGGTGCAAACAACAAGGAGGGGAGTGGTGAGCAGTAGAGATGAAAGGGAATCCAGTGAGTTCCCTTGATCCTTGAATTTCATCCCACCTTCCTCATTCAGCAATTCTTTGACCATTCTGCCAGCTCCAACGTGATCTCAGAACCAATCACATCTTCCCCAGCCACCTTGGAAAAGCCACAGGAGCTCAGATTCTGCATGGGTTGTCTACAACCCAATGTCATGAACATTGATTTCACCTATTTCAGGAATCCAGCCATCCCTCTGAAAAAATCTTGTTAAAGTTGGCATTTTAAAAACTTTAATCACGAATAACTTGTGAAATATAGGATGAAATCTTCAGTGAAGCTGATCACTGCTAGCTGAGCCATTGTGATGATATCAATTGAAGCTGCTTGTTTTAAATTCAAAGTCCTTTGATTTTTTTTAACTTTAATCAGTAATAAGTCGAGAATAAGTCGAGAAATAAAGCATAAAATGTTCAGTGAACGTGATCTCTGCCTAGAGGGGAAAAATTGGAAACAGAATGTGTAAAAATATAATCGTTACCACGTAGTGTTTTTGCGAAGATGTAAAGACAACCACATATACACACACATATACACACACATATACACACATACAAGGATAGAGTTTTAATAAGTACTGGACCAAGTGCAGACCCATTGGGTCTGCTCCCCAAACGCACCCGTTCCCTACCCGTAGCCCCCACAGGAGGCGTAGTCCTCCAACTCCCAAATGTAAGTGAAGCTGATCACTGCTAGCCGAGCCATTGTGACATCATCAGTTGAAGCTGGTCATTTTAAATTCAGTCTTTTGAGCTTTTTAAACTTTTAATCAGTAATAAGTCGAGAATAAACCGAGGAATAAAGCATAAAATGTTCATTGAAGGTGGACTCAGCCAAGAGGGGAAATATGTCAATCAGAATATGTAAAAATGTTTTCGCTAATATTTTTTTATCTGTATTTAACAGCGCAATAGCTCTATAAGAACCCTGGTCTTCTAAATCTTTATCTTTTTAGGTATAAGTGTAATCGTTGATTCCGCTAGTGTTTCTGGAAGTGTATGTTCTTTAAAAGCATATGTATACATTTTATGTAACCGTGGTGTAATTATCTCGTAGAATCTTTTATAAAATTCATTACTAAAACCATCTGGTCCTGGTGTTTTCCATTCTTTAATGAATTTATTGTTTCTTCTATTTCCTTAGTTGAGATTTGTGCTCCTAATTCCTCTTGTTCGATCAAATTATGTTTTGGGAAATTACAATTATCCAAGAACTCTATAACTTTAGTACTATCTGCTAACGCTTTAGATGTATATAAATTTTGATAAAATTGAACAAATCTTTTATTAATATCCTTAGGTAGTGTTAACAATTCCCCTTTATCTGATTTAATCTTTAAAATCGTATGATCTTTTTCCCGTTTTTTCAGTTGTCGGGCTAAAAAGTTTGTGTGGTTTATCCCCAAATTCAAAATGTTCCTGTTTTGTAATTTGAAATAATCTTATAACATTTGCTGATAATATTTTATTTTATTTAAATTTCAATATTGTTATTTTATTATGTTTATCTATAGTTGGCTCTTTAGCGTTATCTAAATCCAATTGTCTAATTCGTTCTTCTAACTGCCTTTGTTCATTCTTATTCTTTTTATTTAGAAAAGCTTGGTATGAGATTATAGATGCTCTAATAAATGCTTTGAAAGATTCCCATAGTGAGGTTGGTGAGATCTCTGGGATATCATTAGTCTTGAAAAAAAGTTCCATCTGTTGTTATACTGCTGCAACTCGGCCTCTTCCCTGCGCCGGATGCAAGCCCGGCCAGGCCCAACACCTCCAGCCACCTCCGGCCTCCCCTGGACAGGGACTAGACACCCTGGAGGGGATGGGAATGGGGACGGGGACGGCTCAACAGACCCGATACCGACACCGACCACGGACAAGCATGATCTCGCTCACTCATCAAAGCATAATAAAGCAATAGAAACAACAAAATAATCTTAGCTTTTAACAAAGGAACAATAAATACTATTTCATAGTTTGAAAGCAATATTTTCTTACCTAGAAGAATCAAAGCTGGAAAAACCGGAAGAAATGAAGGTCCACTGCTTCACTGCTTTCCAGGGGTATTTATGCATAGTGACCTTTGACCTGCATGCACAGTCGGAATACCGAACTCGCTTATTGCGGAAACAGGCCTCTGGGATCGCCCAGCATATAACAAAGAAAGTGAACTTCCCATCTCATGTAAAAGACTTAGGACCCATGGTTCAGCAAGCAATTGGTTTGGCGAATCCGTACACAAGCCAAAAGCAAGAATTACCCAATGATTGTACTGTTCGATTCTGCCGGTCACTGCGGACAGATACTATGCAATTACGCCATCATCTTGGGAGCGAAGTACAAGAGTATGTGGACCCACAGGTATGGGCAGAAGACTCTACTCAGATATCTCCAAGGACAGCTGCAGACCTTAAGCTTTCGGCGTGGCTCCACCCCCATGGATGATCAACGTAGCCAACCAGGATGAACAAAGCAACCGTGAAGATACCACTCAGTTACTGAATCACCTATCAGCACTGGGATATGCAGTTTCTCAATAAAATGTACTGGTAGCCCAACAGAAGGTGAAGTTCCTCAGCATGATACTATCGGCAACTGGAGAACTGGACTATTCGAGGAAGCTCAAGAAGCTTTTAAAAATCTGAAACGATCTCTGTCACACGCACCAGCATCAGGAAGGCCACCCTATGACTGACCGTTCCAGTTGTACTGCACAATTCTCGCTGATTGCTCCACTGCGGTTCCTACTCAGAAACAAGGAGACAAACATCGACCGGTGGCTTATGACTCCTCGAAACTAGATCCGGTAGAACGGGGACACCCCATATGTACACAGATCTTGACTGCGATCTACAACAGCTTGCAGTCGGCTGCCAATTTTACTTTGCAACAAGACATAACAGTGTATAGTTCTCACTCAGTTGCTGCCTTGCTCGGGAAAATGCAGACTCAACAACTCACTTTGGCTCACCACAATAAATACGAGATATACAGTACCTGTTAAACAACCCCAAATTTCAGTTTAAGTATTGTACCACCATCAATCCAGCATCCTTTCTCGCCAAACCACCGGAGGAACAAATGGAATTAGGGCATGACTGCCTATTTGTGACAAAGAAGATACCACTGTTAGAGAAGATTTGATAGATAATTCCATGTCAAACCCTGACCTAACCCTGTATGTGGATGGGAGTGCATCAATTGGACCCCGAGTGGAAAGACTTGGCAAAAGTTGGAAGCTAATTGTTGAAACACCATTTTCTGCCCAACAAGTGGAACTGTTCGCCCTGATAAGAGCCTGCATCTGAGGAAAAGACTTAAGAAGAAATGTTTACACTGACTCTAGATATGCTTTTGGAGTGGTCCATGACTTCGGCCAGTTGTGGAAAAATAGGGGGAATTGACTTCAGCGGGAACACAGATATCCCACCAGAAATTGGTATCAGACCTGTTACAAGCCTTAATGTTGCCAAAACAAATTTCTGTTATAAAATGTACTGCCCGTACTACAGGCCAGACCCCAGTAGATGTAGGAAATCGCCATGCCGACCAAGAAGATAAGGAAATGTCCCGGGGGCGCAGTTTGGTTGTACATAAAATGATGAGGCAGACTAAAAGCATAGACAAAGGGAAGTCTCCCTCAGAAAAGCCAATGCCAACCATCCAAGACGTCGTTAGATTACAGGAGGACCTGACCGAGATATAGAAATGAGGAAGCAACTCGGTTGTATAGTTGATTGCATGTCGGGATTATGGGTTATCCCTGCAGGACAAACATGCATGTCAGATGGACTCATAATGTGGGTTATTGAATGTACACACTTTGCAACTCACTGTGATCCCCAAGCAACTGGCGATACACTATTAGCTACATGGTCGCATCCAAAGTTGCAGACTCTAGCTCAGGGGATTAGTAGTCGTTGTCTGATCTGTCAGTAATATAACCCAGGGAAGGGTATAACTTGTGAGAATGGGAGAACACCCTTACCCACGGGTCCCTTTGAGAGCCTCCATATAAACTATATTGAGTTGGAAAGATGTTAGTGTTATAAATATGTATTAGTTATTGTTGATGTTTTTAGCAAATTAATTGAGGCTTACCCCACCACGGACAACAAAGCCTCTACGGTTGTTAAAATACTTATGAAAGAAATTATACCCAGGTATGGGATCCCAACTCGGCTGATTTCAGACAATGGCCCTCATTTTGTTCGACAGGTGAACAAAGAATTTTGCACACAGATGGGTATCCTACAGCAATTACATTGTGCCTATCGGCCACAGGCTGCTGGACTCGTTGAACGAGCCAATCAAACACTAAAAAACAAACTCGTCAAATTACAGGCTGAAACACGGGCTAGCTGGTTTAAACTACTCCCTGTGGCACTGTTCCAGATGCGCACCACCCGAGCAGGGAAGGCACGATTGAGCACAGTAGAGATTATATATGGCCGTCCACTCAGAACCCCATGGAACCAGAATACCCCAAAGGCCGTTCACTTTCACCACATGACAACGGAAATGACTAACTATATTTTATCATTAACCAGGGCATTGAAAGACCTACATTCCAGAGTAGGAGCAGCGTACGTTGAACTCCCACCTCTAACCACTCCACCTAAAATTGAACCTGGTGCTTACGTAATGGTTAAAAATTGGACGATGAAGGCACTGGACGCTTGGTGGGAAGGACCTTACCAGGTCCTCCTCACAACCCCAACCGCTGCCAAGGTAGAAGGGAGAAATGCGTGGGTCCACCTTCACCACTGTAAGATTGTCAGTATTGTGCCTAAAACCTAAACTGCTAACCTCTTCTTTTCTTTGAGAAATCTCTTCCCTGTACAGATAAGATGAGTCACCATGGACACACTGCTGCTGCTCGTCTACCTTGGGATACTGGTAACCATTAGATTCACGAAAATTTGAATATGCTGACGTGATGACCCCAAGAGAATCTTTCACCTATGTGAAGGAGATGCACGGTAATGTGATGACGACAGCAAGGAAGAATTCGGGGAATGGAGCCATACTCGACCGGTGGGATGCCTTGGACTCCTGGCACAACCTAACCAATCATCATTGTTAATCATAATTATGGACTGTTGCCATGTCACCATGTTCGTGTAAATTTGATTATGTATGTCAAAAGGAGGGAGCAAAAGTCTTTATGCCAAGTAAATCCTTTAAGCACAAGGGTCAATATACTGCTCTCAGGAGATTAGATTAGAAGGAACATGAAGAGTTATTATGGAATGATAAAAGGAGGGAATGAGAATATGCAGGAGTGGGGATGCTCTGGGAATGGAAGATAACTGATTAGAATTAGCTTCACTGGTGATTCACGCAGTTAAGACCCAATTCCCCGAATCCATGTGACTCATTTCCCTGAAGCCTGGTAATGACTCCTGATAAGTCTCAGTTTTGTTTCCCTGTAAATATGTGATGCTTACTGATCACTGTTATGTGTTTGTGAATGGGCTACAAGGTTACCACCCTCTGTAAGTTGCTGCCCACTGTATTGATCTACATAAATAGGCTGTCGGGTACAAGAACCGGAATCGATACCCATATACTTCAAAGTAGTGATATAAAAAGATAACAATAAACTAGCAAGAACGGTCTTAGATTGGAGCAGAAGGACAATTTATTTAAATAAAAAAGAACCTAGCAAAGATAAAATGGGAGAATCTCATTGCAGATAAATCTACATATGAAGTTTTTAATAGGTTTATTGGCCAAGTATATACATATACAAGGAATTAGCCTTGATGCTCTGCAAGTAACAACACGACATACAGTAACAATTAAGAATGGGACATAAAACATTCAACATTAATAACAAAACATTGTAGTTTAAACCTGTGAACGAAATAAAATACCAGAGCAAAATAAAGCTACAGACTTTTGCTTATTGAGTAGAGCTAGTACTCATGGAAAAAAACTGTTTTTATGTCTGGCTGTGGCGGCTTTGACAGTCCGGAGTGGAAGTGCTTCCATGAGTTTTTGGCCAGGGTGATTTTACCCGATCGCTTCCTGGCCCTTGCAATGTACAATTCGTCAATGGGGTAAGGTTGCAGCCAACAACCTTCTCAGCTGATCGGACGATTCGCTGCAGCCTCGGGATGTCGTGCTTGGTGACTGAGCCAAACTAGGCCATGAAGGAGAAGGTGAGGACAGACTCTACGATGGCAGTATAGTATATGATGACCATCATTGCCTGTGATAGATTGTGTTTCCTCAGCTGCCACAGGAAGTACATCCTCTGTTGGGACTTTTTGACTGTGGAGTTGATGGTGGCCCCCATTTCAGGTCCTTGGAGATGATGGTTCCAAGGAACTTAAAAGACTCCACAGATGTGACTGCGGTGCTGTTGATGGTGAGTGGGGGAAGGGGAGGGGGAGCTCTCCTAAAGTCTACTATCAATTCCACCGTCTTAAGAGCTTTGAGCTCCAGGTTGTTACGAAGGCACCAGCTGTGTCATTTCCTGTCTGTCGGCCGATTACTCCCCAAACTGGATCAGTACAATCAGGGTTGTGTCGTCCGCAAATTGAGAAGCTTGATAGAGGAGTCTGTGGAGGTGCACAAAAGCTAGCATTCACATGAGAAATTACAAAAATCAAGGCCATCATGTCAGCGTAATTGTGAATGTCACATGTAACAAGTACAGGGAACCCAGGAGGTTTGCAGATAGAGGGTTGGATAAAGAGAAAAAAGGAAACATTTGGGACGTGTAGCGAACTATAAATATGGGAGGCGCATTGAGACTACAAAAAGTGTAGGGGTTGCTTAAAAATAAATCAGGAAGACAAAGAGGGGTCACAAAATACTGGCTGACAGGATTAACGCAAAATCCAAAGATGTCATTGATATATTAAGGACAAGTTAATAACTAGAGAAAGAAAATGGCACATTGGGAACAATCTCTGTGTGAGGCCAAATGGCAAAGTGAGGTCTTAATTGAATATTTTGCATCAGTATTTACAAAGGAAACAAGCTTTTGTATTCGAAGAACTGCAAAGGGAAGGATAACATTCTGGTGCAAATGATTGAGGGTCTGCAAAGAGGAACAATGGAGATTTAAAATAAACAGCATCTTTCTGACAGATTCGGCCCTTGGGAGGCAAGCTCTAGCAGAAGAAATGTGTAGGAAGGAATTGCAGATGCTGGTTTAAACCGAAGATAGACACAAAAATTGGAGTAACTCAGCGGGACACGCAGCATCTCTGGAGAGAAGGAATGGGTCTGAAGATGGGTGTTCCATATCTCCCCTAACTCTCAGTATGATGAAGGGTCTCGACCCAAAATGTCACCCACTCCTTCTCTCCAGAGATGCTGCCTGACACACTGAGTTACTCCAGCTATGTTTGTCTTGAGCTCTAGCAGAATAGCCATTGTGAGAGAGGCTGTGAGTGAGTGTCTTAAGTGAGGAGGCTAAACAATGGAAATGTAAAATAACTTAAGGTCTTTCTTACTTTTCTGTTTAGCATTATTGCAGTCAGGATTGCAGTTCGGGTTGTTTCTGCTCAACCTGCAAGGTGAGGTGAGGTGAGGTGAAATTCCTGACTCACTGGTGATTCCATCTGTGATGAAGTGTATCCAGTTGCATCAAGCAGTCTGAGCTACAGTTATAGCCGGTCTGAAGCAGCCATGAGGCTGCAATCTTCAGAGATAGGAGTTTTGGTGAGGTGTTTATACCCAAGGTGCAGGCGCCCGGTAGCTGGGTGACCACCAGGAAAGGCAGAGAGGATAGGCAGAGAGTACAGGATTCCCCTGAGGCCATTCCTCTCAGTAACAAGTGTATTGTTTTGGATATTGTTGGGGACAATGACCTTAGGGGACAGTGGATTGTCCAGTGAGGCTGTATGGATGGAATTGCAATTTAAAAAGGTTGTTGGTTATTGTAGTACAGCCCCTTCTTCCCCTACCCCAAATAGTTACGGGAATTAGAGGAGGAAAAATGTAGGGAAATCAAAGCCAGCTGCAGAATTATTAGGGTTGTAATATTGGGAGATTTTAAACTTCCAAGTGTCGACAGTGACTGCCATTGTGCTAAGAGCTTGGATGGGGTGGAATTTGTTAAGGTTCTGCATGATAGGCTGTTCTAGATTGCATGGTATCCAAGGAGAGCTAGCTGACTGGATAGAGAATTAGCTTCATGAAAGGTAGCAAAGGATGATGGTGGAAGATTGTTTTTCATGACTAAAGGTGTACCTCAGGGATCGGTGCTGTTTGTGGTTTATATTAACAATGTGGATGAGTTTGTACAAGGCATGATTCTTAAGTTTCCACATGACATTAGAGTTGTCTAAAGCAAAGATGGTTATCAAAAATTACAGCAGGATCTTGCCCAACTGAGCAAGTGGGCTGAGGAATGGTTGATAGAGTTTAATGCAGAAAGCATGAGGTGTTGTATTTTTGGAAGTCAAACTAGGGAAAGACCCTCACAGTGAATGGCAGTGCCCAGGGTAGTGTTGTGGAACAGAGGAATCTCGGAGTACATGTACATAATTCCCTGAAAGTGGTATCATGGGCAGATAGGGTGGTCAGAAGGGCTTTCGGACGTTGGCCTTCATCAATCAGGATATTGAGCATTGAAATTAGGATATTATGTACTGTTGTTCAAGATGTTGGTGAGACCGCATTTGGAGTGTTGTGTTTGGTTTTTATCATACTGCGATAGGAAGGATGTTGTTAAGCTGGATATAATGCATAGAACATTTTTGAGGATTTTACCAAGACTGAGGGCTGAGCAATGTGGAGAGGTTGCGTAGGTTAGGACATTATTCCTTGGGGTGCAGGAGGCTAAGTGGTGATCTTGTTGAGGTGTACAAAATCATGCCTGGAATAGATGAGGTAAATACACAGAGTCTTTAACCCATAATGGGGGTATCAAGTGTAAAAAGACATAGGTATAAGATGAGAGGGGAAGATTCAATAGAAACCTGATGGGTAGGTATATGGAATGAGAAAGTAGGTAGTTGAGGTAGGTACTATAACAGCATTCAAATAGCTTTTGGACAGGTACATGGGCAGGGATGTTTAATGGATAGGGACAAATGCAGGCAGGTGAGACTAGCATTGATAGGGCATCTTGGTCAGCATGGACAAGTTGGGCTGAAGGGTCTGTTTCCATGCTACGATTTTATGTATGACAGGATGCTTTTGTTCAATAGTTAATAAGCATTGATCATTTTTTAGGCTGTTGGCCATTCAGACTATATTTGAAATTGTTCCACAATGCAAAAATTCATTCCTTCTTCATGCATTCCCATATTTTACCCCAGGTGAACAGACTTATTATGGAAAATACTTTGTTGATTCAGCAGATGTCAATGTTGCATTAGTTACTTACTTTTACTATCTTTGACAAAGACTCAAGCAATCTGATAGTGTCCTAAAGTTGTTTGCATTGTCCCAACAGCCGCCGTATAAAAACTCTTCACATGTCCACCTGGATTTGTTGAAGAAGTAGCGATAGCGATATATTTGGCAGGGTCCTACAATCACTGGTTGGAGGCATTTTTTATTTGGCCCTAAAAAAATACAAATCATGTGACTGTAACGTCTGTGGAAGTACAAAATTGTTCAACAAATCACAATTCATGTTGCCAAGAAACAATTCTCAATAGCCGCTCTCGTTTCCTAAATGACCTGTGTTATTGCAGCCATGTTTATAGAATAATTTCAGAGCAATATAAATGGAAAAACCACTGAATCTTTTTGAAACCTTTTCCTTGCCAACTCTACTTTGAAGGGCAATTTTAAATTGCAACTGGATGGAGAAACGGGTGAGTGAAGCCAAGCTTGGGCTCGCAACGCCCAGGGATTTGGGTGCTTTGCAACTGTCGGGACGGGACTCAGCTGGCTTAGAGAGGTGGGCAGGCGGGTGCGTTTAACCTTGATCTGAGGGTTTAATAAAAGCGAGAAACACAAATTTAGCAACAGGAGGATGACGAGGGTTTCCTGTCCACTTCATAGATATGAAGCGTCGCTCGAACTCGTTGATCTTCCAGTTTTCGCCACTGTCAGTGCGACACTGGGAAGGCGAGCGAGAACATTGGGAGGCGGTGGAGAGCAACTCCCAAACGACTCGGCACAGTCACCGATATCATCCACAAGGTGCACCAATGAGCCCTTCTTCACCAGCTGCCGTACCATCCAGTTGACGTGGCAGTTGTTGCGGCTCATGTTGTAGGCACTGGCCAACAGCAATTTCTTCAGGCCGGCGCCACCGGCAGAATGCGCTAAGTCAAACATGGGGCAGAGTGGACAAAGCGATGGCTGACAGGAAGAGCTCGCTGGTGCAGATCAGCGACATCAAAGCACTTGTTTTAAGGTGAAATGACACAAAGTGCAGGAGTAACTCAGCAGGTCAGGCTGCATATCTGTAGAACATGGCCAGGTGACGTTTTGTTCTAAACCCTTCTCCAAACAGATTCAGGCGTAGATAGACAATCAAAACCATATTCCAGGCCAGAACCATCAAGAGTAGTGGGCAAAGTTTTAAATTCACAGGGGGGAGTTTAAAGAAATTGTGCCTGAAACATTCTGCCCGGACTGGTGGTGGAAGCAAGTATCAAGTCAAGAGAAGCAAGAGTGTTTAATTCTCATGAGTCCCATCAATGTAAAAATGAAATTCATACTTGCAGGATTACAAAAGGCCTGTAAAAACAACAAAAGTGGACATATGTAAATTAATAATCACATTACTATTTTTTGCATGCCTGGCTCCTTAGTGAACCGTAGACAGTCAATCGAACTCTATATGTAGAAACACGGAACTACAGAAGTTGGCTTACAAAATAAGATACAGTGTGATCGTAAGTTTATAAGTTATGAGAAGAATTAGGCCAATAGTTCCAATAGTTTGCCCACAACACCACACCACCGACTGTCCTTTTATTATTCAATCCATTGCTTTCTCCCCTTTTAAACAATGTCATACATCAGCAAGTGTATAGAACTTTGATGGCTTAACTATTACAAATGAAAAATAAAAAACTACGGTCAGCGCTTTTGTTTGGTGCCTTTGTTTCCATTTGCTTGCGCATGTTGATTTACAAATTTGAAAGATAATAAGATCTCGTGAAAGTACTCTAAATTAAAACATTATCTAGACTTACAAGAAAGTGCAGATGCTGGAATCTGGACCAATAAACAATCTGCTGGAGGAACTCCATAGACTGAGCTGCATCAGTGGAGGGAAATTGACAGATGACATCTCGAGTTGAAACCCTTCATCTCGACTGAAAGAGTAGAGGGGAGATAGCCAGAATAAAGCAGTGAGAGGAGAGGTGGAGCAAGAGCTTGTACATGGTTGATGGATCCAGGTAAGGAGGGATTCATTGGCAGATTGAATCTGATGGAAATAGTGATATGGAGTTGATAGGTGAAAGTGAATTGGACAGAGGGGAAGTGGATGAGAGGGCGAAGATGGAAAGCGCGAGGTGGACAGATGTAGTGGACGGTGAAGGGAACATAAACTAGGTTAGTGTGGGCTGTGTGTGATTGGGAATGGTGGGGAGATCAGAAGGAGTTAAAGAGTGTCAGAGGGAGGCAGGATTCTTGAAATTGGAGAATTCAATGTTCGTGACATTGGGTTGCAGACAACCCAAACAGAATCTGAGCTCCTGGTGCTCTTGCTTCCATTTCCCCCCACCGTGGATGTGAAGGAGGCCGATGATAGACAGATCAGTGTGGGACTGGGATGAGAAATTAGAATGGCTAGCAACCGGGATCTCCATATTGCCGTTGCTGACAGAACACAGCCATTTGGCAAAACAGTAGCCTATTTTACACCTGGTCTCACCAAAGTATAGGGGACTACATTCAGAATGATAAAGGTGTGATTGGAGGATGTGCAAGTGAATCCCTGCTTCACCTGGAAGGGCTATTGAGGTCCATTTGTGCTGTTTCAATAGCACAATAGCTTAAACAGAGGAAAATCTGAACATTACACAATGCAAATACTGGGTTCTTGTGTCTGTTCAATCTTTATGAGAAGCTGTTGAAATAACTAGGAATTCTTTGACTTCTTTTCCTTTCCCTCTGTGCTGTTGGAATAGTTGCCCAACTAGTCCATTGTTAGAAGTAGGGGAGCACGCTAGAGTTGCTGCCTTACAGCGCCAGAGAACCGGGTTCAATCCAGACTACGGGTGCTTTCTGCATGTTCTCCCCGTGACTACGTTGGGTTTCTCCGGGAGCTCCGATTTCTTAGTTAATTTAAGTTAATTTTCTTAGTTACATTGTAAATTGTCCTTAGTGTGTGTATGTTAGTGTAAATGTGCAGGGGTCACTGTTTGCGCGGACTCGGTGGACCGACGGGACTGTTTCCGCGCTGCATCTCTACACTAAACTAAACTAGGAAAATATATGCGAACAGAAATTTAATAATAATCCGACCACAACGTATCATACATTCATTCTCTGTGGTATTTATATCGGTTTATGTCGCCTAGGCAGCTACCACCTGTAAACTTAACACCTATCTGCATAGAAATAATGTTAAAGGTTGGACATCCGAATCCAGTTTGGGTGCCGGAGGGCAGACATCCCCTTCTAGAAAAAAGCAAGATGTTGTCTTTAATGTCTTTAAATTTGCTTGATATATCAGTAATCACTCCGAATTACACTGATTACAGTCTACATTTTTAAAGCTATTTCAATTACTTTCGGCAAAATTGAAAGGAAAACATTTTCTTTAAACTAGGTTACCGAATCCCGCCGCGACAAGCCGCAGAGACAGCAGCAAGGAGCCGCCGATGAAGGTGAAGACGCCCCACTGCATGGTCGATCAGTCCGGGTGAGTCGGCTGCGCTCTTCGTCCTGCGACCCGACTCTGCTGCGGATCAGCGGTACTGAGCGCATTCACTGCTCACATTTATAGAGCGGGGCTTCACACCGCTGCGCGCAGTCCAGATCATAGAGTCCGGTGTGGCTCCAACTGGTAAACCAACGGCGCCAGTCCCATTACCCCATTGGACCGGGACGTTCAGAACTGGGGGATTATAAACAATGGCAGCCATAATTAAATTTGCAATGATTGTCTATTTTATCCTGCTCCGTCAGGTAAATTGTTGTAAGGGACTGTAAAGAGCCACAAAGATGTACAGCGCGGCAGAGGGGCTTTTGGCCCAAATAGCAACTACCATTAATTTTATATATTTAAGACGGCCACATTTTACATTCTCACCTCTTGTATAACCTGCCGTGCACCTCGGTTCCTGTACCGTTCAAGAATGGACCTGACTTGGAGAAGCAGTGACAGTAAAGCCTGATTATAATGGGCCATTGGGAGGAGGTGTCTGTTAATGCCGATTGCCCGCTGTAACTGAATAAGGTATTATCATTGCATTAGTTGTTTTTTTCCCCCCCTTCACCTTAAACCTATGACCCATCTTGATTGTGGGAGATCATTCATCAAATTGTAAAGCCTTCCATTTCTATTATTGCGTCTGATCCTGCCCTATTTTTCTGTTAGAGGAATTGCAAATGGAAGGCTTGACAATTATGTACAAACGACCCTACCTCTGACCTCATGATGGAGGGAACATCACCAATAAAACATCTGTAAATGGTTGGGTTCAGACACAACCAAGATGATTCGTCTTCCACAATCAAAATCGACTTTGTGCAATGTATGCCTTCAGCCATTGACATGCTTTCCCCTTGACTGCCATTGGGTTCACTTTTCCAAGGACACGTTGATGCCTCACTCTGTTAAATACCATCATGTCATCAATGCCAATCATACTCACCTCATCGCTGGAGTTCAGCTCTTTTGTTTGTCTCTGGATCAAGGTTGGAATCGAATTTAGGAACAAGTGGTCCTGACAGAGACCAAACTGAGCATTGTCAAGCAGGTTAACAGTGAGTATGCGTCACTCAATGTAACTGTGCATGACATCTCCCTTCACTTTGATGATGGGCTTCGGGCAGTTGGGATTCATCCTGTTTTTCTTATTAACAAGATACAGCTGGGCAAATGTCCATAATTTCAGGGAGACGCCAGCCATATAGCTGTACTGGAACAGCTTGTCTAGAGGCACAACTAGTTCTGTGGTTTATTGGAACCTATAAGCTTGGTTTCTCCAGTTAATCTAGCTGATGTTACTACTTGTGGAGTAAACTGACGACGAAAGGCTCACGTCCGTGACGAATGGAGAGGAACATAATCATTGGGCACTGAAATTCCTGGGATCCAGGATATTTTGTTTAGTTTAGTTCATTATTGTCACACATACTGAGGTACAGTGAAAAGCTTCTTTAAGAGAAAAGACTACATGAATACAGTCAAGCCATCCACAGTGCACAGATAAAAGACAAAGGGTACAACATTTACTGCAAGATAAAGTCCAATTATACATAGTTCAAATGTTTCCAATGAGGTAGATGGGAAGTCAGTACCTCAATCTAGCTGATGAGTGGACCATTCAGTTGCTTGATAATAGATGGGAAGAATCTGTCCCTAAATCTGGAGGTGTGCGTTTTCAAACCTTTGTACCTCTTGCCTGATGGAAGAGGGGAGAAGATGGAGTGACCAGGGGGGACACAGGTCCTTGATTATGCTTCTTGATGCTGAAAATACTCATGGCAGCCAACGCTTTTAGGTTGATGACAAGGGGTTTGAGAAGGGGATTATGATCCTCTCCTCTCTCCCGGCCGCCAGCAGATCAGGGCTGTGAACTCACCCGGATTCCAGGCCCAGTTCCCCACCAAGAGTCTGAGAAGGGTCTTGATCCTAAACGTCACCCATCCATGTTCTCCTACCCAGCTGAGTTGAACCAGTACTTTTTATCCTTTTGTATATTCACCAGCAAATGCAGATGTTTGTTTCTGCTAATTATACCATGATAATACCATACTCGTTTACAGCAGACAATCGGCATTAACGGACTCCCGCCCCCCCCCCCCCTCCATCTATGGTACATTACAATGAGGGTTTACTGTACCTGCTTCTCCAAATCAGGTCCATTCTTGAACGGTACAGGAACCGAGGTGCACGGCAGGTTATACAAGGGGCGTGAATGCAAAATGTTGTCGTATTAAATATATGAAATTAATGCTAATGTAGAAAGGTGCTCTGGCGCCAAAAGCCCTGTTGTCACTCTTTATAACACCTTACAACAATTTACCTGAAGGAGCAGGATATAATAGACAATCATTGCGAAATTAATGATTGCTGCCAATGTTTAAAATCCAGCCCGAAAGTCCCGGTCCAATGTGGTAATGGGACTGTCGCCGTTGGTTTACCAGTTGGAGCCACACCGGACTCTCTGATCTGGACTGCGCGCAGCGGTGTGAAGCCCCGCTCTATAAATGTGAGCAGTGAATGCGCTCAGTACAACTGATCCGCAGCAGTACTGCTGATCGGGTCGCAGGACGAAGAGCGCAGCCGACTCACTCGGACTGACCGACCATGCAGTGGGGCGTCTTCACCTTCATCTGCGGCTCCTTGCTGCTGTGTCTGCAGCTTGTCGTGGCGGGAATCGGTACGTAGTCAGAAAAAATAGTTTTACTGGGAACGTAGCCGAAAAGAATTGAGTTATCTTTTTAAAAATGTAGATTGTGATCAGTATTGATTCGGACCCCAAAGGTACTGTCTGACTCACAGAGTTAAGCCCCTGTCCCACTTGGGCAACCTCCACCGCGACTTCTGGCGACCTTAAGCGACTAAAAAAAAATCTAGGTCGCGATGACCTACGATCTCATACGACCTTCCTCGACTTTGTGTATGACCTCCTACGACTATGTTGAAGACCTCCCTCGACTATGAAGAAGACCTCCTTCGACCTCCTTCGACTATGTTGAAGACTGGCTTTGACCATGTACGTTTTACTCGAGGATGGTCTCTGGCAAATTGGTCTGTGAATGAGCCCGACCACCTACCACCTCAGAGGACCACACCGAAAACCAACAACGACCAGTGACAGTGTCTACAGCTCAAATGATCACCTGATAAAATGATGTCATGTCTGCATTTTTTTCTCACCAAAAAACACCAGGTTGTTTTTTTCATCATTCTGAACCATGCAAGCAAGGAAGGAACTAGTTTGGAGGATGTTAGTAAAAATACAACTACTGTTGTTTACAGTAGCCATTTTGCTTCAGCAGCCTTTTAAGAAAGGTAGAAGGGGAAGAGCAAGGGTGAAGAGGAAGCACAAGAAGAGGTCTCAATGGGTGAATGGAGATGATGTGATGGACTGTCCCAGTACACCAGATGACTGGAAGACAGTGGCGCTGGGCTTTGACAAAAGATGGAACTTTAAGCACACATGTGGGGCAGTGGATGGCAAGCATGCCATTCTTGTCCCTCTCCCTGTACCCCTCATTTTCCTTTTCGTACTGGATGGCATTCTGCTGGAACCATTCCTCAAGGTCCCCCTCCTGCTGCCTGGTGAAGGTGTAGGGCATAACCTTCCTCCAGCCCTCCCTCACCACCAATGGGGCATCTGCCTCTGATGCTGTCAGACACAGGAGAAAGGGCTGCTTTGCTGCCTTCAAATGCGGCAGTGAAGGATGGGGTGGTGGTGGGAACATATACTACCACCCTGGTCTCCTCCTCCAGGGGTCACTCATGCAGGGCTACCTCCTCCTGCACTATCACCTCCTGTGGCATCACCTCCCGCCACTCCTCCTCCTGGGTGGGCAACACCTGCATGGCAGGTTTTTTTAGGGTTCTGCCCTCCCCCTGCGCTACTGCCTTTTTGGTGCCATCACACAAGTCTCCACTCCAAAAAACTCTCTAGCTATGAATGAACATACCTTGGAGTGAAAGAGGTGACGTTCTGCTGTTTAAATCACCTTTTTTTCTACTGACCTTTTTTTAACCCCGGAGCTATTAACTTCGACTACCTTCAACCACCCTCAACTACCTACGACTAGCATCAAGACCTACTACGACCGGCTTCGACTAGACCTACGACTAAAAAATATCGATTTTTCCCACGGCGACCTATTTTTAGTCGTGGTCAATTTTTAACATCTTGAAAAATACGCCGTGACCTAGCTGAAGCCTCGACTACGCGGAGACCACTCTCGATGAGTGACGAAGACCTCCTACAACCTCGTGGCGACCTTGCCGCAACTATGGGTCGCAGGCAAACTCGCCAGAGGTCGGGGTGGAGGTCGCCCAAGTGGGACAGGTGCTTTACTCCATCTTTTTGTGTTTTTTTTAAAACTTTCCCTTGATCGTAGTCTGCTTTGATTTGTCGGTTTCACACACTCTTCCATATCTCATGTTTCCCTCTCCATTGACTATCACTGAAGAAGGTTGTCGACCCGAAATGCTGCCTGACCCACTGACTTACTCCAGCAGATTGTGTCTATCTGCGGTGTAAACTAATATCTGCAGTTCCTTCCTACACATTGCATTTCGGTTTCTATGTCTGGTGTTACTTTCATTTATTAGTACAGATTTTCATTGAGATGTATTCATCGAACGCATATCAAGATTTGGTTTATTGATTTATTAAGCAATTTTAGGCAACATCTTGCATTTTTCTAGAGGGGTCTGCCTGCCCTACGCTTCCCAAACGGGATTCGGATAAGTCCAAGTTTCAACATTATTTCTATACAGACATGTGTTAAGTTTATATACGATAGCTGTCAAGGCGACATAAATCGATGTAAGTAAACACAGAGAATGAATGTATGAATGTATGATGTCGGATTATTATTACATTCTTAATCGTATTTTTTCCCTAGTTTAGTTTAGAGATTCAGCGTGGAAACAGACGTCCGACCAGCGATCCACGCACATTATCATACACACACTAGGGACAAAAAGTTAACCAATCCAATTAACCTCCAAACCTGTATGCCATTGGAGTGTGGGAGGAAACCAGAGCTCCGGGTGAAAACCCACGAGGTCACGGGGAGAACATGCAGAGAAGCACTTGTAGTCAGGATCAAACCCGATTCTCTGCCGCTGTTTAGGCAACAACTCTACCGCTGCCCGACTGGTTGCAGTCGACTAGTTGTACAGCTATTCCAACAGCACAAAGGGAAAGGAAAATAAGGCAAAAAGTTCCTACTTATTTCAACAGCTTCTCATAAAGATTGAAAAGCCAGGAAATTGAATAGCACAATTGTTGCTAATAAACACATATTCTGCCATAAGATCACAATATATATTTGCATTGTGTAATTTGCAGATTTTGCCTCTGTTTAATCTTAAAATATTGAGCAACATCATCCATTTAAATGTTGGTCTTGTGATATTGCTTCAGGATATCTAAAACCCAATTTGACGCTTGTCGTGATGTTAAATTCGGAAGAGTTACTCCAAAATGTGAATATTCCCATGACCGAACTGTGACAAATTAGAATAACGTGTATTGACTTGCCACATCTGAGATTCTGTCTATTTCAGGGAACAAATCTACACCCCGCCCCAAACTCCCCCACCCACTCGTCCACATCTCCCCCATTCCCTGCTCTTCTGCTCTCTCTCTCTCTCTCTCCTCCAAGACAGAACAAGGATAGATAACAACAAAAAAGACCTGATGGAGGGACTCAGTGGTCTGACAGCATTCTGTGGAGTGAAAAGAACAGTCAATGTTATTTTTGCATTGAGTCGTTTCATCTGTACTGAAAGAACTGAGGGGAAATAGCCACTACTAAGGTGGGGGAGGGAGCGTGTGGAGATATGGAGCCAGAGTTGGCAAGAGGAAGGTGGATACAATTCAGGTGTTTTTTGTTTTGCAGGTAACAATTAGGTGTGGGAGGGAAGGGTTGGGAGAGTGACAGAGGCTGTAGAACAAGTGTAGAACTAGGAGTTGTAAGATGTGGCGTGTAGGAAAGAAACTGCAGATGCTGGATTAAACCAAAAATAGACACAAAAAGCTAGAGTAACTCAACGGGACAGGAAGCATCGCTGGAGAGAAAGAATGGGTGACGTTTGGGTCGAGACCCTTCTTCAGACTGGTTAGTGCTAAGGGAAACGATAGATATAGACAATGATGTGGAGGGATAAAGAACATTGAATGAAAGATATGCAAAAAAGTATCGATGATAAAGGAAACAGGCCATTGTTAGCTGTTTGTTGGGTGAAAACGAGAAGTTAGTGTGACTTGGGTGAAGGAGGGATAGAGAGAGAGGGAATGCTGGGGTTACTTGAAGTTAAAGAAATCAATATTTATACCACTGGGCTGTAAGCTGCCCAAGAAAAATATGAGATGCTGTTCCTCCAGTTGGCATTTAGCATCTCTCTGACAATGGAGAAGACCTAGGACAGAAATATATCATCCCTTTTCCACACCGATCTGTTTATCCACAGCCTCCTCCACTTCCAGTGAGAGGGCAAATGCAAATAAGAGCAACAGGAGTTCAGATTCTGTTTGTCTAGTCTATAACCCAATGTCATGAACATTGAATACACCAATTTCAAGAATCCCACCCTGCCTCTGTCAGTCTTTACCTCTGTCTGTATCTGTCCATCACTCATACTCTTCCCGCTGGGACCTCTCATACACTACCCATCTGTCAAAAATCAACTCCCTTTTTTTCATTTCATTTTTCACCTTCCATACAAATTCCATTCCCTTTGTCTCCTTCACTTATCAACTCACTATTTCCAACTGATTCAATCTGCCAATGAACCCCTCCTTACCTGTATCCATCTATCATGTGGCAGCTCTTGCCAACTCTCCTCTCATTGCTTTATACTGGCTATCTCCCCTCTACTCTTTCAGTCCAGATGAAGGGATTTAATTCGAGGCATCATCTGTCCATTTCCCTCCACTGATACCGCTCAGTCTATTGTTCCTCCAGCAGATTGTTATTGTTCCAGATTCCAGCATCAGCACTTTCGTGTATGTCTAGAAAATTATTTAATTTTGAGTACTTTCACAAGATCTCTTATCATCTTTAAAAGGTGTAAATCAACATGCCCAAAGAAATGGACACAAAGGCACCAAACAAAGGAGCTGACCACAATATTTTATTTTTCGTTCGCAAGATATCAAAGGTCTGGACAATATTGATGTATGCCGTTGTTTAAAAGGGGAGAAAGCAATTGATTGAATAACAACAGGACAGTCAGTAGTGTGGTGTAGGGGTAAACAATTGCAAACATTTCTAACAATGATGTAAATCAACATTTGGGGAGGCACAGGGCAACCAATGACCATCATCATTGACTTAAAACATACAACATAGAGCAGTGCAGCATAGAGACCGGCTCTTTGTCCCACAATATCTGTGCTGAACAGGATGCCAAATTTAACGGACTTTCTCCGCATGCACGTAATCCTTCTCTCACCTGCATTTTCATGTTCCTTTCTAAAAGCCTCTTATTTGCCACTATTGCATCTGCTTCCAATGCAATAAAGACATCCAGTATCTTCTAAGACCTACATCACCCAGACCACTCTCTTATTTCCCCCAGGATGAAGGGATAGGAGTCAGAAAACCGTGACCACCAGGAACAAAAAAGCTTCTTCCCAACAAACATCAGGCTTTAGAACACTATCCAACACTAACCTTAACAATGGACTTGTATTGAAAAAAAAGGCAGAAATGCTGGGGTAACTCCACGGGTCAGGCAGCATCCCTGGAGAACATGGGTTGCTGACATTTCGGGTCGGCCTCTGCTACCGACTCCAAACGTTGAGTTACTCGCTGTGTTGCTGAGTTACTCCAGTACTTTGTGGTAGAAGAAGGGTCTTGGCCCGAAACGTTACCTATTCCTTCGCTCCATAGATGCTGCCTCACCTGCTGAGTTTCTCCAGCATTTTTAGCTACCTTCCAGTATTTTGTGGAGTGACTCACAGTTACTCCAGCACGGGTGTCAGGGGGTAATGGGGAGAACGCAGGAGAATGGGGTTGAGAGGGTTTCAGGCACAAATTCTTCAAACTTTCTCGCTCTCTTTAAATCTTTGCCCACTACTACTGATGGTTCTGGCCTTGGAAAACGGTTTTGATTGTCTATCTACACCTGAATCAGTCCGAAGGAGGGTCTTGTCTGAAACGTCACCTATCCATGTTCTACAGAGATGCTGCCTGACCTGCTGAGTTACTCCAGCACTTTGTGTCGTTTCACCTTCAAACCAGTGCTTTGATGTCTGTCGGTGGCAGCGGCCTGAAGAAATTGCTGTTGGCTAGTGTCTACAAGATGAGCTGCAACAACTGCCGCGTCAACTGGATGGCGCGGCAGCTGCTGAAGAAGGGCTCACTGGTGCACCTTGTAGATATCTCCCTTGTTCTCGCTCGCCTTCCCAGTGTCGCACCGACAGTGGCCAAAACTGGAAGAGCAGCGAGGTCGGACGACGCTTTTATATCTATGAAGCGGACAAGAAGCCTTCGCCATCCTCCTGTTGCTAAAATTGTGTTTCTCACTTTTATTAAACCCTCAGATCACGGCAAACCCCACCCGCCCGCCCAACTCTCTAAACCACCTGTGTCCCGACCCAACAGCTGCAAAGCATCCAAATCCCTCGGCGTTGCGACCCCAAGCCTGGCTTTACCCGCCCGATTCTCCATCCAGTTGCAATTTAAAATTTCCCTTCAAAGTAGAGTTGCCAAGTAATTGGTTTCAGGAAAAATCTGTTTTTTTTCCTATAAAATTCTATAAACATGGATGTATTAAAACTGGTCATTTAGGAAACGGGAGAATTGTGTACGTAAATCGCCTATTAGATTAGTTGGGCCGTACCTGTACATTGATTGTACACTGACTGAAAATTACAACCATTTTGTGAATTTTAATTCTGGCAGTACTTTTACTTATCATCTTGGAATAGTTTGCATAGGGTCCTTACACGGCAGGTGAGGTCAGGACACCTAACCCGTACTGTTGCCATGCAACGCCTTCTGGAGTACAAGCGGTGAACTTCAGGTAAGTGATAGGTATGGGCAGGCATGTGCAGAACCTAATTCAAAAGAGATTATTACTTTTCCAGGCAGGCAGAAGTTAACAAGAAAGACTTTCCAAGCAGGTAGAAGCAATGTGACCACGGTGCTGTCAGGTTGGAACCCAAACTGCATCTAAAATATCCTAATGGTGTAGAGTAAAAACACCTTAAGACTTACTTAAAGGTAGGGAAAAAAGCTGGAGAAACTCAGCAGGTGAGGCAGCA
>JAXLNO010002369.1:0-157867 GCA_038087875.1 Malacoraja senta
CCCCCTAACGCCCCCTCTCTCTCCATCTCTCACTCTCGCTTTCTCTCCCTATCTCTTTCCCTCTCTCTCTATATCTCCCTCTCTCCCTCTCTCTTTCTCCTCCTCTCTCAACCCCATTATCGCTCTCCCCTCTATCTACCCCTCTCTCTCTACTCTCTCTCTCTCTCTCCCTCCCCCCGTCTCTCTATCTCTCTCCCATCTCTGTACACCCCTGTCTCTCTCCCTCTCTCTCTCTCCCTCTCTCTCCACCTCTCATTCTCACTCTCACTCCCTCTCTCCCCTCTCTCTCCCCTCTCTCAATCTGCCCCCTCTCTCTATACCCCCTCTACCCCCCTCTTTCTCCCCCTCTGTCTATCCCTCTCTCTGTGCCCCCTCCCTCCCCCTCTCTCTATCTCCCCCTCACCCCCTCTCTCTCTCCCATCTCTCTCTCTCTCTCCCTCCCCCTCTCCCCCCCCCTCTCTCTCTCTCTCTCTGTGTGAAACAGAGTAAACCTGTGTGTGAAGTTTGCACCAGGTACAGCACTAACAAATAAACTGATTTAAACTGTGACCTGACAACAGTTTGTACAAACAAATACGATCAAATAGAACAAGTTGTCCTACAACTTTAGGCTGTGTACACCATACACAAGAAGAAGTCACCTTGAAAGATCAACCCTCATCCCCCTGTGCCCCAAGGAATAAAGCACTAGGCTGCTGAATCTGTCCTAGCTCAGGCCCTCGATTCTTGCCAACATCCTCGTGAATCTTCTCTACGGCATTTCCACCTTGACACCATTTTACCGATACCAATGTGTCCCAAAACTGAACACAACACTGTAAATGTGGTCTCACTAACGTCTTGTACATGTGCAACATGACCTCCAAACCTCTAGACTCAATGTTCTCTCTGATGAAGGCCATGACAAAAGCCTTTTAAACCACCATATCTCCATGTGGTGTTACTTTAAACACACTGTGTACCTGTCGTCATAGATCCCTCTGCTCTATATTTTATTCACCTTTCTGTCTTGGTTCCAGCACATCGGTACTGACACCTCTGGACTCACTGATGGTGTCACTTCCCATCTGTGTCTGATTCTCAACACACTTGCACCACAGCTGAACATCCAAATAAAGACAATCTAGACTTCACTGCTCCTCCAAGTGTAGCACTCGCTCTCCTCAGTTGTACTTCAAATATCTGCCAGCCCCCTTTGTGTAGTTCTGGTCACCATATCATAGAAATGATGTCCTATTGCCAGAGGCAGTGCAGACCAGATTCACAGGATGTTTTCAGGAATGGACAGCGTTAGTCCAATGGTCTTTATTGTCACGTGTACTGGGGTACAGTGACATTGATTTGTTATACAATGATACAAATAAAGCATCAAGATACATAACTAGATAAAGATTAAACAGAAACATAATCTTGATAGAAGACAGATTGGATCGGGTGTGATTGGAAAAAATCGTGTCTCTTTGGAGCAAGAATACAGAGGGGCGACCTTACTGAGGCTTGTCAAATGATGTCAACTACAGCAGGATTGAGTGGATGGTCACGGATATTTCTCAGGCTGGGAGAATCTAAACCCAGAGACCAGGTTTAATAGAAAGGGGAAAGATTGAAGGGAATTCTGACGGGCAGGTATTCCACACCAAAGGTGGAGCAATCTATACATGAGGAGGTGGGGCAGATACCATCACCGCAAATAAACAGCATTTTGACGGCTGTCTCGGATAGGAATGGAGGAAATGGGTCAAATACAAGTGAATGAGATCACCCTAGATAGGCATATTGGTCTGCATGGACGTCGGGTCGATGGGCATGTTTCCATGCTGTTTCCGTGCCCATTTCACACACCACTGGAATCAGCGGTTCTGTAAACTCTAGTGTGCCCTGTCTGTCATCGACCTCCCCAGTTGGAGCCATATTGCAGACCACATCACTGACTACACAACAGTGGCGATACTGTTATGGGTGGTGCTGTCACTAACAACGGAGGCTCATCGTTCATCTCCCTCCCAAGTGTCCAACAGGTGCTTCACTGTCCTCAAACTAAACTCTAGCCTGGAAATCCAAGGAATTCAACATCAATTGCTGTCCAATTTTCTCAAATCTGCAAATTAAACAACAAAATGATATAACTGTCTGTAATATACGTTGGTCATTTTAATATGTCACTGATTATTGAAGTGTCTTTCAGTTTCCACGTGTACCAGGTATACACAGCAGAACGGAGAAATGCTCTCTTGAATTAATTGATAAATAGGCACAGAAATACAGACTGAGTGTGTAAGAGGTCTCTCTAAATTCACTTTGAAGTTTGACAGGGCATCATATAGAAACATTCAATTCTTAAGGGATTGGGACAGGCAAGAACTGTTCCCGATGTTGGGGGAGTCCAGAAACAGGGGTCGCAGTTTAACAATAAGGGTTCGGCCATTTCAGACTGAGGTGAGGAAAGTATTTTCATCCAGAGTTGTGAATCTGTGGAATTATCTGCCACAGAAGGTAGTGGAGGCCAATTCATTGGATGTTTTCAAGTAAGAGTAGAGTCTGAAGAAGGGTCTCGACCTGAAACGTCGCATATTCCTTCTCCCCATAGAAGCAGCCTCACCAGCTGAGTTTCTCCAGAATTGTTTTTAATCTATGTTAGATACAGCTCTTTGGGCTAAACGGAATCAAGGGATATTTTGAGAAAGCAGGAACGGGTATTGATTGAGGATGATCAGCCATGATCATATAGAATGGCACGAAGGGCCGAATGGGCTACTCCTGCACCTATTTTCTATATGTCTATGTTTCTAAACCCCTGTGGACAGCCCAGACGGATGAGTTGGTCATTTACATTCAGACCGACCTTGATGTCTGATCTGTGGGTTTGAATTCACATCTACCTGTCGACTGGTCTGAAGTAGTTGACTACAAAATAAACAGCAGATTGAACAGACCCACAGCTAGTGTTCCCCAACGGGAACTAATATTCCCACTGGACGGAGGTTACAGCACCGTTACGTAACTACCCCTTCTCAGTTCTGAACTTTAATTTTCCACATTATGTGTTTTTCTTTCCATTGTATCCCGGAGAGTGGCAATTAGTATTTTTAACCACTGTTAATTAAGATGAAAACAACAAGTTAATGCATCTTCACGTGCCGTGTTTACCAGCGTGGATAGAGCAGCAAGATGGAGTTAGTGCTCATTACAGATGAGATTAATTATGGATACTGAACTTCAGTTAACCCTTTCTAGTCAAAACATTTGAAATAACAACCAGTTGCCAGTTCCGTCGCACACTACCCAGATATATTTTCACCAGTGGCAACTCTGACAACATTTGCCTTGTAGAAGATTGGACATGTTTGCAGGTTACCTATCCATGTGCGACCATTGGACAAACTGCTGTAATAATAATGTTAACAAGTGTGATTAACCGGTTTGTCTTAAAATGAATCTGTTCTACGATCCCAGCGCAGAGATCCGTGGCCAAGTGAGGAATATCTTACTGCACTATTTGTACACACACACACCCTCCAGTTATAGAGCCATAGAGACATAGAGTCTCACAGCATCTTCAGCCCAGCCTGCCTGCCTGCTTGCCCACACCCGGCCAACATGTCCCATCCCCATATTCCTATAAATGGCCTGTCGGTCTGTCTGTCCATGCACCTGTCTAAATGTTCCTTAACGTTTGCCGTAGTACTTTTTAGTTCGTACCTTTATATAGTTACAAGGAGAGATAGATGAATGGATTGAAATTTGGCTTCAGGGAAGGAAGCAGAGGGTGATGGTGGAAGGAAAGTTGCTTCTCAGACTGGAGGCCTGTGACTAGTGGTGTGCCTCAGTGTTCAGTGCTGGGCCCGTTACTGTTTGTCATCCACATCAATGATTTGGATGAGAACTTACAGAGCAAGTTTAGCAAGTTTACAGATGATACAAAAGTGGGTGGTTTTGCAGATAGTGAAGATGGTTGTGATTAATTGTAGTAGGATCTTGATCGAATGGCCAAGTGTGCTGGGGAATGGTGGATGGAATTTAATGCAGAGAATTGTGAGGTGTTCGATTTTGTGAAGTCTAACATGGGGAGGATCTACACAGTGAATGGTGGGGCTCTAGGTACAATTGTAGAGCAGAGGGATCTTGGAGTGCAGGTGCACAGTTCCTTGAAGGTGGAATCACAGTTGCTGTAGATCGGATGGTCAAAAGGCTTTTGGCACATTGGCCTTTCCCTGGCAGAGTATTGAGTGTAGAGGTTGGGAGGGTCATGTTGGAGATGTATAAGGCCTTAGTGAGGCCACATTGGAGTATTGTGTTCAGTTCTGGGTACTGTGTTATTGGAAAGATGTTGCCAAACTAGAAACTTTACAGATACATTTTACAAGGATGCAGCAGCCAGGGTCTGGCCTGTGGGGAGTGGTTGAGTGGGCAGGGACCCTATTCCTTGAAGCGCAGGCAGGAGGAAGAAGGGTGAGGAAGAGGTGTATAAGATGATGAGAGGACTAGCGGGTAGAATATAAGGAATTCTGATGTACGTTTACTCTCAGCAGACGGACCTTGCTGTGTGGTCTGTGGGTTTGAAAGGTGAAAGATTTAAGGGAATAGACAAAAGACAATAGACAATAGGTGCAGGAGTAGGCCATTTGGCCCTTCGAGCTAGCACCGCCATTCAATGTGATCATGGCTAATCATTCCCAATCAGTACCCCGTTCCTGCCTTCTCCCCATATCCCCTGACTCCGCTATTTTTTAAGAGCCCTCGTTCTTGAAAGCATCCAGAGAACCTGCCTCCAACACCTCTGAGGCAGAGAATTCCACAGACTCACCACACTCTGTGAGAAAAAGTGTTCCTCGTCTCCATTCTAATTGGCTTACTCCTTATTCTTAAACTGTGGCCCCTTGTTCTGGGATCCCCCAACATCGGGAACATGTTTCCTGCCTCTAGTGTGTCCAACCCCTTAACAATCATATAAGATGATTGTTTCAAGAGATATCCTATCATCCTGCTGAACTCCAGAGTGTACAAGCCCAGCTGCTCCATTCTCTCAGCAGGTCACAGTTCCGCCATCCTTGTAAACCTACACTGTACTCCCTCAATAGCAAGAATGTCCTTCCTCAAATTAGGGGACCACATCTGCACACAATACTCCAGGTGTGGTCTCACTAGGGCTCTATACAACTGCAGAAGGACCTCTTTGCTCCTATATTCGATTCCTCTTGTTATAAAGCCAACATGCCATTCGCTTTCTTCACTGCCTGCTGTACCTGCATGCTTACTTTCATAGCCTGAGGTACAAGGACCCCCTGATCCCGTTGGACATCCCCTTTTCCCAACTTGACGCCATTTAGATAGTAATCTGCCTTCCTGTTTTTTGCTACCATAGTGGATAACCTCACATTTATCCACATTAAACTTCATCTGCCATGCATCTGCCCACTCCCCCAACCTGTCCAAGTCACCCTACATTCTCATAGCATCCTCCTCACAGTTCACACTGCCACCCAGCTTTGTGTCATCTGCAAATTTGCTAATGTTACTTTGAATCCCTTCATCCAAATCATTGATTTATATTGTAAATAGCTGTAGTCCCAGCACCGAGCCTTGCGGTACCACACTAGTCACCGCCTGCCATTCTGAAACTGACCCGTTAATCCCTACTTTGTTTCCTGTCTGCCAACCACTCCTCTATCCATGTCAGCACTCTACCCCAATACCATGTGCCCTAATTTTGTACACTAATCTCCTATGTGGGACCTTATCAAATGCTTTCTGAAAGCCCAGGTACACTACATCTGATGGGCAGGCAGGTATTCCACACCAAAGGTGGAGCATCTCTTCATAAGTGGTGGTGGGGGCAGATACGTCACAGCAAATAAACAGCATTTGGACAGCCGTTTGTCTCGGATAGGAATGGAGGGATATGAGACAAATACACGTGAATGAGATCACTTGTAATCTCATTCACATCATGGACATCATGCCTCATAGGCATCTCGATCTGCATGGATGAATCAGGCCGAAGGGCCTGTTACCCTGTTGTTCTCATGAACATTTACACAGCACTGGAATCACCGGTTCCGTTAATCCTCATGTGATCTGTCATCGGCCTACCGGCCAGCCCAGTTGTAATTCCCTCGTCTAAATCGTCAATAAATATTATAAGTATCTGGGGTCCCAGCACTAAGTCTTCCGGCACCCCACTAATTCCTGCCTGCCATTCTGAAAAGGACCCTTCATTCCTACTCTTTGCTTCCTGTCTGCCTATCAGTTTTGTATCCATGTCAATACCTTGTCCCAATACCATGTGTTCTAGTTTGCACACTAATCTCTTGTGTGGACCTTGTCAAAGGCTTTTTGAAAGTCTAGATCCACCACATTCACTGGTTCTCCCTATCCATTCTACTTGTTACAACCTCAATAAATTCCAGAAATTAGTCAAGCATGAATTCCCCTTCATAAATCCATGCTGACATTGACCGATCCTATTACTACTTTCCAAATGTTGTTACATCCTTAACAATCGACTGAGGCATCTTCCGCACTACCAACGTCAGTCTAACTGGTCTATAATTCCCCGTTTTCTCTTTCCCTCCTTTCTTAAAAAGTGGGCTTACATTCGCTACACTCCTGTCCACCGTAACTGATCCAGATCTATAGATCATTGGGAAATAATCACTGATGCATCCACGATTTCTCGGACCACTCCTTGAGTACTCTGGGATGCAGACCATCAGGCCCTGGGGATTTATCTGCCTTCAGTCTCAACAGTTTGCATAACACCATTTCCTGTGGACTATGTGGACTGTCTTCAGTTCCTCCTTCCCGCTAGATCCTTGGTCCCCTAGTTTTTATGGGAGATTGCTTGTGTGTCCCTTGGTGAAAACAGAACTAAATGTACCTGTTTTACATCTGGGGTTGTGGGAATACGAGGGAGGCTCTCAGTATACCATGGCATATAGTTCAGGTTCAGAAATGAGGATAATTAATATGTTAATAATTCTGATACTAGATCGCAACTGGACCCCAACCATTCGGCCCTTCAACCCAGCACCGCCATTCAATATGATCATGGCTGATCCTCCAAAATCATTCGACCGTTCCGGCTTTTCCCCCATATCCCTTGATTCCCTTAGCCCAAAGAGCAAAACGTAATTCTGTCTGAAAACATTTGGTGAATTGGCCTCCACTGCCTTCTGTGGCAGAGAATTCCACACATTCACAAACTCTCTGCGTGAAAAAGTTTATCCTCATCACTGTCCTAAATGGCTTACCCCTTATTCTTAAACTGTGACCCTGGTTCTGGACTCCCCAAATATCGGGAACATTTTTCCTGCATCTAGCCTGTCCATCTCTAAGAATGTTATATGTTTACAGTATAAGAGCCCCCCCTCATCGTTCTAACCTCCAGCGAATGCAAGAACAGTCGACCCATTCTTTCATCATATGTCAGTCCGCCATCCCGGGAATTAACCTGGTGAACCCACGCTGCACTCCTTCATTAGCAAGAATGTCCTTCCTCAAATTAGGAGACCAGAATTGCAACATTCTCCAGGTGCAGTCTCACCCGGGCCCTGTACGGACTGCAGTAGAACTCCTTGCTCCTAAACTCAAATCCTCTCGCAATGAAGGCTTTATTCCTTAGTGAAGACAGAAATAAAGTACTTGTTTACGGGGGTTGTGGATATTACTAAAGCAGAGATAGATCGATTCTTGACTTCTACATGTATCAGAGGTTAAGGGGAGAAGGCTGGAGAATGGGACAAGGATGGAGAGATAGATCAGCCATGATTGAATGGTGGAGTAGACTTGATGGGCCGAATGGCCTAATTCTACTGCTATCACTGATGCCCTTATGACATATCCTTCCTGTACTCCATCCCGTTATTGGTCCTGATTCACCCCACCACAGTGTTGTCGTTTGCAGACTTGTAGATGGAATTAGATCCACATTTGGCCTTGGTGTCATGTGTATAGGGAGTGTATTAGAGGACTGAGAACGCATCCTTGCGGGGCACCAGTGTTGATGATTATTGTGGATGAGATGCTGTCACCTATCTTCACCGATTGGAAGGGTCAGAAAGTTGTAGATCCAGTGGTTAGAGGGTGGAGCTGATTCCTAGTTCCAGCAGCTTGGAGATCAGTTTGGATGGGATTATGGTGTTGAAGGTGGAGCTATAGCGGATAGGTAGGAGTCTAACGTGGGACAATTCCTAATGTACCAATTCTTGCTATTGAGGGAGTGCAGCGTAGGGTCACCAGGTTAATTCCCTGGATGGTGGGACTGACAAATGATGAAAGAATGGGTCGACTGAGTTTATATTCACTGGAATTCAGATGAGAGGGGATCTTATGGAAACATGTAACATTATTAAGGGATTGGACAGGCTTTGTTCCTGCATCTAGCCTGTCCAATCTCTTAAGAAGTGTAATATGTTTCTATAAGATCCGCTCTCATCCGTATAAATTCCAGTGAACATAAACTCAGTCGATCCATTCTTTCATCATTTGTCAGTCCCGCCATCCAGGGAATTAACCTGGTGACCCTATGCTGCACTCCCTCAATAGCAAGAATTGGTACGTTAGGAATTGGCCTACATTAGACTCCTATCTATCCACTATCTGACGTTGGGGGAGTCCAGAAGCAGTGGGGTCACAGTTTGAGAATAAATGATAGGCCATTTAGGACAGAGAACATGCAAACCTTTATCACCCAGAGAGTTGTGAATCTGTGAAATTGTCTGCCACAGACGGCATATTTCACTGTCTGTTTTCAAGAGAGAGTTAGATATAGTTCTTAGGGCTAATGGAATCAAGGCATATGGGGAGAAAGTAGGAATGAGGTACTGATTGTGGATGATCAGCCATGATCATTTTGCAGGCTGGAAGGGCTGAATGGCCTATCTCTGCACCTATTTCCTATGTTTCTATGCCACCTTGTGGTCTATGTATTCCAGAGATGGGTTTAGGGCCGGGAGATGGTCACTGCTGGAGACCGGCTGCGTTGATGAGCAAACTGTAATGGATCAAGGCTGGCTGGGATACTGGAGTTAATATGCTCCAACACCAGTCTCTCAAAGCACTTCATGATGGTGGATGTCAGAGCCACTGCCCTGTGCTTATTACGGCACATACCTTACTTGTGAATGGTAGATTAAATCATGCTCCTCGTGAACTTGTACACCTCAATAAGGTCACACCTCATGCTCCCACTCTCCAAAGGAAAAGGCCCCAGATTATCCAACCTCTCCCCATATCAAGTCTGCCAGCCCAGGTAACATTCCTGGTGAATCTCGTTTGTAGCCTTTCCAATACAATGGCATCCTTCCTGTGGCTTGGTGACCAGAGTTGTGCACAGTACTCCAAGTGTGGTCTTACCAACGAGTTGTACAGATGTATCACGATGCCCTAACCTTTGTGCTCAGTCCGCTTGCCCATGAAGGCAAGTGTCTTCTTCACCACCGTGTCCACCTGACTCGCCACTTGTAGGGAACCTTGCACAGAGTCACATCGCACGGAAATAGACCCTTCAGCCCAACTTGCCCATTCTGACCAAGATGCCCCATCTACACGTCCCACCTGCCCGTGTTTGGCCCATGTCCCTCTCACACTCTCCTGTTCGTATCCTTGTCCAAATGTACTTCAACTGTTGATATGGTACTTGCCTTAACTACCTCCTATGGCAGCTTGTTCCATCTACCCACCACCCTCTGTCTGGTGGAGAAACCGGAGCACCCGGAGAAAACCCACACAGTCACGGCAAGAACATACAAACTCCACATAGACAGCACCCGAAGAGTGGATGGAACCGGGGTCAATGTGTAGTAATGGTAAACTACACCCTCAATAGAGATATCTATCTTTATTGGAATTAAATTTATGAACAAAGTATTATGAACATGTGCACCGGGATTCTGTCTGATGCAAACATATCGAGCGATGTCCCTTAAAACTTTTACAGTAACCAGGAGATACAAGAACTACAGATGCTGGTTCAAAATAAAGACACAGTGTGCTGGAGTATCTCAGCGCGTCAGGCAGCATCTCTGGAGAACATGGATATGTGGTGTCTTGGTTGGGACCCTTCTTCAAACTGATTGTGTTGGGGGGGGGATGAGAAAGGTGGAGAGAGGGTCATGACAAACCTTGGTGAGTGGTGGGTGGATACAGGTGAAGGGGGTGTGGTTGATAAGCAGATGCTTAATGGTCAATGGGCATGGAGTCATACAGCATGGAAACAGGCCCTACGACCCAACTTGCCCACTCCAAACAACATGCTCCATCTACACTATGTCAACTGGCCCATGTCCCTCTACACCTATCCTATCCATGTACCTGCACAGATATATCTCATGTATATTGATAGTACCTGCCTCAACTACCTCCTCTGGCAGTTCGTTCCATATACACAACGCCCTTTGTGTAAATAGTCACTCCTCATGTTCCTATTAAATATTTCCCCCCTCACCTGATACCCATGTCCCTGGTCTTGATTTCCCTAATCTGGGCAACAGACTGTGTATTTACCTGATCTGTTGCTCTCATGATGTTCTACATTTCTATAAGATCACTCCTCACCCTCCAACGCTCCAATGAATAATGTCCTAGCCTGCCCAATCTCCCTCTATAGCTCAGGCCCTCGTGTCCTGGCAACAGCCTGGTAAAACTTATCTGCACCATTTCCAGCTTGACAACATATCTCCTGTAACACGGTGATCAACACTGAACACAATACTCTAACTGTGTTCTCATCAACGTCTTATACAACTGTAACATGACCTCCCAACTTCTACACAATACTCTGATGCACGCCAATGTGCCAAATGCCTTTTTAATCACCATATCTACCCATCATGCCACTTGCAAGGAACTATGTAACTGCACTCGTAGATCCCTCTGCTCCACAGCACTTCCAAGAGCCCAACCATTCACTGTGTAGGTGCTGCCCTTATTAAACTTCACAAAATGCAACACCTCACATTTCTCTGTATTAAACTCCATCAGACATTCCTCAGCCCACCTGCCCAACCGATCAAGATCTTGCTGCAATTTCTCACAAACATTTTCAGTATCTACAATACCACCCAGTTTAGTGTCAGCTGCAAATTTGTAGCTCATGCCTTGTACGTTCTCACCACTAGTCACAGGCCTCCCGTCTGAAAAACACCTTCCACCATCACCCTCTGCTTCCTTCCATGAAGCCAAGTTTCTATCCATTGAGCTATCTCTCCTTGGATCCCTTGCAATCTTACCTTCCAGAGCAGCTTACCATGTGGATGCTTGTAAAATACCTTTGCTCCAATCCACATATACAACGTCGACAGCTCTGTCATCATCAACGTTTTTGGTCACATCTTCAAGAAGCTCAATCAGGTTGGTGAGACACGATCTCCCACGTACAAATCTGTGCTGACTATCCCTAATCTGCCCTTGTCCATCTCAGTACATGTATATCTGATGTCACCTTCCTGTCGTATAACTGTACTCTATTGTACAACACTCTCAACGACTCTATCATTTACTGAGCTCTTGACATAGCAAAGCATCACCTGAGACTTGTCACAGTTCCTCTGCTGTTCCTCAGCTGGCTTTTGGGAAACCTACAGAATCCCATCAGATTGAATGCACCTTTCCTATTTAATGCTCTGCCCATGTACCGAGGTACAGTGTCCAGCTTTGTTTTGCATGCTATATAATCAGATAAGGATATACTGAACATAAACACAATCAAGTCAAACTGGAGTACAACAGATGGAGCAAAGTGCAAGATACAGAGTGTAGAATATATCTCCCAGCATTGTAACACATCAGTTCCAAAGACAAAGTCTATGATAACATTGAACATTCATGTGTACAGGTAAACATAGAAACATAGAAACATAGAAATTAGGTGCAGGAGTAGGCCATTCGGCCCTTCGAGCCTGCACCGCCATTCAATATGATCATGGCTGATCATCCAACTCAGTATCCCGTACCTGCCTTCTCTCCATACCCTCTGATCCCTTTAGCCACAAGGGCCACATCTAGCTCCCTCTTAAATATAGCCAATGAACTGGCCTCGACTACCCTCTGTGGCAGAGAGTTCCAGAGATTCACCACTCTCTGTGTGAAAAAAGTTCTTCTCATCTCGGTTTTAAAGGATTTCCCCCTTATCCTTAAGCTGTGACCCCTTGTCCTGGACTTCCCCAATATCGGGAGCAATCTTCCTGCATCTAGCCTGTCCAACCCCTTAAGAATTTTGTAAGTTTCTATAAGATCCCCTCTCAATCTCCTAAATTCTAGAGAGTGTAAACCAAGTCTATCCAGTCTTTCTTCATAAGACAGTCCTGACATCCCAGGAATCAGTCTGGTGAACCTTCTCTGCACTCCCTCTAGGGCAATAATGTCCTTCCTCAGATTTGGAGACCAAAACTGTACGCAATACTCCAGGTGTGGTCTCACCAAGACCCTGTACAACTGCAGTAGAACCTCCCTGCTCCTATACTCAAATCCTTTTGCTATGAAAGCTAACATACCATTCGCTTTCTTCACTGCCTGCTGCACCTGCATGCCTACTTTCAATGACTGGTGTACCATGACACCCAGGTCTCGCTGCATCTCCCCTTTTCCTAGTCGGCCACCATTTAGAAAATAGTCTGCTTTCCTGTTTTTGCCACCAAAATGGATAACCTCACATTTATCCACATTATACTGCATCTGCCAAACATTTGCCCACTCACCCAGCCTATCCAAGTCACCTTGCAGTCTCCTAGCACCCTCCTCACAGCTAACACTGCCCCCCAGCTTAGTGTCATCCGCAAACTTGGAGATATTGCCTTCAATTCCCTCATCCAGGTCATTAATATATATTGTAAATAGCTGGGGTCCCAGCACTGAGCCTTGCGGTACCCCACTAGTCACTGCCTGCCATTGTGAAAAGGACCCGTTTACTCCTACTCTTTGCTTCCTGTTTGCCAGCCAGTTCTCTATCCACATCAATACTGAACCCCCAATGCCATGTGCTTTAAGTTTGTATACTAATCTCTTATGTGGGACCTTGTCGAAAGCCTTCTGGAAGTCCAGATACACCACATCCACTGGTTCTCCCCTATCCACGCTACTAGTTACATCCTCGAAAAATTCTATAAGATTCGTCAGACATGATTTACCTTTCGTAAATCCATGCTGACTTTGTCCAATGATTTCACCACTTTCCAAATGTGCTGCTATCCCATCTTTAATAACTGACTCTAGCAGTTTCCCCACTACCGATGTTAGACTAACTGGTCTGTAATTCCCCGTTTTCTCTCTCCCTCCCTTCTTAAAAAGTGGGGTTACGTTTGCTACCCGCCAATCCTCAGGAAATACTCCAGAATCTAAAGAATTTTGAAAGATTATTACTAATGCATCCACTATTTCTGGAGCTACTTCCTTAAGTACTCTGGGATGCAGCCTATCTGGCCCTGGGGATTTATCGGCCTTTAATCCATTCAATTTACCCAAAACCACTTCCCGACTAACCTGGATTTCACTCAATTCCTCCAACTCCTTTGACCCGCGGTCCCCAGCTATTTCCGGCAGAAATTTATGTCTTCCTTAGTGAAGACGGAACCAAAGTAGTTATTCAATTGGTCCGCCATATCCTTGTTCCCCATGATCAACTCACCTGTTTCTGACTGCAAGGGACCTACGTTTGTTTTAACTAATCTCTTTCTTTTTACATATTTATAAAAACTTTTGCAGTCAGTTTTTATGTTCCCTGCCAGTTTTCTTTCATAATCTATTTTTCCTTTCCTAATTAAGCCCTTTGTCCTCCTCTGCTGGTCTCTGAATTTCTCCCAGTCCTCTGGTATGCTGCTTTTTCTGGCTAATTTGTACGCATCATCTTTCGCTTTGATACCATCCCTGATTTCCCTTGTTATCCACGGATGCACTACCTTCCCTGATTTATTCTTTTGCCAAACTGGGATGAACATTTTTTGTAGTTCATCCATGCAGTCTTTAAATGTCTTCCATTGCATGTCCACCGTCAACCCTTTTAGAATTAATTGCCAGTCAATCATGGCCAATTCATGTCTCATACCCTCAAAGTTACCTTTCTTTAAGTTCAGAACCATTGTTTCTGAATTAACAATGTCACTCTCCATCCTAATGAAGAACTCAACCATATTATGGTCACTCTTGCCCAAGGGGGCACGTACAGCAAGACTGCTAACTAACCCTTCCTCATTACTCAATACCCAGTCTAAAATAACCTGCTCTCTCGTTGGTTCCTCTACATGTTGATTTAGATAACTATCCCGCATACATTCCAAGAAATCCTCTTCCTCAGCACCCCTGCCAATTTGATTCACCCAATCTATATGTAGATTGAAGTCACCCATTATAACTGTTTTGCCTTTGTCGCACGCATTTCTAATTTCCTGTTTGATGCCATCCCCAACTTCACTACTACTGCTAGGTGGCCTGTACACAACACCCACCAGCGTTTTCTGCCCCTTAGTGTTTCGCAGCTCTACCCATACCGATTCCACATCCTCCAAGCTAATGTCCTTCCTTTCCACTGCGTTAATCTCCTCTCTAACCAGCAACGCTACCCCACCTCCTTTTCCTTTCTCTCTATCCCTCCTGAATATTGAATATCCCTGGACGTTCAGCTCCCAGCCTTGGTCACCCTGGAGCCATGTCTCCGTGATCCCAACTATATCATAGTCATTAATAGCTATCTGCACATTCAACTCATCCACCTTATTACGAATGCTCCTTGCATTGAGACACAAAGCCTTCAGGCTTGTTTTTATAACACTCTTACCCCTTATACAATTATGTTGAAAAGTGGCCTTTTTGATTTTTGCCCTGGTTTTGTCCGTCTTCCACTTTTACTTTTCACCTTGCTACCTATTGCTTCTACCTTCATTTTACACTCCTCTGTCTCTCCGCTCACACATTTAAGAAACCCTTTCCCTTTAACTCCATCCTCCACTATCCCATTCGACACCCCACCCCCCTTATTCAGTTTAAAACCACCCGTGTAGCAGTGGCAAACCTGCCTGCCAGAATGCTGGTCCCACACCTGTTAAGATGCAATCCGTCCCTTTTGTACATTTCCCCCTTACCCCAAATGGATAGGACAGGTTTACAGGGATATGGGTCAAACACAGGCTGGTAGTACGAGTGTATGGGGCATGGGCATGGACAAGTTGGGCCAGAGGGCCTGTTTCCACGCTGTATGACTCTATGTCTGAAGCCCCCACCCCCTGCACCAGCTCCTGAGTCACCTACTGATCTGCACTGTCATCCTCTTTCTTGTGTCTTGAACACGGGGCACAGGTAGTGCGATCCCGGCCATTGGGAATAGTTCAGATGAACTAAAGTGCACTATCCCTCTCTATGAAACACGGTAAACCTGTGTGTGAAGTTTGCGCCAGGTACAGCACTGACAAGTAAACTGCTTTTAAACGGTGACCTGACAACTGTTTGGATATTTAGTCACCACTAAACTCTGGCCTTGAATCAACAGGTGTCCACATTTCTCAAAGATACAAATTAAGAGGAAAACATCATAGAATTGCCTGTCCAAAACATTGGTCATGTTTAATAACTGTCCCTGCTGCTCATTGAAGTGTGGATTTCACTTTCAACCGGTACCAGCTTTACACTGCATGATGGGAGATATGCTCTCTTGAATTACTTGATAAACAAGCACATCAATAAAGTATGTGTGTGTGTGTGGCAGCTTTCTCTGTACCGCTGTGTGGACAGCCAATGCAGATGAGTTGGTCATTTACACTCAGACCGACCTTGCTGCCTGATCCGTGGGTTTGAAGTCATATCTACCTGTCGACTGGTCTGAAGTTGTTTGCAACCAAATAAACTACAGATTGAACACAGCCTGGCCTTGTGTTCACCGGCTGGAAGTAATATTCCCACTGGACGAAGGATACAGCACCATTACTTAACTATCTCTTTCTCAGTTATGAAGCTACACTTTAATTTTCCACATTATGTGTTTTTCTTTCCATTGTATCCCGGAGAGTGGCAATTAGTATTTTTAACCACTGTTAATTAAGATGAAAACAACAAGTTAATGCATCTTCACGTGCCGTGTTTACCAGCGTGGATAGAGCAGCAAGATGGAGTTAGTGCTCATTACAGATGAGATTAAATATGGAAACTGAACTTCAGTTAACCCTTTCTAGTCAAACATTTGAAATAACAACCAGTTGCCAGTTCCGTCGCACACTACCCAGATATATTTTCACCAGTGGCAACACTGACAACATTTGCCTTGTAGAAGATTGGACATGTTTGCAGGTTACCTATCCATGTGCGACCATTGGACAAACTGCTGTAATAATAATGTTAAAAAGTGTGATTAACCGGGTTTGTCTTAAAATGAATCTGTTCTACGATCCCAGCGCAGAGATCCGTGGCCAAGTGAGGAATATCTTACTGCACTATCTGTACAAACACACACACACCCTCCAGTTATAGAGTCATAGAGACATAGAGTCTCACAGCATCTTCAGCCCAGCCTGCCTGCCTGCCTGCCCACACCGGCCAACATGTCCCATCCCCATATTCCTATAAATGGCCTGTCGGTCTGTCTGTCCATGCACCTGTCTAAATGTTCCTTAAAGTTGGCCATAGTACTTTTTAGTTCGTACCTTTATATAGTTACAAGGAGAGATAGCTGAATGGATTGAAATTTGGCTTCAGGGAAGGAAGCAGAGGGTGATGGTGGAAGGAAGGTTGCTTCTCAGACTGGAGGCCTGTGACTAGTGGTGTGCCTCAGTGTTCAGTGCTGGGCCCGTTACTGTTTGTCATCTACATCAATGATTTGGATGAGAACTTACAGGGCAAGTTTAGCAAGTTTGCAGATGATACAAAAGTGGGTGGTTTTGCAGATAGTGAAGATGGTTGTGATTAATTGCAGTACGATCTTTATCGAATGGCCAAGTGTCCTGGGGAATGGTTGGGGGAATTTAATGCAGAGAATTGTGAGGTATTGCATTTTGGGAAGTCTAACATGGAAGTCTAATGGAAGTCAATCCAATTTCTTAATTGTTGAGAAGGGGGTCCCGCAAGGTTCGTCCTTGGGACCACTCCTTTTCTCTATTTTCATAAACGACCTCCCCAATATATGTTCTGACTGTCAAATACAACTATATGCCGATGATGCGGTGCTATATACATCTAGTACTAACAAGTCTGAAATTGAAAGAACCCTTCAATCAGATCTTATTTCTGTTTAGAAATGGCTATTATTTAACAAATTAATTTTAAATAAAAATAAATCACGCAGTATGTTATTTGGTACCAGACAAGGCCTTGGTAATTCTGTAGATCTGACTATATCATTTAATGAACGATCACCATTAGAACAAGTATTGAACTTCAAATATCTTGGTGTTTGGCTTGACACAACGCTTTCATTTACGCAGCATAGTGAGACGATTACTAAAAAACTTAGCTGTAATCTAGCTATTCTATACCGCCATATAAATTGTTTCACCTTTCAGATGAGAAAAAGAATTGTCTCTCAACTACTACTACCAACACTGGATTATGCTGATATTGTCTATCAGAATACATTTGATATACATCTTCAACCCCTTAATGTAGTTTATAATAATCTTTGCAGATTTCTTTTAAGGTGTCCATATACAACTCACCACTGTTCTATGTACGAAACTTTAAACTGGTTATCCCCCCACGCTCGAAGATGCTACCACTGGTTCCAGTTCATCTTTAAATGCATCCATCTTAATTACCCTTCTTATTTAAAACAATACCTATTACCATACACACCCTCATATTCACTAAGACATATTCAACAACCCTTCATTTTCATTCCAAGAACGAACAAAGAAATTGGGAGACGTGCATTTAAATATAAAGGTCCTTCTGACTGGAACACTCTGCCTAGTACCATAAGAACTATTAGTTCATTTCGTCTATTTAAAAATACACTTTTACCATTTCTCATAAAACCATGTACCTGTTTCTAGTATTAGAGTATTGCATAGCGACTAACATTATACTGTTGTTATTATTGGATTTAAGTTAATTAACAATTGTTATAAACTATAACAAGTGGGGATGGAGGGGTTTTGGGTTTGGTGTGTGGGTAGGTGGGTCGATGAGAGCCTTTATGTATGTTATGTCTTGTGCTGTATGTTCTATGTTGGACCCCCTCGAAAACGAGATGACTGTCCATCTCAAGGGGTTATCCATAAATAAACTTGTTGTTGTTGAACATGGGGAGGATCTACACAGTGAAGGGTAGGGCTCTAGGTACAATTGTAGAGCAGAGGGATCTTGGAGTGCAGGTGCACAGCTCCTTGAAGGTGGAATCACAGTTGCTGTAGATCGGATGGTCAAAAAGGCTTTTGGCACATTGGCCTTTACCTGGCAGTGTATTGAGTGTAGAGGTTGGGAGGTCATCTTGCAGTTGTATCAGATCTTAGTGAGGCCACATTTGGAGTATTGTGTTCAGTTCTGGGTACTGTGTTATTAGAAAGATGTTGCCAAACTAGAACCTTTAAAGAGACATTTTACAACGATGCAGCAGCCAGGGTCTGGCCTATGGGGAGTGGTTGAGTGGGCAGGGAACCTATTCCTTGAAGCACAGAAGGAAGAAGGGTGATCTTATAGTGTATAAGATCATGAGAGGGATATATTGGGTAGAAGCACAGATTCTCTTGCCCTGATTAGAAGAATCGAGGTACAGAGGACATAGATTTAAGGTGAAGGGGAAAATATTTAATAGGAAACTGAGGGATACCTTTTTCACACAAATGGTGGTGGATGTATGGAACAAGATGCCAGAGGAGGTAGTTGAGGCAGGGACTTACCTACCATTTATGACACAGTTTGATAGGTATGTGAATAGGATAGGTTTGAAGGGATTTGGACCAACTGCAGGCAGGTGGGACTAGAGTGCATGGGGCATGTTGTCCGGCGTGGGCAAGTTGGGCCGAAGGGCCTGTTTCCACACCGTATGATGATATGGGTACTGGGTTGAACCATCTCCTCTTGCAGCTGGTTCCACACACCCACCACCCTTTGTGTGAAAATGACCCCTCTGGTTCCTATTCAATCTTCCCCCCCCATTTTAAGTTGTCCTCAGGATCTTGATTCCCCTAATCTGTGCGTCGACCCTATCTATATCTCTCAATATTTTAGTCACCTTGACAATATCATCCCTCATCCTCCTGTGCACCAAGATATAAAACACTAGCCTGCTGAATCTGTTCTAGATCAGGCCCTCAAATCTTGGCAACATCCTCGTGAATCTTCTCTATGGCATTTCCACCTTGACACCATTTGACCGATACTAATGTGTCCAAAACTGAATACAACACTGTAAATGTGGTCTCACCAACGTCTTGTACATGTGCAACATGACCACGACATCTCTAGACTCAATGTTCTGACTGATGAAGGCCAATGTGACAAAAGCCTTTTTGACCACCCTATCTCCGTGTGATGCTACTCTCAACGTACTGTGTACCTGTCGTCTGAAATCCTTCTGCTCTTTAGTTAATTCACCTTTTTACCTTGGTTCCAGCTCATTGGTTCTGACACCTTATTACAGATTAGATTCATTATGGATACTGAATCTGCGTTAAAGTCCAACATTTGAAATAAAAATAACAACGTTTTTACCTCTCCCTCTAGATCAGGCCCTCGTGTCCTGGCAACATCCTTGTAAATCTTCTCTACGCCCTCAGACACAAAATGCTGGAGTAACTCAGCGGGTGGGTCAGGCAGCATCTCCGGTGAGAAGGAATGGTTGACGTTTCGGGTCAAGACCCTTCTTCATACTGATCCGCTGAGTTACTCCAGCATTTTGTGTCTACCTTCGGTTTAAACCAGCATCTGCAGTTCCTTCTTACACAGAGTGAGATTATAAGACTGGAGTTACTTTTTAACCACTTGTCTCACTCCCTGCCTCATCTCCCTCCCTACCTGTGTCATTGCTAGCAATATGGACTATGAGCTCTGGCTGCTCACCTCCCCCTTTCAGAATAGAAACATAGAAACATAGAACATATGCACAGGACAAGGCCATTCGGGCCATGAGCCAGCACCGCCATTCAATATGATCATGGCTGATCATCCAAAATCTGTACCCCGTTCTTGCTTTCTCCCCATCTCCCTTGATTCCGTTAGTCCTAAGAGCTATGACTAACACTCTCTTGAATACATCTGGTGAATTGGCCTCCCCAGCCTTCTGTGGGAGAGAATTCCACAGATTCACAACTCTTTGGGTGGAAAAGGTTTTCCTCATCTCAGTCCTAAATGGCCTACACCTTATTCTTAAACTGTGACATCTGGGTCTGGACTCCTCCAACATCGGGAACATTTTTCCTGCATCTAGACTGTCCAATCCCTTAAGAATTTTATATGAAGAATACAATATATAGTAAAAATCCAATTATTCATAGTACAATTAGAATTTGGAAACAAATAAAATTAACGTTAAAATTAAGAAGTCTATCACTTCTTTCACCTATAATGAATAACCCTGTGTTTAAACCTTCTATGATAGATAGAGCTGTTATAAATTGGGAAATAATAGGAATTAAAACGTTTGGAGATATGTATGATAATGGAAGTTTTTTTACATTTCATCAATTACAACTTAAATACAACTTGAATAGTAATCAATATTTCAAATATTTTCAACTACGTGACTATGTGAAAAAGTATATACGAGAATATCAAAACATGTCTCCTGACCTATTAGATGGGATAATGAATATAAAAGCAGAATCAGCTAATTTAATATCATATCTATATAATTCCATTTTAAATATAGAAATTCCATCATCAGACGGGATTAGAAGAAAATGGGAACAGGAACTAGCTATTAAAATCTCGAAAGAGAGTTGGGATAAACATCTATTACATGTGCATAAATGTTCGATTAACGTAAGACATACTCTGATTCAATTTAAAATTTTACATAGATTATATTATTCAAAAGCTAAATTAAGTAAATTTTACCCAAATACCTCTGCTAACTGTGATAAATGCCTAGTCCAAGAATCAACGATAGCACATTCTTTTGTTTTTTGTATAAAAGTTCAAAAATTTTGGAATGAAATTTTTGAGATTTTCACTAAATTATTTAAAATAAAACTGAAACCGAATGCACAACTGATTATTTTTGGAACAACAGAAGCAAGTTTGGAGCTGACTGCGTTTCAAAGGAGTTTTCTTAGTTACGGCTTAATAACGGCAAAAAAAATGATATTGAAATTTTGGAAAAATGCCCCTACGCCAACAATAAAAAAGTGGACTTCTAATATGTCGGAATTGTTACATTTAGAAGATATGAGATTCCTCCTAGCAGGTAAACAAGACCAATTCCAAAATATGTGATCCATATATATCGACTCATTACAAACATAGGGTGCAACAAAATGATGATAATAAATGGTTTTAGGACCTGGCGAGGGGTGAGTAAAGATAAGAAGTAGGTACATCCCTTTCATATTGTCCTATCTTATTTTATTTTTTCTCTTTTTTTCTTTTCTTCCTTAACTACTTCTTGTGGTTTAGGTTCACAAGAGTGTTCCTGGACCACTTTCATCCACTCACTGACTATCTTTGCTAGCTCTTTCTATCCTTTTTTTCTATTAAAGTTGAAAAACAGAAGTGGTACAAGAACTGTATAAATTGATGTTATTGCAGATTACTGTAATGTAAAATACTTCTAATAATTTTTTTTTTAAATATGTATCTATAAGATCCCCTCTAATCCTTCTAAATGCCAGTGGATATAAGCCCAGTCGATCAATTCTTTCATCATATGTCAGTCGCGCCATCCCGGGAATTAAGCTGGTGAATCTACGCTGCATTACCTCTATAGCAATAATGTCCTTACTCAAATTAGGGAGACCAATACTGTACACAATACTCCAGGTGTGGTCTCACCAGTGCCCTGTACAACTGCAGTTGGTCCTCCTTGCTCCTATACTGAAATCCTCTTGTTATGAAGGCCAACATGCCATTAGCTTTCTTCACTACCTGCTGTATCTGCCTTCTTGTTTTTACCACCAAAGTGGATTACCTCACATTTATCCACATTATACTGAATCTTCCATGCATCTGCCCACTCACCCAACCTATCCGTCAACCTGCAGCCTAATAACATCCTCCTCGCAGCACACACTGCCACCCAGCTTTGTGTCATATACAAACAGAGATGTTACATTTAATTCCTTTGACTACATTGTTAATATCTATTGTCAATAACTGGGGTCCCAGCACTGAGCCTTGCGGCACAAATGAAATCGTATGTGTCCGAAAAGGAGCAGGAAGAAGCCAAAGCTTATTAATTCCCACCCCTTATTCAACTGTTTATAATGATCTTATACAGATTTAGCAGCTATATGTACACCATATGTACACCAGCAGCTATATGTACACCATATGTACACCGCAGCTATATGTACACCATATGTACACCAGCAGCTATATGTACACCATATGTACACCACAGCTATCTGTACACCATACGTACATCAGCAGCTATATGTACACCATATGTACGCCAGCAGCTGTATGTACACCATATGTACACCAGCAGCTATATGTACACCATATGTACACCAGCAGCTATATGTACACCATATGTACACCAGCAGCTCTATGTACACCATATGTACACCAGCAGCTATATGTACACCAAATTATTTACATTTATACACTAATCAAATATTTACAAAGCCATACAAAAAAAGAGAGGAAAAAGAAAAAAGAAAAGAAACCCCCTGATATACGATACAGTATCTCTTAGTCATATATACAACCCATCACCCTATAATAATAAGATTAAACGAGAACTTACCTAAGTTTGAAGTTTGATCTTTATTTTATGAGGAGTTACGTAGGTGATTACGCGAAGAACCCCGCCAGTGCGCCTGCGTGTCAATCTTCAAAGCAGCGGTGTGAAATCACAAAAAACAACAACCGAAGTAATATAGTCTCATAATAAAACGAGTAATACAAGAACTTCCATCTGACCTTTATGATAGAGGGTAGGGTCGTGGTGGGCACGTAATCACCTACGTAACTCCTCATAAAATAAAGATCAAACTTCAAACTTAGGTAAGTTCTCATTTAATCTTACTATTTTACTTCGGAGTCACGTGAGTGACTACGTGAAGATTTTAAAGCTTTGTGATTTCATGCCATAGATCAATCCCGGCTTCTCACTGCATTGATTGACTCGGAACGAGAATAATCAATCATGCATTCATAATAACATTTGTACCACAAATGCAGTAATTCATTTCAATAATGAAATTAATCAGATCCCCTTTAAACCAGAGGAATTTACACAGAACTTAAAATAGCTTCTGCAAACAATCCCGCATTAACAATAGGCAGATGGTAAAAATGTTGAAACATCAACTCATTGGACCACCCGGCGACTGCGAGGTTATGGTCGACGGGGACGTATTTTGCCCTGGCCGCCGACGTTTCTGCTGCCCTAGACGAGTGAGACGTAAAAACATAAGTGTTAATACCAGCAGCTGTTAAGACTTCTTTTATCCTTCTGGAAATAGTCTGTATTGAAACTCTCTTGTGTGGTTTCTTGTGTGTGATCAACAACCCAGTTTCCGTATATCTCAAATTCTTTGTGAACTCAATGTATTGTAACAAATATGTCTTAACACAGAGACAAGGATCATTTGGATATGCTGCTAGCATAATTTTAAATCCTGTCGCACCTGGCCTAATTTGCTTTAATAGGTCATAGATATAGAATGTAACCTTGTCTTCAGTTACTTTCATACTGTCTATTTGTAATTTTCCAAGTGTTTGCACTCGTTGTGCTGTCACTCATGCCAGAATACTTTCATACTGAGCTTGGCCAAAGGTAAAGACACACTTGGTGACCATTCACGAAGTAGTTTCAGTACCATACTTACATACCAGATTGTCATCTACCTAGGTTTCGGTGGTTTGGAATTAAAGATTCCTTACATTAGTCTGGAAACAATTGTTTCTTTCTGAATCCAGAACCAAATATGAGGACAATGCACTTCTGGCTGAATTAATTGCACTACAACTCAGACCTACATCATAATAAAGTTTTGACAGAAATTCTAAACATTTGAAATATCTGCAGTACTATATTGTGGGGGGATGATTTTTGTATGTAATTGTCTATGTTAGTCTGTGTTCAAGATGGCGGTCGGCGGGGAGAGTGGACGCTGGCGCGGTTTAGATGCCGCTGCTCTCTCCTCAAATTGTGTTTCTGATTTTCTTTTTTTGTGTCTTTGGAATGAATTCTGTCCTTAATTTGTATAATGATGATGTCTTTATAATTTATTTTATTCTGATTATATGTTTCTTATTTGTCAATTCTCTGTAAGGTGTCCTTGAGACCTCGGTATAAGGCGCCCGTAAATAAAAGTTATTATTATTATTATTATTATTATTATATTCTACATTCTTTTGTACACAGAACTCTTCCCATTTCTTAATATAAGAAAGGTACTGTTTTTGAGTGCTCTTCCTCCAGGCTCCCGTAAGCATGTCCACAGTACGCTCAGTCAGTCCTCGCCCCAAAAAAGGCCTTCTTAAAACCTGCAAATCAACAAATCCAAACGATCATATAATGGATGTTCTTCCCCTGTTACAGGGTGCAGCAATAAATTACTCCTTTTTGGGACTTTCATCAACATTTGTGTTGTTAATTCTGATATCAACGGATACCATAGCTGTGTAGGCCAATCTGGTACTACCAATACCCCTGAAACAGCATCTTGCCTGATTTTAAGCAAACACTGGCTTATGAGGCACAAAAATGGTAATATATATGAAAACATACCACCCCAATGTAGCGAGAAAGAATCAATCGCCACTGCTCCTGGATCTGATTCCCATGAGACATATCTCGATAGCTGATGATTCAGTCTAGATGCAAACAATTCAATGTCGGGCATTCCAAATCTGATTACTATATCATTGAATACCTCTCGATTCAACATCCATTCTTATTATCATGGAACTTTCGTGACCTGGTGTCTGCTATCGTGTTCATTCTACCTGGTAGATAGATAGCTGAAATCCAAATGTTCTTTTCAATACACCCAGACCAAAGTTGATTAGCCATTTTGTCACATGACCCCGACTTGATTCCATCCATATCATTAATATAGGCAACTGCTGTTGTGTTTATCAATTTGAACTTGAACATGCCTTTTAGTTGTGTTAGAACAATAACCTTGGAGTCCATTGAAACATCCTACAACTCCAAATAGTTAACTCCCCATGTCTGCAGTAACAATGACTCTTCCTGATTCCATCTGCCTCTGCAGCTAGATGCTAAGTCAGTTGCACCCCATCCTAGTGTACTGGCATCAGTTTGTAATATCATGGAAGGTTGTTCAATCAGCACTTTGCTGGAACTGCTTGAGACATGTAGAATCCACCACTGCAGATCAGAAACAGCATTTGTTGTTAGTTGCATGGTTCTATCAAAATGACCAACATGCATTCTCAGTGCCTGTTCTTTAACTCTCTGCAGCTCTTGATAATGTAATGGTCCGTATTGGACTGCTGGGAATGCTGCTACTAATTTTCCCAGTACTCGAGCCACCTGTCTGATTGAGGGTTTTTGCTCGTTTAACAGATTACTGCAATCTTTAATCAACTCCACCCTTTTTTCACTGGGCAAAGTAATTTTCATTTGGACTGAATCAATTGTGAACCCCAAATAATCAATCGAGGTACATGGTGTTAACCTTGATTTCTTTGGATGAATTAGAATCCCCAAACTTTCAAAAGTTGATTTCACAATTGCAACAGATGCTTCTGTTGACTGTTTTGTCCTTCCTATAATCAGGACATAATCCAAAATATGCCATTAGTACATGCCCCTGGCTTCTCAGCAACCCCAGAATTGGTTTTAATAATTTTGTGAATATTCTGGGAGCGGACGTTAACCCATTAGGCAAAGCTTTGAACTGCCATAAATGGTTCATCCATGTAAATTTAAGATACTGAATAATATGTATCTTTTAAATCTATAGTTGCCATATGACATGCTTCTGAAATAAGTTGTTTGGCAGTCACAAATGTCTCCGTTTTAAAATGTTTAAATTAAACAAAAGGATTCAGACTTGTCAAGTCTAGAATAATCCTACATCCTCCATCCTTTTTTGATTGAGGGAATATATTTGACACAAGTTGGTGAATTTGGTAGACTGATTCTTCAATAACACCTTTTATAGATAGGGTTTGAAAAGCAGCTTGAACCTCCATCACTTCTTTTTGTGCAAACCATATGACAATTACAGCAGGGAAACAGTCCATCTCGGCCCTTCAAGTCCATGCCGAAGAAGTGGAGAGTTCTGCTAGGAACATGCTGGACAGGCAAATCATAATTTGGATTGAATTCAATTCAAAATCCTTGTATACTATTCAGAATTACCACATCTGAAGTAATCTTCTTCCAATTGTTATAGAAGAGACATAATCTGCCTCCAACGTTTGGACTTAATCCGGTTTAGTATGTTCCCATGAGAACCAGGTCCACCTACCTCTTGAGACATTTGAGTACTCTGAGATCCCTGAGATCTCCCGGAAGCACCCCCACTGGTTCTTGCTCCCGCTGCAGGCCGCCAGCTACGTCCCTGCGTTAATGAGCGACTTGGTCCTGGTCCAGGATCCGTATGACGTCTGAAAGGATACCTCCTCTTTACAGACTTTACAACCATTGATGTTTTCATCAATCCTGTTTTCGCTTCAACTTCCAACTCTTTAACACGTCTCCCGAGATCTCTCCAAAGAGTAAGTTGGGTAATTGTGCATTATTTGGTTTGCAGAGTGCTGCGAATTTCGGATTCATAGTGGGCCGTATAGCACCTTTCCTCAGACAATTGATCTCGAAGTGGGTGCTGCATAGCAACCCCAGTGCTTCCTGATGCAACTCTGTCATCTCTTGGCTTTTATTCGCTACTCTGGCAAAAGCAGTTATTCCAGAACCCAGCAGCTTTAATATTCTCTGCAATTTCAATTCTTGAGTTCTCATAGTCATACTCAACTCATATTTTCTTGCATTCTCATCCATTTCCTACTGTTCCAGCTGATGGGAAACCAAGTAATTTATTAGGGAGGCCAAATCTCTTCTAATGGCTCTCCTGACCGTGACGGGGCAGCGAATCGTACTGCCAGGGGTGGAACATCTGTACATCACGTACATCACGGCTACTGTGACAAATAACGTACAGTATCAGCTGTACAGCCTCACCGTCAGAATCGGGGTCTGAAATCTCATGACCTGTGGCACGCTCCTCATCCCTGAGGGTGCATTCTATCAGCCCTGTACCAGGAGCTGTTTAAGCTGCTTCCAGCAGCTTGGATTTCAGTACACTCTTACCTGAGTGTGCTTTGCTCCAACAGCCTATGTAGCAGGCTTTCCATTTCCTGGGACTCCTCCTCCGTGGCCTGTATCGATTCGAACTTGGCCTTGCGCCCGACACGCGCTGACTGCCCCAGGTCCACAGTCGCTACGCTCACCGCTGGCGACTGTACCAGGGTTAGAGGCGGTTGGTCGCTAACCGCAGACTCCCGACTTTCCCGACTTTCTGTCGGCTGAGTTGCTCGCCTCTTCCCCATGACCATTTTTTCCATGGCGTCTGTGGAAAAAATCCCCACAGACACACAGTAAACGGACCTGAAAATACTGACCATTTTTTTAACTTACCTTGTAGTTAAAAAACTACAAATCCATTAGACGCACTGGCGGGGTTCTTCACGTAGTCACTCACGTGACTCCGAACTAAAATTACCCTTCCCAATACAATCAGTATAACAAATAAAACACTCACAATCACCTATCCTCATCCCAATATCCTTTAACAACGTGTTTTTGTACATCTGTTTAAAGTGAATCATGTTTGTGCTAAGTTTTATCTCCTGTTCCAAACCATTCCACAAATTCACCCCACAGATTGCTATGTACATACTTTTAAGAGTTGTTCTGACATTGAGTTTTTTTAAATTAAGTTCCCCTCTCAAATTATACCCACCCTGTCTTTCCATAAACAGTTTTTGTATATTTCCTGGAAGTAAATTATTTCTTGCTTTGTACATGATTTGTGCAGTTTTAAATTTAACCAGATCGGTGAACTTCAGTCTGTGTGACTTTAAGAATAATAAATTGGTATGTTCAAGATATCCAACGTTATTGATAATTCTTATTGCTCTTTTTTGTAATGTACATAACGGCTGTAGGTTGGTTTTGTAGGTGTTACCCCATATCTCCACACAGTAACTCAGATATGGAAATATGAGTGTATTATACAGAGTATATAATGATTTATGGTCCAGAATGTGTCTTGATTTTCCCAATATTGCTATAGACTTAGCCAGTTTTGCTTTGACGTGGTTTATATGTGGTTTCCAGCAGATTTTGTGGTCTAAGATCACACCAAGAAATCTATTTTCATATACTCTTTCTATACTTATGTTATCTATTTTCAATTGTACTTGAGGGGTTGTTTTATGTTTTCCAAATAGCATCATCTTTGTTTTGCTTAAAGTTAAAGACAATTGGTTGACATCAAACCACTGTTTTAATTTATTCATTTCTGATGTGATGACCTCCAAAAGCTGCTTCACATTGTCACCGGAACAAAAAATATTCATATCATCGTATTTTGGACACCATATCTGAGGAAGGATAGGGTGGCTCTGGAGTGGGTCCAGAGGAGGTTTACAAGAATGATCCCAGGAATGAGTAGGTTAACCTATGATGAGCGTTTGTCGGCACTGGGCCTGTACTGGCTGGAGTTTAGAAGAATGAGGCGGGACCTCATTGAAACGTATGTGTGTGTGTGAGTGTGTGTGTGTGTGTGTGTGTGTGTGAATGTGTGTGTGTGTGTGTCTGTGTGTGTGTGTCTGTGTGTGTGTGTCTGTGTGTGTGTGTGTCAATGTGTGTGTCTGTGTGTGTGTTTGTGTGTGTGAGTGTGTGTGTGTGAATGTGTGTGTGTGTGTCTGTGTGTGTGTGAATGTGTGTGTGTGTGTGTGAGTGTGTGTGTGTGTGTGAATGTGTGTGTGTGTGTGTGTGTGTGTGAATGTGTGTGTGAATATGTGTGTGTGAATGTGTGTGTGTATGTGTGTGTGTGTATGTGTGTGAATGTGTGTGTGTATGTCTGTGTGTGTGTGAATGTGTGTGTGAATGTGTGTGTGAATGTGTGTGTGAATGTGTGTGTGTGTGTGCGAATGTGTGTGTATGTGTGTGTGTGTATGTGAATGTGTGTGTGTGTGTGCGAATGTGTGTGTGTGTGTGTGTATGTGTGTGTGTGTGTGAATGTGCGTGTGTGTGAATATGTGTGTGTGTGTGTGTGTTATGTGTGTGTGTGAATGTGTATGTATTATATGTGTGTGTGTGTTTGTGTGAATGTGTGTGTGTGTGAGTGTGTGTTTGTGTGTGAGTGAGTGTGTGTGTGTGTGTGTTTGTGTGTGCGTGAATGTGTGTGTGTGTGTGTGTGTGTGAATGTGTGTGTGTGTGTGTGTGTGAATGTGTGTGTGAATGTGTGAATGTGTGTGTGTGTGTGTGTGTGAATGTGTGTGTGTGTGTGTGTGAATGTGTGTGTGTGTGTGTGAGTGTGTGTGTGTGTGTTTGTGTGTGAGTGAGTGTGTGTGTGTGTGTGTGTGTTTGTGTGAATGTGTGTGCGTGAATGTGTGTGTGTGTGTGAATGTGTGTGTGTGAATGTGTGTGTGTGTGTGTGTGTGTGTGTGTGTGTGTGTGTGAATGCGTGTGAATGTGTGTGTGTGTGTCAGATGCTCTACATCGGTGAGACCAAGCGTAGGCTTGGCGATCGCTTCGCCCAACACCTCCGCTCAGTTCGCATTAACCAACCTGATCTCCCGGTGGCTCAGCACTTCAACTCCGCCTCCCATTCCCAATCCGACCTTTCTGTCCACGGCCTCCTCCATGGCCACAGTGAGGCCCACCGCAAATTGGAGGAGCAGCATCTCATATTTCGCTTGGGTAGTTTACACCCCAGCGGTATGAACATTGACTTCTCCAATTTCAGGTAGTCCCTGCTTTCTCCCTCCTTCCCCTCCCCTTCCCAGCTCTCCCACAGCCCACTATCTCCCCCCCCCACACCCACATCAGTGTGAAGAAGGTGGCCTATTTCCTTCACTCCATAAATGCTGCCACACCCGCTGAGTTCCTCCAGCACTTTTGTCTACTGTCAGTTAACATACTGATTGTCCTGACCTTAGCTCATTGCAGCACTCAGAAACCACCAGCAGGAAACCACTATTGAGCACAGGTACCTTCATTATCCATGTATCCCGTTGGGCCAGGTTGCCATCTAGTGTCAGAATTATTCACATATTAATTATCCGTACCTTTTGTACCCGGTTATGTACGGAGCCAAGAAGTCTCGACCTTTGTGTAATATAAAGTATAGATTCTGTCATTTACATATCAATCCACCTCACCCTTGTACTTCCTTACTCATTCTCTTTTTGGTGGAAAATGCTCTGCTGCAGCAAATTAATTTTAGAGTTGGGGTCACAGCCCTTCACTGTGACACTTCTCTCCTTGTGCCAGTACACTCACTGCTGACGGTGAATCAAGTCGTCCACGAGTCTTATTGAAGAGTTTGTCTTCCACACCCATGATGGGCTTTTGACCACACTGGGCCTGTACTCACTGCGGTTTAGAAGAATTAGGGGGGGGGGTCCTCATTGAAACATAGAGAATTGAGAGAGACTTGGATAGAGTGCATGTGGAGAGGATGTTTCCACTAGTGGGGGAGTTTAGCACTAGAGGCCATAGGCTCAGAATAAAATGCCATGTTTTGGGAAAGATATGAGAAATATCTTTATTCAGAGGGTGGTGAATTTGTGGAATTCTTTTCCACAATAGAGGCCAAGTCAGCAAATATTACTAAGGCAGAGATGGATAGATTCTTGATTTGTACAGGTGTCAGAGGTTAGGGGGTGAAGGCAGGAGAATGGGGCAAGGAGGGAGAGATAGATCAGCCATGATTGAATGGTGGAGTAGACTTGATGGGCCGAATGGCCTAATTCTACTGCTATCACTGATGACCTTATGACATATCCTTCCTGTACTCCATCCCGTTATTGGTCGTGATTCATCCCACCAGTGTTGTCATTTGCAGAATTGTAGATGGAATTAGATCCACATTTGGCCTTGGTGTCATGTGTATAGGGAGTGTATTAGAGGACTGAGAACGCATCCTTGCGGGGCACCTGTGTTGATGATTATTGTGGATGAGATGCTGTCACCTATCTTCACCGATTGGAAGGGCCAGAATGTTTTAGATCCAGTGGTAGAGAGTGGAGCTGATTCCTAGTTCCAGCAGCTTGGAGATCAGTTTGGATGGGATTATGGTGTTGAAGGTGGAGCTATAGCGGATAGATAGGAGTCTAACGTGGGACAATTCCTAATGTACCAATTCCTGCTATTGAGGGAGTGCAGCGTAGGGTCACCAGGTTAATCAAATCTGCTTAACCTTATCCGCTGCCTGGAGGATATAAAGTGTTGGATGGCCCAGAACTTCCTCCAACTAAACGAGAGTAAGTCTGAGGTCATCCTTCTCGGCCCCTCGGACTCAATCAAAATGACAGCAGGCAGCCTTGGAAGCCTTACCCCACTACTCAAACCTCACGTCAAAAACCTTGGCGTGATATTTGACTCAGCATTGAAATTTGACAAACAAGTCAATGCCGTGGTAAAAGCTAGCTTCTTCCAGCTTCGGACGATAGCTAAAATAAAACAATTCCTCCAGTTTGATGACCTCGAAAAGATCATCCACACATTTATCTCCTCCCGCCTAGATTACTGCAACTCCCTCTACACTGGCATCAGCTAATCTTCCCTGTCCCCCCTGATCCTGGCCTCTCTCCACTGGCTCCCTGTGCAGTTCCGTATAAACTTCAAGATCCTCCTTTATGTCTAAAAAGCCCTTAATGGACTTGCCCCCACCTACATCAAAAGTCTGCTTATCCACCACACCACCTCCAGGTCCCTCAGATCGGCCGACTTGGGGTTGCTGAATATCCCGCAGTCTAGGCATAAGCTCAGGGGAGACCGCGCTTTTGCGGTTGCAGCTCCTAGACTGTGGAACAGCATCCCTCTTCCCGTCAGAACTGCCCTCTCCATCGACTCCCAAGCCTTTCTTGACGTCCTCTGAGCGAGTGCTATATGTATGTAGTGATGTTTGTATTTAATCTATGAACCACTGTTGGATAACGTTAGTACCTCCACCAATGTAAAGCACTTTGGCCAACGAGAGTTGTTTTTTAAATGTGCTATAGAAATAAAAGTGAGTTGACTTGACGACTTCATTCCCTGGATGGCTTGATTGACAAGTGATGAAAGAATGGGTCGACTGGACTGGAAATTAGACGGATGAGAGTGGATCTTTTGGAAAGATATAAAATTCTTAAGAGATTGGACAGGCTAGATGCAGGAAATATGTTCCCGATGTTGGGGGAGGCCAGAAACAGGGGTCAAGGTTTAAGAATAAGGGGCAGGCCATTCAGGACCGAGATGAGGAAAAACCTTTTCACCCCGAGAGTTGTGAAGCTGTGGAATTGTCTGCTGCCGCAGAAGGCAGTGGAGGCCAACTCACTGGATGTTTCCAAGAGAGAGCGACGGGGAGGGGGGGGGCAGCAAGAAGGGGAGAGTGTGGGGAGGTGAAGGGGGAGGGGCAGAGGGAGGGGGTGACGGAGGGACTGAGGTGGTAAGGGAGTGTGAGAGGATGGGGCAGAGGGAAGGGGTGGGGGAGAGGGAGGAGGAGGGAGAGGGAATGGGAGGGGGGACAGGTAGAGGGAGGGGGAGACGGACGGACGGACGGGCAGAGAGGGGGTCAGAGTGTGGGTCAGGAGGGGCAGGTGGGGGGCCTGAGGGACGGCACTGGGTGGGAGGAAGTGGCGGGGGAGAGCGGAGGACGGGCAGGGTCAGAGGGAGAGGAGTTGGAGGAGGGTGGTAGGGTGGGGGAGAGGGGGGAGGAGTCGAAGGTGCAGAAGGGTAGGATGGAGAGGAAGGGGAGGGACAGGGAGAGGAAGAGGGAGGGGAGGAGGAGTGGAAGGGGAGGAGGAGAGGAAGGGGGGGCGGGAGGGGGAGGGGGATTGGGAGGGGGAGGAGGAGAGGGAGAGGGAGGGGGAGGGGGAGAGGGGGAGGGGGGTGGGAGGGAGTGAGGGAGGGGGAGGGGGAGAGGGAGGTGGAGAGGGAGGGGGAGATGGAGGGGGAGAGGGAGGGGAAGGGGGAGGGGGAGAGGGATGGGTGAGAGGGAGGGGGGAGGGGAAGGGGGAGAGGGAGGGGGAGAGGGAGGGGGAGGGGGAGGGGGAGGGGGAGGGGGAGGGGAGGGGGAGGGGGAGGGGGAGGGGGAGGAAGCTGCAGAGGAAGGGAGATGGAGGGGAAGGGGCAGTGTGAGGAAGTGAGGGGGAGGGGATAGTCAGAGGGAGAGCCTTACGAAGAGGTGAGGGGGGGTTGAGAGAGTGGAAGGGGGGCAGAGGGAGAGGACTTGGAGCAGGGAAGTTAGGAGACAGGGAGGGAGAATGGGAGGAGGAGGCGAAGGTGGAGGAGGGTTAGGTGGACAGGTAGGGCAAGGGACACAGTGAGGGGGGAGAGGGAGGTGGGAGAGGTGGGGGGGAATGAGGGGGAGAGGTAGTGGGGCGATTGATTCCCTGTTTTCTCTCTCCATCCTTTCGTAAACTGTGACGTTACATTAGCTCCCCTCCAGTCCACGGGAACTGATCCAGAGTCTATAGAACATTGGACAATGATCACCAATGCATCCACGATTTCCAGAGCCACCTCCTTGAGTACTCTGTGATGCAGGCCATTCGGCCCAGGGGATCTATCTGCTTTCAGTGTCAACAGTTTACCTACATTTTCCTGACTAGAAAAATAGAAATAAAGAACCATAGAAAATAGGTGCAGGAGTAGGCCATTCGGCCCTTTCAGTCAGAACGGCCATTCAATACTATCATGGTTGATCATCCAAAATCAGTACCCGTTCCTGCTTTTTCCCCATATCCCTTGATTCCCTCAGCCCTAAGAGCTACATCTAACTCAATCTTGAAAACATCCAGTGGTTTGACCTCCACTGCTTTCTGAGCCAGATAATTCCACAGATTCAGAACTCTCCGGGTTAAAAATGTCTTTACTCGTTTCAGTCCTAATTCTTTAACTGTGACCCCTGGCTCTGGACTCCCCCAACAGCGGGAACATATATCCATCATCTACCCTGTATAATCCTCTAAGAATGTTATATGTTTCTTTAAAATCCCCTCTCATCTCTCAAAATTCCAGCGAATACAAGCCCAGTCGACCCATTATTTCCATCATACGTCAGTCCCGCCATCTCGGGAATTAATCTCCTGAACCTACACTGCATTCCCTCAATGGCAATAATGTCCTTCCTCAAATTAAGAGACCAAAATTGCACACAATACTCCAGGTGTGGTCTCACCAGGACCCTGTACAAATGCAGTAGGACCTCCTTGTTTCTAAACTCAAATCCTCTCGCAATGAAGGCCAATATGCCATTGGCTTTCTTTACTGCCTGCTGTACCTGCATGCGTACTTTCAGTGACTGATGTATAAACACACCCAGGTCTCGTTGCACCTCCGCTTGTCCTAATCTGACACCATTCAGATCATAATCTGCCTTCCTGTTCCTGCCACCAAAGTGGATAACCTCACATTGATCCACATTATACTGCATCTGCCATGCTTCAGCCCAATCACCGAACCTATCCAAGTCACCCTGCAGCCTCATAGCATCCTCCTCACAGCTCACATTGCCACATAGCTATAGTATGTGTCATCCGCAAACGTAGAGATGTTACATTTAATTCCCTCATCTAAATCGTCATTTACATAGTTCCCTCATCTAACTCGTTATTTAATTCCCTCGTCTAACTGTGTATTTACCTGAACTATTCCTCTCATGGTTTTGTACATCTCTATAATTCACTCCTCACCCTCCTGCGCTCCAAGGAATAATGTCCTGTCCTGCCAAATCTCCCTCTATAGCTCAGACCCTCGTATCCTAGCAATAGCCTCGTTAATCTTCTCTGCACCCTTTCCAGTTTGACAACATATTTGCACGGTGACCAAAACTGAACACAATACTCTAAATGTTGTACTCGCTTGTACTCACTAGCATTTAGAAGATTGAGAAGATTGAGAAGATTATAGAAACTTACAAAATTCTTAAGGGGTTGGACAGGCTAGATGCAGGAAGATGTTTCCCGAAGTTGGGGAATTCCAGGACAAGGGGTCACAGCTTAAGGATAGAGGGGAAATCCTTTAGGACCGAGATGAGAAAAACGTTTTTCACACAGAGAGTGGTGAATCTGTGGAATTCCCTGCCACAGAAGGTAGTTGAGGCCAGTTCATTGGCTATATTTAAGAGGGAGTTAGATGTGGCCCTTGTGGCTAAGGGGATCAGGGGGTATGGAGAGAAGACAGGTACGGGATACTGAGTTGGATGATCAGCCATGATCATATTGAATGGCGGTGCAGGCTCGAAGGGCCGAATGGCCTACTCTTGCACCTATTTTCTATGTTTCTATGTTCCTCAGCTGGCTTTTGGGAACCCTACAGAATCCGGTCAGAATGAATGCACCTTTCCTATTGAATGTTCTGCGCATGTACGAGGTACAGTGTCAAGCTTTGCTTTCATGCTATATAATCAGATAAGTCTATACAAGCAAACTCAATGCTAGCTTTTTTTCAAGAGGGCTTGTATACAAAAACAGGGATGTAACGTTAAGTCTCTATAAGGCTCTGGTCAGGCCACATTTGGAATATTTTGAGCAATTTTGGGCACCATATCTGAGGAAGGATGTGCTGGCTCTGGAGAGGGTTCAGAGGAGGTTTACAAGAATGATCCCAGGAATGAGTAGGTTAATCTATGATCAGTGTTTATCGGCGCTGGGCCTGTACTCGCTGGAGTTTAGATGAATAAGTGGGGACCACATTGAAACGTACAGAATAATGAACGGCTTGGACAGAGTGGATGGGGACAGGATGTTTCCACTAGTGGAAGAGTTTAGGACTAGATGTCATAGCTTCAGAATTAAAGGACGTTAATTTAGGAATGTGTTGAGAATAAATGTATTTAATCAGAGGATGGTGAATCTGTGATTTGTTTTGCCACAGAAGGCTGTGGAGGCCGTCAGTGGATATATTTAAGGCAGAGGTAGATAGATTCTTGATTAGCACAGATGTCAGAGGATATGGGGAGAAGGCAGAAGAAAGACTTGCTGGGCCGAAAGGCCTAATTCTACTGCTATTATTATGACCTTATTATAATCAAGTCAATCTCAAGGACAATATGTGAAGTGCAAGATACAGATTGCAGAATGCATCTCAGCATTGTAACACATCAGTTCCAAAGATGCAGTCTATGGGAACATTGAACATTCATGTGTAATTCATGTTTACAGGGATATGGGTCGAACACAGGCTGGTAGTACGAGTGTATGGGGCATGGGCATGGACAAGTTGGGCCAGAGGGCCTGTTTCCATGCTGTATGACTCTATGTCTGAAGCCCCCACCCCCTGCACCAGCTCCTGAGTCACCTACTGATCTGCACTGTCTTCCTCTTACTTGTCTCTTGAACACGGGGCACAGGTTGTGCGATCCCTTATCTCCGTGTCTCCCTCTCCCCTGACTCTCAGTCTGAAGAAGGGGCTTGTCCCGCTGAGTTACTCCAGCATTTTGTGTCTACCTTCGGTTTAAACCAGCATCTGCAGTTCCTTCTTAAACAGAGTGAGATTATAAGACTGGAGTTACTTTTTAACGATCTGTCTCACTCCCTGCCTCATCTCCCTCCCTACCTGTGTCATTGCTAGTAATATGGCTATGAGCTCTGGCTGCTCACCTCCCCCTTTCAGAATAGAAACATAGAAACACAGAACATACGAGCAGAACAAGGCCATTCGGCCCATGAGCCAGCACCGCCATTCAATATGATCATGGCTGATCATCCAAAATCTGTACCCCGTTCTTGCTTTCTCCCCATCTCCCTTGATTCCGTTAGCCCTAAGAGCTATGACTAACACTCTCTTGAAAACATCTGGTGAATTGGTCTCCCCAGCGTTCTGTGGGAGAGAATTTGGGTGGAAAAGGTTTTCCTCATCTCAGTCCTGAATTGCCTTCCCCTTATTCTTAAACTGTGACCCCCCTGGTTCTGGACTCCCCCAACATCAGGAACATTACTCATGCATCAAGCCTGGGCAATCCCTTAAGAAACATATATGTATCTTTCATATTCCCTCTCATCCTGAATTCCAGTAAATAGAAGCCCAGTCGATCCATTCTTGCATCATATGTCAGTCCCGCCATCCCGGGAATTAACCTGATGAACCTACGCTGCACTCCCTCAATAGCAAGAATGTCCTTCCTCAAATTAGGAGACCATAAAGCACACAATAATCATGGCGTGTTCTCACCAGGTCCATGTATACTGCAGTAGGACCAGCCTACTCCTATAGTCAAATCCTCTCGCTATGAAGGCAAACATGCCATTAGCTTTCTTCTCTGCCTGCTGTACCTGCATGTTTACTTTTAGTGGCTGATGTACAAGGATACCCAGGCCGCGATGCACCTGTCCATTTCCAAACCTGATACCATTCAGATAATAATTTGCCTTCTTGTTCTTGCCATCTAAGTGGATAACCTCACATTTATCCACATTATACTGAATCTTCCATGCATCTGCCCACTCACCCAACCTATCCGTCAACCTGCAGCCTCATAGCATCCTCCTCGCAGCACACACTGCCACCCAGCTTTGTGTCATATACAAAAGGAGATGTTACATTTAATTCCTTTGACTACATTGTTAATATCTATTGTCAATAACTGGGGTCCCAGCACTGAGCCTTGTGGCACTCCGCTATTCACTGCCTGCCATTATGAAAAGTACCCAATGTCCTGTGTCCGCTCAGATCTGGCACCAGATAGGCAACACATCGTACTGTAGTCTCGCCCATGGCCGCAGAAACAGCAGAGTCCCCATCACTATTTGAGCAATTTTGGACACCATATCTGAGGAAGGATATGGTGGCTCTGGAGAGGGTCCAGAGGAGGTTTACAAGAACGATCCCAGGAATGAGTAGGTTAACCTATGATGAGCGTTTGTCGGCACTGGGCCTGTACTCGCTGGAGTTTAGAAGAATGAGGCGGGACCTTATTGAAACGTACAGAATAGTGAAAGGCTTTGATAGAGTGGATGTGGAGAGGATGTTTCCACTAGTGGTTGAGTCGAGGACTAGAGGGCGTAGCCTCAGAATTAAAGGATGTTCATGTTGGAAGGAGAGGAGAAGGAATTTCTTCAGTCAGAGGGAGGTGAATCTGTGGAATTATTTGCCAGAGAAGGCTGTGGAGGCCAGCGCAGTGGATATTTGTAAGGCATAGGCAGAAAGATTCTTGATTTGTACAAAAATCATGGGTTGTTGAGGGAGTGCAGCGTAGGTTCACCAGGTTAATTCCCGGGATGGTGGGACTGTCATATGCTGTGAGAATGGAGCGGCTGGGCTTGTATACCCTGGGATTTAGAAGGATGAGAGGGCATCTTTTTGAAACATACAAGATTATTAAGGGTTTGGACACGCTAGAGGCAGGAAACATGTTCCCGATGTTGGGGGAGTCCAGCACCAGGGGACAAAGGGAAGTGCATCCAGACCTGGATGTCCTTGTGAATCAGTCACTGAAAGTAAAAATGTGGGTACAACAGGCAGTGAAGAAAGTGAATGAAAGGTTGGCCTTCATAACAAGAGGATTTGAGTACAGGAGTAAAGAGGTCCTTCTGCAGTTGGACAGGGCCCTGTTGAGACCATATCTGGAGTATTATGTGAAATTTGCTCTCCTAATTTGAAGAAATACATCCTTGCAATTGAGGCAGTGCTGCGTAGGTTCACGTGGTGAAGATGGAGATGAGAAAAAACTTCACCCAGAGAGTTGTGAATTTGTGGAATTCTCTGCCACAGAAGGCAGCAGAGGCCAATTCACCGGATGCATTTAAAATAGTTAGATAGAGCTCTTGGGGCTAGCGGAATCAAGGGGTATGGGGAGAAGGCAGGCACGGGTTACTGATTGTGGATGATCAGCCATGATCGCAATGAGGTTCAGCCACATGGGTGGTCGTGAGAAGAGGCAGCGGGTAGTGCAGGACTCTCCGTGGCTCTCCCCCTCTCCTACAAGCACTGCCTTCTGCATACTATTGGGGTGACGACCCCTCGGGGGAATATTGCAGTAGCAGTCGGGACAGTGAGACCAATTCTGGCTCTGTTGGACAGCAGGGGAGATGGGGGAGTGTGGAGGAGTGGGAAGAGATTGTGGAGGTGCGTGGGGATAGAGAGGGGGAGTGGGGAGAGAGAGGGGGAGGAGTGTGGGGATAGAGAGGGGGGGTGGTGAGAGAGAATGGGAGGAGCAGGCCCGTACGAAGCTTTTCAACAAGGGGGATGACATGACAGGATTACAAAAAATTTAATGTGAAATAATCTGCGCGCTGCATACATCACGAGCGCGAAGCGTGAAGTCCCTCGATGCCGGGGTCCTGGAAGCTCAGGGGTTTTAGATGATCTCTGATGCATTCTGAGCCTTATTTGGGAGCATTTTTGCACCAAATGTATGACCAATATTTCAGAAATTAACAGGAATCTGAGGTAGCTTCTTCACATAGAGGGTGTATGGAACGAGCTGCCAGAGGAGGTAGTTGAGGCTGGGACAGGTTTAGATGGATATGGGCCAAACGCGTGTGAGTGGGACTAGTGTAGATGGGACATGTTGGTTGGTGTGGGCAAGTTGGGCTGAAGGGCCTGTTTCCACACTGAATCATTCTATGACTAAAAAGTTAAGAAGAACAATGCATGTAGATAAGTAGAGCAGATTTGACAGAGGAGTGAAATGTAAAGGCAGAGAGAGGTTTATGGGTGGAAAGGAGAGGGGAGGGTGGGCTTGGGCAGATGGGTGAAGGGAAAATAGACACAGAGTGCTGGAGTAACTCAGCGGGTCAGGCAGCATCTCTGGAGAACATGGATAGGTGACGTTTCACAGAGTGCTGGAGTAACTCAGTGGGTCAGGCAGCATCTGTGGAGAACATGGATAGGTGACATTTCTCAGAGTGCTGGAGTAACTCACTGGGTCAGGCAGCATCTCTGGAGAAAAGGTATAGATCATATTTTGGGTCAAGACCGTTCTTCAGTAATATTCATGATGTGACATGCATAGACATTCCTGAATGTTACCCAAACCATCGTGAACTACTTTGTTACGGTGCTTGCCCTCTCCTATAACGTCTCCGCTGCCTGGGTGAAGCAGGACAGGGCACAAGCTTTGGGACACGGTGTGAAGCTCTTGCCATCTGTCCCAGCCTGGTAAAAACCTGGATGGAGTGGATGTGGAGAGGATGTTTCCACTAGTGGGAGAGTCTAGGACCAGTGGCCACAGCCTCAGAATTAAAAGACGTTCCTTTAGGAAGGAGATGAGCAGGAATTTCTTAAGTCAGAGGGTGGTGAACTGTGGAATTCATTGCCACAGAGAGCTGTGGAGGTCAAGTCAATGGACATTTTTCAGGAGGAGATTGATAGATTCTTGATTGATACGGATGTCAGAGGTAATGGGGAGAAGGCAGGAGAATGGGTTTGAGAGGGAAAGATAGTCATAGAGTGATATAGTATGGAAACAGGCCCTTCGGCCCAGCATGTCCCATCGGCACTAGTCCCACATGTTTGATCCATATCCCTCCAAACCTGTCTTATCCATGTAACTGTCTAACTGTTTCTTAAATGTTGCGATAGTCCCTGCCTCAACTACCTCCTCTGGCAGCTTGTTCCATGCACGTACCACCCTTTGTGTGAAAATGATACCCCTCAGATTCCTATTAAATCTTTTCCCCTTCACCTTAAACTTATATCCTCTGCTCCACGATGCACCTACTCTGTGCAAAAGACTCAACCATATCTATTCAAATCATGATTTTATACACCTCTATCACCTCCTGTGCTCCATGAAATAGAGTCCCAGCCTACTCAACCTTTCCCTATAGCTCTGGCCCTCTAGGCCTGGCAACATCCTCGTAAATCTTCTCTGTACCCTTTCCAGTTTGATGACAACTTTCCTATAACATGGTGCCCAGAACTGAACACAGTACTCTGAATGCAGCCTCACCAACTTCTTATGGAACTGCAACATGACCTCCCAACTTCTATACTCGACCTGACCCACTGAGTTACTCCAGCACTTTGTGAAAAGTCACAGAACAGGGCAAGATTAGCAAGTTTGCTGATGAATCGAGGACCAGAGAACATTGGTTCAAGGTGAAGGGGAAAATAATTAATAGGAATCCAAGGGGTAACTTTGACACACAAAGGGTGGTAGGTGTATGGAACGAGCTGCCAGAGGAGGTGGTTGAGGTTGGGGCTATCCCATCATTTAAGAAACAATTAGACAGGTACATGGACAGGACAGGTTTGGAGGGATATGGACCAAACGCAGGCAAGAGGGTCTAGTGTAGCTGGGACATTGTTAGGCGGTATGGGCAAGATGGGACGGAGGGCCTGTTTCCACACTGTGTCACTCTATGACTCTATCCATGTTCTCCAGAGATGTTGCCTGACCCGCTGATTTACTCCACACTTTGTGTCTATTTTCCCTTCACCCAGGCTTTGTTTGAGACTGGAGCACGTGGGAACACCAGGGAGGCGATGGCGTCTAGAGAATGGATCTGATTTTCAACTAAAGCAGAGTGGTGTGCTAACCCCAAGGCTCTGGTTGAGTTGATGAAGAGCGTGTAGAGTTGGCGTTGGGATAGGGACTGGCAGGGCGGTGAGCTCTGCCTTCAGCTTGGTGACAGTCCAGTGCCTGGGTGCCGGGGGCTGTATGTTGGGCCAGGGGCGGAGTAGCCGGGCGGGTGTAGAGGTGACCGCCATGTGAAGGGCAGCTTCCTGCCCGCTCTCCGGTGCCCTGGAGCCAGCTCTCCGCTCTCTGCCTCCTCGGTGGCTCTTCCTGGACGGGCTCCTCTGGTCAATCAGTCAAAAAGTCAACAACATAAGGAGTAAAAACGGGTTAATTGAGACCTGGAGAGAAAGTCCTGTGGACCTGACAAGCTATAACTAGACGTGAGAGGGTGGGACATGGGAGACAATTTAAACCATGGTGACGTGAGGCAGCGGCAGCAATAATAAATGATTTTAATTGCTGCTAATGAGCTGAAGGGAACGGTGCAGGAGGTGACATTTCCAGCTCAGCCACATGTCCAATCGGTAAACGTGACATCATCACATCATGTACCCTGATTCATTTCATCTTCTTTCTGTGACCGGTTGTTAGCTGTGGTGGTGGTTGCGGCTGTGGCCGTGTCCTACCCCAACCCAAACCCTAACCACACTCAATATTCCGTTGTCACCTCAGTGCTACCGAGGTAGAGGCACACCTCAAAAATCCCAGTGTGCAAAACCTACAAAACAGTTTCCCGAAACACCAATTTGTTTTTACTCTGTGGAAGAAAAGGGGGGTGCGACTGCACCTATTGCTCCCCCCCCCCTTCGGACGGTCATGTAAATAAAGCACCTTCAACAGTTTTGGGACTTCCACTGATTACAAGATACCTTTATACAGCAATGAAGTTAAGGATCATGGCATTAATTGAATGTTTTGCACATATTTGACCTCCTAAAGTGCAACGTTTCACACTTGCTCAGAATGAACTCCATCTGCTATTTTCCCCCCACGCCCCCATTTCTGATCCTGATCAAAATGGTACTGTTTACTAAGACAGACTCCCTCGCATTCCAGAAGCCCAGTAAACAAGTACTTTGGTTCTTCATTAAGCAAGACACAAACAATCTCCCAGAAATACTAGGGGACCGAGGATCTAGCGCAGGGGTCGGCAACCTATTTACCACAGAGGCCAGGACCCATGTATGGCGGGCCACATCTATCGCCATAGTTAATAAATTAGTTCTAGCGGCCTGGTCACCTGCGAGCCCTGGGACTGGCTGTAGTTCCCAGGTCGCCTGTGAGCCCCGGGACTGGCTGTAGTTTCCAGGTCACCTGTGAGCCCCGGGACTGGCTGCAGTTCCCAGGTCACCTGCGAGCCCCCGGGACTGGTTGTAGCATCCAGGACGCGAAAACAAATTGTAAAAAAACCGCCTGCGGGCCAGATGATTTTGGTTTACGGGACGGAAACAGCCCGTGCGCCGTTGGTTGCCGATCCCTGACCTGGCGGGAGAGAGGAACTGAAAAATATCCACATCAGGCAGGAAATGATGTTAGGTAAACTGTTGAGGCTGAAGGCAGATAAATCCCCAGGGCCTGATGGTCTGCATCCCAGAGTACTCAATGAGGTGCCCCTAGAAATTGTGGATGCATTGGTGATCATTTCCAATGTTCTATAAACTCTGGATCAGTTCCCGTGGACTGGAGGATAGTTGCTTGATGCTTGAGTCTCCCCTACCTCTCCCCACAACCCCCTCCGCCCCACCTCCCTCGCCCCCTACCCTCTCCCCACACACACCCCCCTCTCCTTCTTCCTGCTCCCCGTCCCACTCCCGCACCTTCTCCCACTCTCTCTCCTACTTCCCCCCCTCCAACTCTCCTCCTCCACCTCTCCATCTCCCCTCCATCTTCCCTCCCTCTCCCCCCTCCAACCCTTGGTCCCCCCATCCCCTTGCGCTCCCCACTTCCCTTCTCCTGCCCACCTTCTCCTCCCCTTCCCACCCCCTTCCCTTCCCTCCCTCCTCCTCTTCCTCTCCCCTTCCTTTCCCCTCTTCCTCTCCCCCTGCCTCCATCCCCCTTGCTCTCCATTTACCCACATCCACCTTCTCCGCCTTCCTCCCTCTCGCCCACCCTGTCCCCGGAACTCCCTCCCCAACTCCTCTCCCTCTGACCCTACCCCTCCTTTCCCCACCCTGGCTCTCCCCCCTCCCCCTGCCACTCCCTCCCTCCCACTCCCATCCCTCAGGCCCGACGTCTGCTCCTCCCACTCCTTCAACCCCTCCTTCTGACCCATACTCTTCCCTCCTCCCTATCCCATCGGCTCAGTCCCCATTCCCAGCAGAGGTTCAGCCACATGGGTGACCGTCAGAAGAGGCAGCGGGTAGTGCAGGACTCTCCGTGGCTCTCCCCCTCCCACAAACACTGCCTTCTGCATACTATTGGGGTGACGGCCCATCGGGGGAATATTGTAGCAGCAGTCGGGTCAGTGAGACCAATTCTGTCTCTGTTAAACAACAGGGGAGGTGGGGGAGTTTGGGGAGAGAGAGTGGGAGTTGTCATGATGATGAGTTATGATAATGATATGCAAATATCTTGCCCTTTGTATCAGCTGACGTGAAGGACAGATCGGGTCTGCGCTGTGTAAGCAGGGTGTGGGCAGGAGGCCATGGCCCGGGGAGATAATAAACACAGAGACAAAGGAATGTTACCTGTAAATATTGTCAGTATTATTATTCCACATCTTAGGCGACGATGTGACAGGTGTGTGGGGATAGAGAGGGGGAGGAGTGAGGGGGAGAGGGGGGGTGTGGGGAGAGAGAATGGGAGAAGTGTGGGGAGAGAGAATGGGAGAAGTGTGGGAAGAGAGATTGGGAGTAGTGTGGGGAGAGAGAAGTAGTTTGTAGAGAAATGTTAGGAGCGTCCGGAGATAGGGGTTGTGTGAGGAAAGAGAGGGAGTGCGGAGAGAGAGGGTGGGAGGGAAGAAAAATAGGTGTAGGAGGCCATTCGGCCCTTCGAGCCAGCAACGCCTTTCATTGTGATGGCTGATCATCTACAATCAGTAACCAGTGCCTGCCTTCTCCCCACACCCTTTGATTCCGCTAGCCACAAGAGCTCTATCTAACTCTCTTTTTAAATGCATCCGGTGAATTGGCCTCTACTGCCTTCAGTGGCAGAGAATTCCACAAATTCACAACTCTCTGGGTGAAAAAGTTGTTTCTCATCTCAGTTTTAAATGGCCTCCCATTTATTCTTTGACTGTGGCCCCTGGTTTTGGACTCACCCAACATTGGGAACATTTTTCCTGCATCTAGCTTGTCCAGTCATTTTATAATTTTATATGTTTCTATAAGATCCCCTCTCATCTTTCTAAATTCCAGTGAATACAAGCCCAGTCTTTCCAATCTTTCTTCATATGAGTCCCGCTATCCCAGGGATTAACCTGGTGAACCGACGCTGCACTACCTCAATAGCAAGGATGTCCTCAACTGCACACATCATCCCAGATGTGGTCTCGTTTCACTTCCCTTTTCCCTAATCTGACACTATTGAGATAACAATCTGCCCACTTGTTCTTGCCGCCAAAGTGAATAACCTCACATTTATCTTTATTATACTGCATCTGCCATGCATCCGCCCACTCACGTAACTTATCCAAATCACCCTGCAACCTCCTCGCATCCTCTTCACAGATCACACTGCCACTCAGCTTTGTGTCATCTGCAAATTTGCTAGTGTTACTTTTAATCCCATCATCTAAACCATTAATATATATTGTAAATAGTTGCGGGCTCAGTACCGAGCCTTGCGGCACTCCACTTGCCATGGCCTGCCATTCTGACAGGGACCCATTTATTCCTACGCTTTGTTTCCTGTCTGCCAACCAATTCTCTATCCATGTCAATACCCCTAATACCATGTGCTCTCATTTTGCCCACTAATCTCCTGTGTGGGACTTTATCAAACGCTTTCTGAAAGTCCAGAGACACTACATCCGCTGGCTCTCCTTCATCCATTTTACTTGTCACATCCTCAAAAAATTTCAGAAGATTAGTCAAGCAGGAATTCCCCATCATAAGTCCATGCTGACTTGGACCAATCCTTTTACTGTTATCCAAATGCACCGTTATTACTTATTTAATGATTGACTTCAGCATCTTCCCCACCACCGATGTCAGGCTAACTGGTCTATAATTCCTCATTTTCTCTCTCGCTCCTTTCTTGATAACATTAGCTACCCTCTAATCCACTGGAACTGATCCTGAATCGAAAGAACATTTGGAAAATGATCACCAATGCGTCCACAATTTCCAGACCCACCTCCTTAACTACCCTGGGATGCAGACCATCAGGCCCTGGGGATTTATCAGCCTTCACTCCCATCAGTCTACCCAAATATGGGAGGTACACAAAAATGCTGCAGAAACTCAGCGGGTGCAGCAGCATCTATGGAGCGAAGGAGATAGGCAACGTTTCGGGCCAAAACCCTACCAGCTCAAGTCTACCCAATATTATTTCTCGCCTAATGCAAATTTCTTTCTGTTCCTCTGCCTCCCGAGATCCTCCGTCCTCTAGTACATCTGGGAGATTGTGTGTGTCTTCCTTAGTGAAGACAGAACCAAAGTACCTGTTCAACTCTTCTGCCATTTCCTTGTTCCCCACAATAATTTCACCCGTGTGCCTTCAAGGGACCGACATTTGACTTTGCTACTCTTTTTCCCTTAACATATCTAAAGAAGCTTTTACTGTCCTTCATTAATTCCTGGCCAGCTTCCCTTCGTACTTCATCTTCTCAGCACGTATAGCCCGTTTTGATTCCTTCTCTTGCCCTATAAAAGTTTCCCAATCCTCTGGCTTCCCATTACTCTTTGTGTTATACATCCTTTCTGTGTTATACATATTTTCTTTTAGTTTTATTCCATCCCTAACTTCCCTTGTGAGCCACGTCTCTTACTCCCCTTAGAATCTTTCTTCCTCTTTGGAATGAAATGATCCTGCATCTTTTGGATTATGCCCAGAAATTCCTGCCATTGCTGTTCCACCGTCATTCCTGCTTGGATCACTTTCCAGTCGAGCTTGGCCAGCTCCTCTCTCATGCCTTCATAGTCCACTGTGTTCAACTGCATCACTGCCACTTCTGATTTAACGTTCTCCTTCTCAAATTGCACATTAAAACTAATCATATTATGATCACTACCTCCAAGCAGTTCCTTTACCTCGAGTTCCCTTATCATATCTGGTTCATTGGTCAAAACTAAATCCAGTATTGCCTTTTTTCTGGTCGGCTCCATTACAAGCTGCTCCAAGAATCCATCTCGGAGACATTCTACAAACTCACTTTCTTGTGGTCCTGAACCAACCTGATTTTCCCAGTCTACCTGCATATTGAAATCCCCCATCACCACAGTGGCATTACCTTTGCTACATGCCAGTTTTAACTCCTGCTGCAACTTACACCCTACATCCGGACTACTATTTGGGGGTCTGTAGATAACACGTTATCTACACCTCTGCACATCGATGGAGCTGATGTGGAAAGGGTCAACAGCGTGAAGTTCCTAGGACTCCACCTGTCAGATGACCTGACGTCCACGACCAACACCACAGCACTGGTCAAGAGTGCCCAGCAGCGACTACACCCTCTCCGAAGACTACGTAAAGCAGGTCTCCCCACTACACACCTACGAACTTTTTATAGGGGACAATCGAGAGCACATTAACCTACGGCATCACTTCCTGGTTCGGGAGCTGCAAGGCGTACGAACAGCACCAACTAGACAGGATTGTGAAGACCGCCAGCAGGATTATTGGTGCTCCACTCCCTTTGCTGCTGGACATATACAGGAAGAGATGTATCAGCAGAGCCATCTCCATCATCAAAGACCCCTACCACCCATCGCATCACATATTCTCCATCCTGCCATCTGGGAAGAGGTACCGGAGCATTAGGTGCAAAACCAGCAGGATGCTCCTCAGCTTCTTCCCGCAGGTTATAAGACTGATAAACGGACTTTGCCCCCTGCCAAAGTATCGTGCACCAACCACCAACCTGGACACACTGCAGCAGAGCCACTGTCGTGCCGCTGCCGATCGGAACGCCTGTTGATGTTTAGTAGAGTAGAGTGTTAATTTGTTCATGATATATGTATTTTTACTTCTATTTATTTTTTACTGCACACTGAAATGGACACTGGTTGAGGAACGTTTTTTTGTTTCCTCTGGGTATGCGAATACTCAGGAAATGACAATAAAGATATACAATACAATACAATACAATAACACCAATTAGTATCTTCTTGCCTTTACAATTCCTCAACTCAATCCACAGTGACTCTACCTCGTCAGTCCCTATGTCTTCCCTCGCAAGGGACTGAATTCCATCCCTCACCAGCAGAGCTACCCCCCCTCCTCTGCCCACTTGCCTGTCCTTTCTATAGGATGTATAACCCTGAATATTAAGTTTCCAGGCCCGATCCTCCTGCAGCCACGTCTCAGTAATCCCCACAATGTCAAATCTACCAACCTCTAACTGAACCTCAAGCTCATCTACTTTACTTCTTATACTTCGCGCATTCTTATACAATACTTGTAATTCCTTACGCATCTCACCTTTCACATCGATCCCTGTTACGCTTGGCCATACTCTCCTATCCCTTTTCTGAGCTTCCTTTCCCGTTAATTCTGGGGTCATTAACCATCCCTTTACTCTCTTTCCCTTTAAATCCATCCTCGACTATCCCATTTGACACCCCACCCCCCCTTATTCAGATTAAAACCACCTGTGTAGCAGTGGCAAACCTGCCTCCCAGAATGCTGGTCCCCCACCTGTTAAGATGCAATCCGTCCCCTTTGTACAGTTCCCCCTTACTCCAAAACAGATCACAGTGATCTAACAATCTAAATCGCTGCCCCCTACACCAGTTCCCCAGCCACACATTCAGGTCCCGTATCTCCCTGTTCCTGCTCTCGCCAGCATGAAGAACTGGAAGCAAACCGGAGATAACAACCCTGGAGGTCCTGCTTTTCAGCATTTTTCCGAGCTCTCTAAAGTCACGCTGCAGAATATTCATCCCATTCTTTCGGACATCGTTTGTGCCGACATGCACTGCCACTTCCAGCTGTTCGCCTTCGCCCTTGAGGATTTTCTGCACTCTGTCCGTGACATCCTGGATCCTGGCAACAGGAAGGCAGCACACCATCCTCGAATCCCGTCTGTTCCTTCAGAAACCCCTGTCCGTACCTCTCACAATGGAGTCTCCAACTACAATGGCGTACAGGTGTCAGAAGGTATGGTGAGAAGCCAAGAGTTAGGAGTGTGAGATAGATCAGCCATGGTGGAATGGTGGAGTAGACTTGATGGGCCGAATGGCCTCATTCTACTCAAATTCCATATGAACTTATGACAGGTGGTTAACAAAGTAACTCCAGTCTTACAATCTCACTGTGTAGGAAGGAACTGCAGATGCTGATTTAAACCGAAGATAGACACAAAATGCTGGAGTAACTCAGCGGGACAAGCCCCTTCTTCAGACTGAGAGTGGTGAGGGAGACACAGAGATAAGGGATCGCACTACCTGTGCCCCGTGTTCAAGAGACAAGAAAGAGGAATACAGTGCAGATCAGTAGGTGACTCAAGAGCTGGTGCAGGGGGTGGGGGCTTCAGACATAGAGTCATACAGCATGGAAACAGGCCCTCTGGCCCAACTTGTCCATGCCCATGCCCCATACACTCGTACTACCAGCCTGTGTTTGACCCATATCCCTGTAAACCTGTCTTATCCATGTACCTGTACACATGAATGTTCAATGTTATCATAGACTTTGTCTTTGGAACTGATGTGTTACAATGCTGGGAGATATATTCTACACTCTGTATCTTGCACTTTGCTCCATCTGTTGTACTCCAGTTTGACTTGATTGTGTTTATTTTCAGTATATCCTTATCTGATTATATAGCATGCAAAACAAAGCTTGACACTACCTCGGTACATGGGCAGAGCATTCAATAGGAATCATAGAATCATAGAATCATAGAAAGTAGGTGCGAGAGTAGACCACCAGGTCCATCGAGCCCGCACCGCCATTCGCTCATGGCTGAACACCAAACAGACACCCCTAACCACAAACAGTAGACACAAGACACAGAACACAAGACACTACCCTCCCCTTTATACCGCTATCACCCCTCTCCACCCCAAATACCGCGTGATCTCCTGGGGGAGGCAAAAAACCGGATAAAAACCCAGGTCCAATTCGGGAAAAAAATCCGGGAAATTCCTCTCCGACCCCAATCCAGGCGATCGACACTTGTCCAGGAGATCACTCAGGTCTTACTATAGTAACCCTACCTAGGTCCATATCCCTGCCCTCTCCCCGTAGCCCCTTATCCCCTTGGCAGCTAAGAAACCATCTATTTTAGACTTAAATATATTTAATGTTTCTGCTTCCACTGCTCCCTGGGGCAGTGAATTCCATAAATTAACCACCCTCTGGGTGAAGAAGTTCTTCCTCATCTCAGTTTTAAAAGAGCCCCCCCTTATTCTGCAACTATGTCCCCTAGTTCTAGTTTCCCCGATCATTGGGAACATCCTCGGTGCATCCACCCGATCAAGGCCCCTCACGATCTTATATGTTTCAATGAGATCGCCTCTCATTCTTCTAAACTCCAAAGAGTAGGAAAGGTGCATTCAATCTGATGGGATTCTGTAGGTTTCCCAAAAGCCAGCTGAGGAACAGCAGAGGAAATGTGACAAGTCTCAGATGATGCTTTGCTATGTCATGAGCTCAGTAAATGATGGAGTCGTTGAGAGTGTTGCACAATAGAGCACAGTTGTACGACAGGAAGGTGACATCAGATATACATGTACTGAGATGGACAAGGGCTGATTAGGGATAGTCAGCACAGATTTGTACGTGGGAGATCGTGTCTCACCAACCTGATTGAGCTTCTTGAAGATGTGACCAAAAACGTTGATGATGACAGAGCTGTCGACGTTGTATATGTGGATTGGAGCAAAGGTATTTAACAAGCATCCACATGGTAGGTAAGGTAAGATTGCACTTACCTTCCACATGCTCTGGAAGGTAAGATTGCAAGGGATCCAAGGAGAGATAGCTGAATGGATAGAAACTTGGCTTCATGGAAGGAAGCAGAGGGTGATGGTGGAAGGTTGTTTTTCAGACGGGAGGCCTGTGACTAGTGGTGAGAACGTACAAGGCATGAGCAGCAAATTTGCTGCTGAGACTTATTGATTAGTAGGATTGGATGTTACAATCCCTAAGGTTTTTCACTACAATTGACATTACTGGGGATGACCACTAGGTGATTTTGCTACCAATCAGACACATCTTCAGTTGTGTATCTCAACGTCACTGGGTGTTTCGGCCTTTTATCACAAGACATCCTCAGTCGAGGCAGGCCCACCGCAGGGTGATCAGCCCTGGGTGTGTGTCTTATGGTTAGCCTCTAGATGGTCACGTGGCAGCCCAGACAGCATCTTTTCTCTTCAGCCACAGCCAGTGACTGCTCCATTCGGCTTTTTTCCTTCCATCTTCCTGTCTACTGCTGACTGTGGCTGGTTGGGCTCTGGAGTCGTGTCCGTTGGTGGGACAGTACTTGGTTGAGCTTCACCTGGGGTGCTGATACCCTGTGGACTGTGGTGGTTAACCTGCCACTGTGCTTCACTCGACTGATTTGACCTAACTCTTAGAAGTTAATGGTCAATGTGAGGCCCCACACCAAGCTCTCCCAGGCACTTTTCACTGCCCTGGTGGATCTTGTGACCCTTCTTTGATGTTATCTTTTCCCAGCCACAGATGCAGGTTCATAGCTTATGTCCTGCCAGGGCTGCTGCTCTGTCAATTACTGTGCTAGTTGTCTTATTCATATTCGATTCCTTCCGTAGCAATCTAAGGGTGGATCCAAAACGCTGATTAGCGATGGATCTTGCAGGCATGAGGAGCTAGCCCATGCCAGCCCCGGTGGGTTCTATTCCCTCCGGTCAGCAGTGGGTGGTATTGGAGATACTGAAAATGTTGTGAGAAATTGCAGCAAGATCTTGATCGGTTGGGCAGGTGGGCTGAGGAATGTCTGATGGAGTTTAATACAGAGAAATGTGAGGTGTTGCATTTTGTGACGTTTAATAATGGAAGCACCTACACACTGAATGGTTGGGGTGTTGGAAGTGCTGTGGAGGAGAGGGATCTACGAGTGCAGTTACATAGTTCCTTGCAAGTGGCATGATGGGTAGATATGGTGATTAAAAAGGCATTTGGCACATTGGCCTGCATCAGAGTATTGTGTAGAAGTTGGGAGGTCATGTTACAGATGTATAAGACGTTGATGAGAACACAGTTAGAGTATTGTGTTGAGTGTTGGTCACCGTGTCATAGGAAATATGTTGTCAAGCTGGAAATGGTGCAGATAAGTTTTACCAGGCTGTTGCCAGGACATGAGGGCCTGAGCTATAGAGGGAGATTGGGCAGGCTAGGACATTATTCCTTGGAGCGCAGGAGGGTGAGGAGTGAACTTATAGAGATGTAGAACATCATGAGACGAATAGATCAGGTAAATACACAGTCTATTGCCCAGATTAGGGAAATCAAGAAGCAGTGACATGGGTGTAGATGAGATGTGCATGTACCTTTAACATAGTGACCTCACCACTACTAACCACTCCCCACATCACTGGTATAATTACAACCTTCCCACCCTGTTCTCTCTCTCTGGTTCCAGTGACAGACCACGGACAGCTAGGGCAGAGCAGTATGTGTATAATGTGTATTATGAATAAAGTAGTAAAGAAACAGTGCGTTATGACTCATCTTTACAGTTTAGCGCTGTTTCTCTGCGCTGGCTGTGGGCCTGGGGGGCACTGCACCCGTCTGACTCCCGACCAAAGATCCTATAGCGGAGGATCGTTGCTGCCGACCTCTCTGGCCACCCGTGGGGGGGGGGGCACTCGGGACAGCTCCGGAGACCCGGCCGGAACCCGGCCCAACTACAGAAGGACCTCTTTGCTCCAAAACTCAACTCCTCTTTTTATGAAGACCAACATGCCATTCACTGCCTGTTGTACCAGCATGCTTACTTTCATTAACTGATGAACAAGGAACCCCAGATCCCGTTGTACCTCCCCTTTTCCCAACTTGACACCACAATCTGCCTTCCAGTTTTTGCTACCAAAATGGATAACCTCACATTTATCCACATTAAACTGCATCTGCCATGTATCTGCCCACTCACCCAACCTGTCCAAGTCACCCTGCATTTTCATAGCATCCTCCTCACAGTTCACACTGCCACCCAGCTTAGCGTCATCTGCAAATTTGCTAATGTTACTTGTAATCCCTTCATCTAAATCATTGATGTATATTGTAAATAGCTGCGGTCCCAGCACCGAGCCTTGCGGTACCACTGCCTGCCATTCTGAAAGCGACCCGTTAATCCCTACTCTTTGTTGGCCCTACTAATATAATTTTACATGACAGCAACTATGATGAACAGTTTTGGCTCCGGAAATCATGTGGTGGAATAGACAACAAATAATAGGTGCAGGAGTAGGCCATTCGGCCCTTCGAGCCAGCACCGCCATTCAATGAGATCATGGAGAAGAGAGAAGATAAATAAAAAATGTCAACGAAATAGAGCACTTCACAAAAGGGAAATCATATATTTGTGGACAACTTCAGTCTTCATATAGAAAGGAAACAAAATGCTGTATTCACTGGAGTTTAGAAGGACGGGGGGGGGGTCTTATAGAAACATATAAAATTATAAAAGGACTGGACAAACTTGATGCAGGAAAAATGTTCCCAATGTTGGGCGAGTCCAGAACCAGGGGCCACAGTCTTAGAATAAAGGGGAGGCCATTTAAGACTGAGGTGAGAAAAATTATTTTCACCCAGAGAGTTGTGAATGTGTGGAATGTCCTGCCACGGAGGGCAGTGGAGGCCAAATCACTGGATGGATTTAAGAGAGAGTTAGATAGAGCTCTAGGGGCTAGTGGAATCAAGGGATATGGGGAGAAGGCAGGCATGGGTTATTGATTGGGGACAATCAGCCATGATCGCAATAAATGGTGGTGCTGGCTCGAAGGGCCGAATGGCCTCCGGCTGCACCTATTTTCTATGTTTCTACGTTTCTATGGATGTTCAGTCACTCTACACCCACATCCCCCACCAGGAGCATCTTAAAGATCTCCGTGTCTTCCTCGACCACAGAACCAACCAATCCCCGTCTACTGATACTCTCCTCCGCCTCCTCCAACTTTTCCTTTGACTCCTCCCATTTCCTCCAAATCCAAGGCGTAGCTATGGGCACGCGCATGGACCCCAGCTATGCCTGCCTCATTGTAAACTATGTCAAACAATCCTGGTTCGAGACGTACCGTGGCCCTATCCCCGAACTACCTCCGCTACATTGATGACTGCATTGGTGCTACTTCCTGCACCCATGCACAACTCACTAACTTCATCCATTTCACCACTAACTTCCATCCGGCACTCAAATTCACCTGGACCATTTCCGACATCTCCTTCCCGTTTCTAGACCTCACTATCTCCATCGCCGTTAACAAACTACTGACCGACATCTACTATAAACCCACTGACTCCCATGGCTATCAGGACTACACTTCTTCCCACCCTGCTTCCTGTAAGGACACTATCCCCAATTCCTCCTTCTATGCCGCATCTGCACCCAGGATGAGGTGAGGGCATGGGAGATGTCCTCATTCTTTAGGGAACAGGGATCCCCTCTTCGACTATAGATGAGGCTCTCACCAGGGTCTCTTCTATACCCCGTAACTCGGCTCTCACTCCCCATCCCCGCACTCGTAACAAGGACAGAGTCCCCCTTGTCCTCACCTTCCACCCTACCAGCCGTCACATACAACAGATAATCTTCTGACATTTTCGCCGCCTCCAACGGGATTCCATCACTTGCCACATTTTCCCATCTCCTCCCCTTTCGGTTTTCGGCAGAGACCGCTCCCTCCGTAACTCCCTGGTCAATTCGTCCCTTTCCACCCAAACCACCCCCTCCCCTGGCACTTTCCCTTGCAACCGCAGGAAATGCTACACTTGTCACTTTACCTCCCCACTTGACTCCATCCAAGGACCTAAGCAGTTTTTCCAGGTGCGGCAGTGGTTCAACTGCACCTCCTCCAACCTCATCTATTGCATCCGCTGCTCTAGGTGTCAGCTGCTCTACATCCGTGAGACCAAGCGTAGGATTGGCGATCGCTTCGCCCAACATCTCTGCTCAGTTCGCAATAACCAATCTGACCTCCCGGTGGCTCAGCACTTCAACTTAACCTCCCATTCCGAATCCGACCTTTCTATCCTGGGCCTCCTTCATGGCCAGAGTGAGTCCAACCGCAAATTGGAGGAGCAGCACCTCATATTTTGCTGGGGTAGTTTACACCCCAGCGGTACGGATATTGACCTCCAATTTCAGGAAGTCCTTGCTTTATCGCTCTTTCCCCTCCGCTTCCTAGCTCTCCCACAGCCCACTGTCTCCGCCTCTTTCTTTCTTCTTCCCGTCCCCCCCCCACCCCATCAGTCTGAAGAAGGGTCTCGACCCGAAACGTCACCTATTCCTTCGCTCCATAGATGCTGCCTCACCTGCTGAGTTTCTCCAACATTTTTGTCCACAACAATTTGATTAATATTTTTGGTGATATAAGTTGGTCATTCTGATCATATTAATAATCCTCAAAGCAATACTCTCTTACTTTCACATCCTTTATAATGTCCCAAAGTATCCAGCAAAGTGCCTTACATAAATTGGGCATGAACCACACTTCCTTCAAACAGTCACTGTCAGTTTACTGGGGAATCAATGTCAGATTCCAATGTCTGACAAAATTCCAGAAGTTAACAACAATTATTATGGAAAGTAATTGTGATTAATGTTAAAAGAAAAATTAGTTGATGAGCGAACACAAATCTGTGCTCTTGAACCAAAGCCTGCATTGTTCCACCATTGCCCTGGCTACCAATGCACCGTGCCATCACTACAATGCTCCTAATGAAATATGGTTACCCTGAAGAAATAGATTGGTTACTTTGGACATACAAAGGTAATCATCATCACGGAGCTCCCCTTCTGTGTAAATTATTCTCTCCTTATTTCGTAATATATAACTTATTTTTTCTGTCTCTTTGGTTGTTTCCTCCCTTGTGGATCCCGAAGTCTTTCTGGTGGAGACAACTGGAAAAAAAAAGCCAAAAATAAACCTAATTACATTGTTTCAAGTCAGATAAGTGGTTGACCTGTAAAATATGGAAGTTAGTTACATAATATGCAACATGTTCTATGAATTGAATTTAAATGACATGGTGGTAGTCAGATGGTCATTATCTCATCTCAATTATTTACTGTAATGCACAGGAGTCACTCATTTTGAGTTTCACTTTTACAAACAGAATTACCTGTTGCTCTTTTGATTCTTTTCACCAACACTGTGCCTTCCTTTGTTTCTTCAGTGGCTCCTCCCAAATCTCTTTTGTCCTCCCCTGTATATGACGTGAGCTGTGATGAGACATTTTGTTGAAACTGTGATCCATAAGGACACAAATAAATTGTTACTACTTCTTCTCGATTATTTCTTCCATCGCATTATTAACTGAGATACTCAACTCAACTAGTTATAAAAGCAGTAACTGCCAAGTGTGCAATATTTCATTGAGCTCTCACTTTTCATACTCTACTCTGAAATGAAGTTTGATATTGTCAGCAAATGTGGGAAAATGTGGGAACAATTGATCTCTTTCAACAATATATATATATTTGTGAATGTTAGCACCTGACTCCACAGCAGTGATGATGAATTTTCTAAACAGCAGTAATTTCTGTCTTGTAGAAAATAAAATGCTAATGTAGAACCACTGTTAATTCATAAAAGCGTATTCTCACTTCTCCTTTATGCTGGGAATAATTTCTGTTCTTACCTTTATGACAAGCTTTCTTTTGGTATTCTTGCCATTTTCATTCTTAAAAGGAGGCCTAAAGGGGGAGGGGCTGAGGCCGACGCGTCGCTGAGGGGGAGGGGTGCGGCCGCCGCGTCGCTGAGGGGGAGGGGCTGAGGCCGCCGCGTCGGTGAGGGGGAGGGGCTGAGGCCGCCGCGTCGCTGAGGGGGAGGGGCTGAGGCCGCCGCGTCGCTGGGGGGAGGGGCTGAGGCCGTCGCGTCGCTGAGGGGGAGGGGCTGAGGCCGCCGCGTCGCTGAGGGGGAGGGGCTGAGGCCGTCGCGTCGCTGAGGGGGAGGGGCTGAGGCCGCCGCGTCGCTGAGGGGGAGGGGCTGAGGCCGCCGCGTCGATGAAGGGGAGGGGCTGGGGCCGCCGCGTCGCTGAGGGGGAGGGGCTGAGGCCGCCGCGTCGCTGAGGGGGAGGGGCGGGGCTTGGGCTCGACGTCAACGTCAGCGCGCATGCAGATATTGCAATGGAGTTGCTGCTGTTACAGTGGAGCACCTGTTGCAGGGGACCTGGTGTTGCAGCGGAGCAGATGCTGCAGTGGAGCAGGTTCCTGCATTGAAGCTCCTGCAGTGAAGCAGCTTCTGTTGTGGAGCAGCCACTGCCACAGAGGAGCTCTTGCTGCTACCACAGTGGAGCATCTCCTGCAGCTGCAGGGAAAGTTCAAGCCTCCACCATCTCCTCAGGCAGCGTGTCCCAGATTGCAACCACCCTCTGGGTGAGTTTAATCTCATCCACGTCCGTTTTATTGTTCTGTTAGTATAGTCTGGTCTGCAATTCCTTGTTCCATCATCTTATTCTAAATGCTGACTCCAAATACTACGTTTCCTCATCTGTTCTTGCCCCATCAGAGATATTCTCCCCTTTGTTCCACCAATCCACCACAACCCCTCTCTACAAGTGAAAAACAACTTGTTTTTGTTGCTGTTTCCTACTCTGGTGAAGGGTCTCTGCTCTGAAACTGAACTGTTTCTTTCTCCACAAATGCTGTCGAACCTGCTGAATGTTTTTTGAATTTTCTTCCATTTTTATTTCAGATTTTCAGCATCTGCGGTTCTTTGCTTTACACGTTGATTTTGATGTTGTGACCTGTCAACAACGAACCAAAGGAGATCAGATACGTGGTGTCGTAATCTACTGGTAACCAAGTAACTAGTAAGTGTTTCAATGGGAAGGTTCTGCCTGCTCGGGATTGGACTCCATTTTAGTTTAGTTTAGAGATACAGCGCGGAAACAGGCCCTTCAGCCCACCGAGTCCACGCCGACCAGCGATCCCCACACACAAACACTATCCCACACACACTAGGGACAATTTACACTGAAACCAAATAGACCGTGGGCGAAGGAGCTTTTTGGTTTCATTTTATGACCCAAATCACGTATCTACCTGTATTTATAATATATTCTGTAAAAATATTATAGAAATCATACCTGAAACTGGGCAAGAACAAAACCTGCACATATTTTTAAAATATGAGAAAAACCTTAAAAGGAGGCCTAAAGATTCTGAATCCGTGGAAAAAAAGTGACACGTCAGCTCTGCCTTGGAGAAGCACAGACAGAATCTCAATAGTTTGGAAATTTTGGATATATCTAATGTAATTGAGTTTAAAATAAGCAACATATCATAAAAGTAAAAATTAGGAAAAGTAAGTTTGCACTCAATGAATAACACATTTGGAAAAATATATTCAATTTAACAAATATTCCACCAAGTTAAGAATACAATCTCCCTTGCAACACATTTCATAGGCTAACGGCCAAATTGATTAGAATCAATTATATTTGAAAAACTGCATTTAATATTTCAAACAGATTTAAATTATGTTGTGGATTTTTTGTCAGATGTTTAGGTGTCCAATCCTCATCTGACTCGCTAGATTCATAAACTTGGGTTTGACGCTTTCTGCTCCAATTTATCCTGAATTCTGGCTTTGGTACATTTAATCCTGTGAAAAATAAAGCATGCTCATCATCTGTTATGGCCAACTTCAGGTATTTATCTTCATTGAACTTACCAGTGCTAAATATCTGTGGAAACATCACTTTGCAATGTTATCGTTATTACTATTTCCTCCAGAGTATTCATGCTATTATTCAATTGATCATGTCTACTTGACAAAGACAGCAAACAACCTAAAAATTATTTATCAGTGTTAAAGAATAATCAACCAGCATGAAGAATATGACGGATGAGTATGTGTCTATTTCCAGGTCAGAAATCGCAATAACCAATCTTTCAGTTTCACACATCTGTTTGGTAAGTGAAATAGATCAGAATCCTTCTTTCCATTCCTCCAGGTTTAAAGTAATGGCTCATTCTTGCTGCCTGTACTGACAGTGACACTTTGTGCCATGGTTGGGTAAATGGATTGAATAATGAACAACCAGGACCATCCACCTCTTCATCAATGGGAACATTGACCTTTGTCCAATCTCTGATTTCAGGACTGTGACTAGTTGCAACATTAAAAAGCGTAACTGGTCCCAATGTCTCTGGGTTTGTGTTGTCCATGGTCACCATCTTCTGAATGACATCAAGCTTTGGTATTGATTGTAAAGTTAGTCCAATTTGAGATCACTGATGGGAATTTTTGAATATTGGTGAGGAACCTCACCAGGAGAAGTGTTTTACTGAACTAGACTAAGGGGGGTAAGCTGAAGGAGCATAATTACAGTCCCATCATCTTATTCTAATTGCTGACTCCAAATATTACGTTTCCACATCTGTTCTTGCCCCATCAGAGATATTCTCCCCTTTGTTCCACCAATCCACCACAACCTCTATCTACAACTGAAAAACAACTTGTTTTTGTTGCTCTTTCCTACTCTGGTGAAGGGTCTCTGATCTGAAACTGAACTGTTTCTTTCTCCACAAATGCTGTCTAACCTGCTGAATGTTTTTTGAATTTTCTTCCATTTTTATTTCAGATTTTCAGCATCTGCGGTTCTTTGCTTTACACGTTGATTTTGATGTTGTGACCTGTCAACAATGAATCAAAGGAGATCAGATACGTGGTGTCGTAATCTACTGGGATTCAAGTAACTAGTAAGTGTTTCAATGGGAAGGTTCTGCCTACTCGGGATGGGACTCCATTTTAATTTAGTTTAGAGATACAGCGTGGAAACAGGCCCTTCAGCCCACCGAGTCCACGCCGACCGGCGATTCCTGCACACTAACACTATCCCACACACACTAGGGACAATTTACACTCATACCTCACTAAACTTCACCTCACACCTAAGCCTCAACTCACTAAACTGCACCCCGACTAAACTTCCTCAACAAAACATCGCACCTCGACTAAATCCTCGCCTCGACTAAACTTTACATCAACTAAACCCTCAATCACCTCGACCAAACTTCACCTCAGATAAATTTCACACCTCACTAAACCTTGCTTCGATTAAACCCCTCGCTTCAACTAAAACTGTCACCCAGGGAATCCGAATCTCATGGACATTAAACATCGTGTGGGGTTGGGGTGGGATAGGTAGAGGTGAGGAGTGGGGGAGCAGGCAGGCAAGGAGAGGGGTTATGGAGGGAGGAAGGGAGTGACTGAGGGAGGGAGAGGTGATTGAGGGAGGAGGAGAGGGGAAAGAAGAGGGAAGGTGAAGATACCTGGTGTGGGCCGAGCCTCGGGGCTGTAGCCGGGCCCGGGCGCTGGGGAGCGGACACAGACACGGACTGGGCCCCGAATGCGGCTCCGGGCCCTGGGCTGGGGTTCGAGCCGGTGTGGGGTCTTGGGGCTGCTGCTCCGGGCCCACAGGGAGGGAGAGGAGCGGGACCTGGGGCAAGGACTAGGCAGCAGCCTCGTCTTCTCCCTCCCCCAGACTGCAGCCTCTCCCTCCCATGGCTCCAGACCTGTCGAAATGTGACGCCTGTATGGTCGTGAATAGTCGTCCAAAGAGTCCTACCTTTTCCTGGTCGCCGCTGGATTTTCAACGTGTTAACGTTGAACTATGACGGGTGCCGGCAGGCGCTGAAAAATATTGCGTACGTGGGACAGGCCCTTTAGACTGTTGAGGAAGCCTTGTTTATGGGCTCACAGTCAGGTGGGGGCTGTAAAGCTCCACTTGGTTCCAGTTGGATTGTCTGGTCCCTGTATTGTCTTAGATTGATGCAAAATGCTGGAGTATCTCAACAGGACAGGCAGCATCTCTGGAGAGAAGGAATGGGTGACGTTTCTGGTCTAGATGCTTCTTCAGACAGATATCGGGAGTGGGAGGTACATAGATAAGGAAGTGTGTAGACAAGGAAATCTATGTTTATAGATAAGGATATCTCCCACTCCCCTGACATCAGTCTGAAGAAGGATGTCGACAGGAAACGTAACCCATTCCTTCTATTCAGCGATGATGCCTGTCCCGCTGAGTTTCTCTAGCATTTTGTGTCCATCTTTGGTGTAAAGCAGCATCTGCAGTTCCTTCCTACACAAGCCATTTGGGCAGGCCGGTGGGGGTGAGTAGGAGGGGCTGGGGGAGACGTGTAAGATCACAAAGGATAGTGAGTGTGGAGAAGTCGTGTCAGGATGACAAGGTCACTGTGTTGACGGTGCAGGTTTAAAAGGGTGGCACGGTGGCGCAGTGTAGAGTTGCTGCCTTACAGCACTTGCGGCATCAGAGACCAGAGTTCGATCCCGACTACAGGTGCTGTATTTACAGAGTTTGTATGTTCTCCTCGAGGGTTTTCTCCGAGATCTTCCGTTTCCTCCCAAGCTCCAAAGACATACAGACTTGTTGGTTAATTGGCTTTGTATAAATGTAAAATTGTCCCTAGTGTGTGTAGGGTAGAGTTAATGTGCAGGGATTGCTGGTCGGTGGGTCGAAGGCTTGTTTCTGCGCTGTACCTAAACTCTACAGTGATTGGAAACAACCAGCGCTGCCTCTGGGTTTCTTGGTTTTTGGTCACATTTGCTCTGAAACAGAGAAGGAAGCAGATCCGGTGAACTTCTCAAAGAAACTGGAGAAATGATGGAAATGGAATGGGTTTGCAGGCCAGTGGGGGAAGAGCGAGGGGCAGGGGGGTGGTGATTGTTCAAGCATTTGTAACTATCTTCCGTTCAGGCAGCGGGCGCAGGCAGCCATGTGTTAGACACTTGATACAGCTAGTTATAACTAGTCCCAAAGACGTGCGGATTTGTAGCTTTATTGGCCTCTGTAAATTGTCCCTAGTGTGGAAGGGAGTGGATGTGAAAATGAGGTAGCTTTGGGGTTATGGGGAGAAGGTGGGAGAATGGAGATGATGGGGAAAGATAGATCAGCCATGATTGAATGGTGTAGTAAATGATGGGCCGAATGGCAATTCTGCTCCTTGAACATGAACTTATGTACATAGAACTAGTATGAAAGGGAGATTGATGGTCAGCATGGACTCGATGGGCCAAGGCACCTGGATCCTTTCTGTATCTCAGGTTTAGCTTTATTATTATTACATGTGGGGCTGGTGGACAGTGAAAAGCTTTGTTTTGTAAGCTATCCAATCAAATCAGATAAAAAATATTCATCAATACAATCGCCAAATCAAGTTCAATAGGTAGAGCAAAGGGGAAGATACAGAGTGCAAAATATAGTTCTCAGCATTGTAGTGAAATAAACTGAGCTAAACTGAGGTGCGGTGTTCTGGGACGCTTTGCCAGTTGTCACAGGCTAGATGCAGGAAGATTGTTCCCGATGTTGGGAAAGTCCAGAACAAGGGGGAAGTCTTTTGGGACCGAGATGAGAAAAACATTTTTCACACAGAGAGTGGTGAATCTCTGGAATTCTCTGCCACAGAAGGTGGTTGAGGCCAGTTCATTGGCTATATTTAAGAGGGAGTTAGATGTGGCCCTTGTGGCTAAAGAGATCAGGGGGTATGGAGAGAAGGCAGGTACGGGATACTGAGTTGGATGATCAGCCATGATCATATTGAGTGGCGGTGCAGGCTCGAAGGGCCGAATGGCCTACTCCTGCACCTATTTTCTATGTTATCTGCTGTTTGGGCACAGCCTCGCATGTTGAGTGGACGCAGTGTTGGCCCTGTAGGTGGTACTGGCTGGCGCCAGCCTGTTGAAAAATAAAAACACGCAGATGCTGGAAGTCCGAAATGAAAACGGGAGACGCGTTGTAGGCTTTGCAGGTCTGACCCCATTAATGTGTCAGGTCACCGACCCTCCATTGAAAGTCACAAAACAGAGAAACAGGCCCTTCAGCCCAACTCCTCGTCCATGCCGACAATGGAGCCTTCCCGGGCTGCTCCCATTTGCCTGTGTTTGGCCCATATCCCTCTGAACCTTTCCAATCCGTATCCCTCACCAAACGTCTTTTAAACACTGAAAATCACTTCCTCTGGCAGTTCGTTCCATGTCCCCTCCACTCTCTGTTGGAAAGGTTGCCCCTCAGGTGGCCCGTAAAATCATTCTCCTGTCACCCACGCCTCTAGCCCCTAGTTGTAGATTCCCCGACAATAGGTGCAGGAGTAGGCCATTCGGCACTTAACGCCAGCACCGCCATTCAATGTGATCATGGCTGATCATCCACAATCAGTACCTAGTTCCTGCCTTCTCCCCATATTCCCTAACTCCTCTATCTTTAAGGGCCCTATCAAGCTCTCTCTTGAACGTATCCAGAGAACTGGCTCCACGGCCCTCTGAGGCAGAGAATTCCACAGACTCACAACACTGTGAAAAAGTGTTTCCTCATCTCCATTCTAAATGGCTTACCCCTTATTCTTAAACTGTGGCCCCTGGTTCTGGACTCCCCCAACATCGGGAACATGTTTCCTGCCTCTAATGTATCCAAACCCTTAACAATCTTATATGTTTCAATAAGATCCCCTCTCAGACTTTCAAATTCCAGAGTATACAAGCTCAGCCGCTCCATTCTCTCAGCATATGACAGTCCGGCCATCCCGGGAATTAACCTTCTGAACCTACGTTGCACTCCCTCAATAGCAAGAATGTCCTTCCTCAAATTAGGGACCAAAACTGTACACAATACTCCAGGTGTGGTCTCACTAGGGCTCTGTACAACTGCAGAAGGACCTCTTTGCTCCTATATTCAATTCCTCTTGTTATAAAAGCCAACATGCCATTCGCTTTCTTCACTGCCTGCTGTACCTGCATACTTACTTTCATAGACTGATGAACAAGGACCCCAGATCCCTTTTTCCGAAGTTGACACCATTTAGATAGTAATCTGCCTTCCTGTTTTTGCTACCAAAGTGGATAACCTCACATTTATCCACATTAAACTGCATCTGCCATGCATCTGCCCACTCCCCCAACCTGTCCAAGTCACCCTGCATTCTCACAGCATCCTCCTCACAGTTCACACTGCCACCCAGCTTTGTGTCATCTGCAAATTTGTTCATGTTACTTTGAATCCCTTCATCCAAATCATTGATATATATTATAAATAGCAGGGGTCCCAGCACCGATCCTTGCGGTACCCCACTAGTCACTGGCTGCCATTCTGAAAGGGACCCGTTAATCCCTACTCAATGTTTCCTGTCTACCAATCAATTCTCTATCCATGTCAGCACTCTACCCCCAATACCATGTGCCCTGCTATGTGCAGGGAGGGTGTGTAGGATGTGAGCAATGTGTTCCCCACCCCCTCCCTCTCTGGGCCAGCGGGCAGGTTGCCAGTGCCCAGTGCAGGGCTGCCACTCACGCTGTCTTTTTCTTTGCTCAGAGTTAGTGCGGAAGACTGGCAGTGCCGTGCTGGGGCTGAGGCTCGGGGTGGTGGTGCTACGGTGAGGATGTCCTGCCGCAGTCCCCATCTGGCCACCAACGGCTACTACCAGCACAACGACGATGCCTCCAGCAGCAGCAGAGGCTCCACCAAATCCGGCGCTCCCTCTTACAAGGAGACTCCCGTCAGGTACGTCTCTCTAACTCTCTCTTGTCTCCTTCCCCCCCCCCCTCCCTCTCGTTCTTTCCTCGCTAAGCTATGCTCCTGTCTAACAGTAAAGATGCAGCCTCCACCCTTGTACCTCACTCAGGGAGCTGTGTATCACAACTCCAACTCCCCCCCCCCCACCCTCTCCTCCCCCAGCCCCGCCTCCCAACTCCCAATCCCTCCCCTCCCTCCCTCCCATTCCCCCCTCCCCCCAACCCCAACTGAACCTTTCCCTACAGGAAAAAGTTCTAGACAAAAACTCAAGGAAAGTTCCAACAGCCTCTTCTTTCCTGCTTGGAATCTCAGGTGGAGGATGATCGGATGTAGGGTATATCTTCCATAGGCCAAGGGCAGGGTTGCCGTGCCAATAAGTTGTTGATGAAGCCATTCGGTTGATGGGCTCATGAGGTATGTTGGAGGGAATGTGAACAGGGACTGCCTGACCCGCTGAGTTACTCCAGCACATTGTGACTATTTTTATAAACCAGCATCTGCAGTTCCTTGAGGAGGGGGAGAGAGAGAGAGATAGAGTCATGATGTTCCTTCCCCGCGTGAAACAATCTTCTTCCCCCCTCCCCCCCTTTCCCAGCTCTGACAAGCGACTCTCTCCATCCCTCCCCCACCCGAGTCGCACCAGCTTCTCATTCTCACTTAGCAAATAGCTAGCAATGGCCAGTTTCCTTTATCGTCGTTACTTTTTTGCTTTTACGCAGTCCTGGTCTGCCTCCATCCTAAATCGTTGCCCTTTATCGTTTCAGGTTGCACAAGAAAAGGTCAAACAGCAAGTGGCCGGGACCTGTGCCTGGTGTCAAACATTCGCCGTCCAACAGTTCAGTCAACAGTCTGAGTAGCTACATCAGCAACGTCAGCAACGCCTCCAAGCGCTCTCAGCGCTCTCTGCACCTCGGCAGCAGCAGCGGCTGGCAGGAGCCCGTCGGTACGTGTCCGGGGAGGGCAGCGCGGGGGGTGGAAGTAGGGCACCGGCGCATTTCTTTAGTCAGAGGGTGGTGAATCTGTGGAATTCATTGCCACTGAAGGCTGTGGAGGCCAAGTCAGTGAATATTTTTATGGCAGAGATAGACAGATTCTTCATTAGTACAGGGGTTACGGGGAGACGCAGGAGAATGAGGTCAGGTGGAGAGATAGTTCTGCCATGATGGAATGTCAGAGTAGAATTGATGGGCCGAATGGTCTAATTCTCCTCCTATCACTTCTGACCTTTTGACGTCAGTGTTCTTAAAGCCTTAACCCTTCCCTCCAACAGACTGGTTCAGGGCTTCTCCTTGGTTTAGAATATCGCAATCACTGGTGCACGTCGGAGACTCGTGCTGCAGTTTCTCAGTTTTAGTTGGAAACGAGCCCTTTGGCCCAACGAGTCGGCGCTGACCAGCGATCATCACACAGCTGCTGTGAGACTTAGCCTATCCCGCTGGGAGGCGGGCGGGCGGACAGGAGAGGGGCTCACTGCCGCTCTGCTGTGGGGCCTGTGTGTGGTAACACACACGGTTCAGTTACTGTGGGGAGCGCTGGGTTGGGGTATGATGCCCCCTGGTGGTGGTAGGTGACCGACACCGAGCTGCAGTTACTGAGAGGCCAGGGATTATACCTTCCTTTATAGGAAGGAACTGCAGATGCTGGTTTACACTAAAGATAGACACAAAATGCTGGAGTAACTCAGCGGGACAGGCAGCATGAGGTCATAAGTGATAGGAGCAGAATTAGTCCATGTGTCCCATCAAGTCTATTCCGCCATTCAATCATGGCTGATCTATCTTTCCCTCCTAACCCCATTCTCCTGCCTTCTCCCCGTAACCCCTGACACCCGTACTAATCAAGAATCTATCTATCTTGCATTAAAAATATCCACTGATTAGCCTCCACAGCCTTCAGTGGCAAAGATTCACCACCCTCTGACTAAAGACATTCCTCCTTATCTCCTTCCAAAAGAAGCGTTGTTTAATTTTGATGCTATGAACTCTAGTCCTCAACTCTCCCACAAGTGGAAACATCCTCTCCACATCCACTCTATCCAAACCTTTCACTTTTCGGTAAGTTTCAATGAGGGTCCCCTTCATTCTTCTAAACTCCAGCGAGTACAGGCCCAGTGCCGTCAAACGCCTTTCTGGAGAGAAAGAATGGGTGACGTTTCGATCGAGACCCTTCTTCAGACTTAGTCAGGGGAGAGGGCGATCTGGAAGGGTAAGGTGCGAAAACGAGAGATCAAAGGGGACAAAGATGAAGGAAAATGTAGAATAGATCATTGTTAGCTTGGGGAAGGTGACAACAAGCATACAAAGATAAAATGTAATCAGGAGGACAGTTAAACTGGCCGGAGAGATAGGATGGTGGAGGGATGGAGAGAGAGAGGGAAAACACGGGTTACTTTAATTTAGAGAGGTCAACGTCATATCATTGGGTTGTAAGGTGTCCAAGCGAAATATGAGGTGCTGTAATATTTTCCTGTGATGACTTGCCTCGGTAACCTGTATCTCGCATCCAGCAGCCTCAGGGCCGTCCAGCTTTGAGGACAGCTACGAAGAGAAATTAAACAGAGCATACGGCAGGATGGGGATACTGACAGCGCCTTCCACTTCTTCCAACATCTACTTGTCGTCCACATCTGGCTACTCCTCCCAGGATGAGCTGCAGGGTAAGTGGAATGTTCATCATCTCACCCCCCCCACGTCCCTCATCCTGAATAGCTAACGGGCGGCACGTTGCACTATCGGCAGAGAGGACACACTGGCTGGGGCTGGAACAGAGGCTTTAGGGATTTCATATTGAAGTTGGGCAGTGGGTAGGCTGAGCGGGCACTTGATGAGTGGGTGAGAGGTGTTACTAGGGTGGGGACAGGGTGGGTGGGAGATGTTACTAGGGTGGGGACAGGGTGGGTGGGAGATGTTACTAGGGTGGGGACAGAGTGGGTGAGAGGTGTTACTAGGGTGGGGACAGGGTGGGTGGGAGATGTTACTAGGGTGGGGCAGATAGATGGGGGCAGGTACTAGGGCATGGACAAGGTGGGTTGGTGAGTGGAGGATGTAACCAGGGTGGGGACAAGGTGGGTGGGTGGTAAATGTTGGGCGTGGGCACTGGGTGAATTGGGGATGTTGCTAAGGTGTGGACGGGGGGGGGGGGTGAGTGGAGGATGTGGGGGGGTGAGTGGGGGTGTGTGAGAGGGAGGTGAGTGGAGGGTGTTGGGTGTTCGGGGGTGAGTGGAGGATGTTGGGGGTGAGTGGAGGATGTTGGGGGGGGTGAGTGGAGGATGTTGGGGGGCGTGAGTGGAGGATGTTGGGGGTGGGGGTGAACACCCCGTAGCTGGGGCAGGGTGAGGTTGAGTGTGCTATTACAAGGGGCGGGTGTCGGGACATGGGGTGGGTACATGTGCTGTTACTGAGAAGGGGGTGAGGGACATGTAAGTGGGCTGACGGTGGGGAGGGTAAATGGAGCGGGTGGGGTGTGAGGGTCCGTTACTGGGGCAGGTGAGGGGCTGTTAGTGAGGTGGGCTGTGGGTGGGTGAGGGGCCGTTAGTGAGGTGGGCTGTGGGTGGGTGAGTGGGCTGTGGACTGACACTGGGCAGGAGCTGAACGTGTTGTACAGGATTGTAGATTTCCCAGATGCTGGGCCACAGAGGGTAGTTGAGGCCAGTTCATTGGCTATATTTAAGAGGGAGTTAGATGTGGCCCTTGTGGCTAATGGGATCAGGGGGTATGGAGAGAAGGCAGGTACGGGATACTGAGTTGGATGATCAACCATGATCATATTGAATGGCGGTGCAGGCTCGAAGGGCCGAATGGCCTACTCCTGCACCTATTTTCCATGTATCTATGTACCACGGGGACTGAGCTGTTATTTGGGGCAGCTAATCACCATTCATTCACACACACATATGTACACACAAAAAAACCCCCACAAAAAATAGGCTGCTGCCATTTGAGGCCACAACCTCCCCCCGCATAGCACCTGTTCACCAAGGTGTGGAAAGTGATGCAGCTTCTGCTAAAGAGCATCGTTCCATTGTAATCTTCAGGTTGTATCAGCAGCAACACCCTGTGTATCCATCCACTTAAAATCATTAATGAATCCACTTCCTGCAGCGTTTTGGAGAGAATATTCTGGATCCTGTCAGTATTGAATCTGTGACCTCTGTTTATTGATCCCTCAATAGCAAACCTTTCTCGTGTAAAACTCTGCGACAAACTTCAACGTTTGATAGGTCATCTCTTTTACCTTCTCTGTTCCGAGAGGACTCCTAACTTTTCCAAATTACTCTTTACTGTAATTCTAGACACTGTCTAAATCAATTCTTAGGCTTGAAGTCTGAAGAAGGGTCCCGACCCAAAACGTCACCCATCCTTTTTCAGACAGAGATGCTGCCTGACCGCTGAGTTACTCCAGAACTTTGTGTCTATCTTAGGCTTTTGACATCCTTCCTTTAGTTTAGTTTAGAGATACAGCATGGAAACAGGCCCTTCGGCCCACCAAGTCGGCACCGATCAGCGATCCCTGCACACTAACAGTTGAGCCGTGGGCGGATCAGTTGCATGGTGCTTTTGCGAACAACAGCACAAACATTGGGCCACGTGGCCCTTTGAACATTGTAAACCTTGAGAGAGAAGTTTGCGTTGTTGACAACTTGCTCTTCTTTCCCACCCCCCAGGTTTTGCGTACTCTGAATCGGTCTCTCTCCTTGCCAAGCTGTGGGGCTGGATCTCGCTGCTGTCTCCAGGTACCTGCATTACTAATCTTCCCTCTTCTGTGGTCCATGGCCCCAAAACTCTGCTCCAGTCAAACAGTGCCCTGCTGATACTGGACCCAGTGGTGAGGTAGAGCCCGCTGCTCCCTCCTTAAACTCCCAGGGATTGCACAAGGCCTGGACCCCAGTGCTCTGTTGTTCGTGCAGCCTAGGACCACCTTCCAGCTTGGTACTCCAGTGTGTCCCCTCAGCCTGACTGGGTCACTCACTGAGATGAGTGGTGAGTTCCCCAGAGGACCATAGAGTCAAGAGACGACTGACTGTCAATGCTCGGTTACTCGATCCCGACTGAAGTCATGTTGTAACACCTAAGGGAGGCCTGGTTTGTGTCCCAGGGTCACTGGGGTGATGAAAGAATAGGATCTCCTTTAGATTTCCCCAGCTGTGTGGCACCGAGGACACTTTTGAAATGTAGTGGAAGGTGGTGGCCCGTGGCCAAGCTCGCACACAGCATTGTGGTGATCAGCAGACGCCCATGTTCAATAAATCTAGATTTCTCTAACTTCAAGTAACCCTCTCTCTCCGTCCCTCCCCCTCCTTAGTCGTTGTACTAGTTTCACTGTCGTCCTGGTGAGTTTCATTGTCTGTATAATTCGTTAACACCGAGCCCACAGCCAACCAACAATGGACCCTTTCCTTCATCATCGTTACTTTTTTGCATATCGTTCATTCATTTGTTCCAGATCTCTCTACATCATCGTCTATATCACTTTTTACCTTTCCCCTGACTCTCAGTCTGAGGAAGGGTCTCGACCCGAAACGTCACCTATTCCTTTTCTCCAGAGATGCTGCCTGTCCTGCTGAGTTACTCCAGCTTTTTGTGTCTATCTTTGCCCATGTTGGTTGTGGGATAAGATTGACTGGGACAGAGGGGGCTGCTATCCATCCACAACCAGGCAATCTGTCTGTGTTGAAAGGTGATACTCCCTGCTCGGTGGAAGTGTCATTGACAATCTCCCGTTTATTTAGTCTGGATACAAAAGGAGGCCATTCGGCCCGTCGTGGCCTCTGCAGTACCGCCATCAGTGCTGTTGTCCCGTTGATATCCCTGCGACCTATTTTTTGTCGGGTTCCATACAGCTCCCCTGGGTTCTCCTGCCACCACCTTGCGGTGGACTTTCTGTGGTGGTCCTTGCAGGGGAGAAGATCTCTCAGCCTGACGTGGTTCCACAGTATCAGTGGGTTCCGTGTTGGAGAGTCTGAGCTCTCTCCGCTTGCACTGATGGGAAGCATCGGGCCCAACGTTGTCTAATGTTGTGTTGCTGTCTCTTTCAGAAAAAGCTCTGCCCCTGGTGTACTGGTGGTTGGGCACAGCCTGGTACCAGTTAACAACGGCCATCTCCTTGATCGATGTCCAGGTACGTGCTCCGGGGATCCACAGACTCCCTTCCTCCACCTGGTCAACTGAAGCAAAGTCACCCATCCCCTCTGCCTCCTGCATCTCATCCCCACCTCTGTACTGAACACACCCTCCCACAGGACACCCAGTCACACTGAACCCCCAACAATAGACAATAGGTGCAGGAGTAGGTCATTCGGCCCTTCCTTCCATTCAATGTGATCGTGGCTGATCATCCCCAATCAGTACCCCTTTCCTGACTTCTCCCCATATCTCCTGACCGCTATCTTTAAGAGCCCTATCTAGCTCTCTCTTGAAAGTATCCAGAGAACCTGCCTCCACCGCCCTCTGAGGCAGAGAATTCCACAGACTCACCACTCTCTGTGAGAAAATGTGTTTCCTCTTCTTCGTTCTAAATGGCTTACCCCTTATTCTTAAACTGTGGCCCCTGGTTCTGGACTCCCCCAACATCGGGAACATGTTTCCTGCCTCTAGCGAGTCCAAACCCTTAACAATCTTATATGTTTCAATAAGATCTCCTCTCATCCTTCTAATCTCCAGAGTGTACAAGCCCAGCTGCTCCATTCTCTCAGCATACAACAGTCCCGCCATCCCGGGAATTAACCTGGTGAACCAACATTGCACTCCCTCAATAGCAAGAATGTCCTTCCTCAAATTACGGGACTAAAACTGCACACAATACTCCAGGTGTGGTCTCACGAGGGCTCTGTACAACTGCAGAATGACCTCTTTGCTGCTATATTCGATTCCTCTTGTTATAAAGGCCAACATACCATTCGCTCTATTCACTGCCTGCTGTACCTGCATGCTTACTTTCATTGACCGATGAACAAGGACCCCCAGATCCCGTTGTACTTCCCCTTTTCCCAACTTGACGCAATTTAGATAGTAACATGCCTCCCTGTTTTTGCTACCAAAGCGGATAACCTCACATTTATCCACATTAAACTTAATCTGCCATGCATCTGCCCACTCCCCCAACCTGTTACCCTACATTCTCATAGCATCCTTCTCACAGTTCACACTGCCACCCAGCTTTGTGTCATCTGCAAATTTCCTAATGTTACTTTGAATCTCTGCATCCAAATCGTTGATGTATATTGTAAATAGCTGCGGTCCCAGCACCGAGCCTTGCGGTACCCCACTACTCACTGCCTGTCATTCTCGTTTGCAGCGGCCTCTGCAGTCCGTCTGTCTTTTTATTATTTTTGTCTCGTTTTTATGTAGTTTTTTTTTTTTTTTTTTCTCGGGGTATGTGTGTGGGGGGGTGGGGGTAGGGGTGGGGAACTTTAACATCTTTCCCCTGCACGGGAGACCCGACCTTTTCTTTGTCGGGTCTCCGTTGTCGTTGGGGCTGGGCAACGTGGAGCGGCCTCCAGCAGGAACGACCTGGGGCTCCAGTTGCGGAGCTGCGGACTACTCACCGTCGCGGGGCTGGCCGAGTCTGGAGCGGGTGGAGCTGTGGTGGAGACAATCGCTGCTGCGACCCGACCTCCGGAGATTCGGAGGCTACAACCGCGGGTCTGGCGGACGGCAACACTGGAAGCCCGCGGGTCCCCTGGTGGGAGACCGCTTTTCGGGGCTTCCGCAGCGGCGACTTCTCCCGCCCGAGTTGCGGGGTTGAAGAGCACCTGGAGCGGGGCTTTATCCCCCCGTGCGGCTTGGAATGGCCGCGGGACTTTGCGGGCGCGCGCCGGGGCTCTAACACCAAGACCCGGTGCGCGACCTTGCATCACCCGCCGTGGCTTTAATGGCCGCGGGATAATCACCATCGCCCGCCGGGGGCTTTGACTTTGACTCTGACATCGGGGGGGGGGGTGGAGTGCAGTGGAGAGATAAGTTTTTTTTTTGCCTTCCATCACAGCGCTGTGATGGATGTATGTGTAAATTGTGTTGTGTCTCGGGTCTTCTTCGTTTTGTAATGTATGGCTGCAGAAACGATATTTCGTTTGGACCTCAAGGGGTCCAAATGACAAATTTGTCCAAAAGACAAATAAACAAAAATTGAAATTCTGAAAGGGACCCATTAATCCCTACTCTTTGTTTCCTGTCTGCCAACCAATTTTCTATCCATGTCAGCACTCTACCCCCAATACTATGTGCCCTACTTTTGCCCACCATTCTCCTATGTGGGACCTTATCAAATGCTTTCTGAAAGTCTAGGTACACTACATAAACCCAACATGGAACAGCCCACACTCACTGTACCCGACAATGCCTTACAACGCTTACAGCGGCAGAGACCCAGATTCCATCCTGACTATGAGTGCTGTCTGTTCACAGTTTGTGCGTTCTCCCAATGACCTGAGTGGGTTTTTCCTGGTACCTCCGGTTTCCTCCCACACTCCAAAGACATACAGGTTTGTAGGTTGATTGGCTTAGTTTAATTGTAAATTGTCCCTAGACGGGGGGGGGGGGGATCTTGTACAGGACAGAGACATGTGAGAGGCTAGAAGTTGGTATGGAGTGTGGTGTGTGGAAGGTTAGTGGACAGAATAGGCAGGTGAAAGGCAGAGAACGAGGAGTTGGTTTAAACTGTACGTAAAGGGGGCCTGACAGGTAAGGCAGATGAGCTTAGGGCATGGATAGGTACGAGCGACTGGGACCTTGTAGTCATAACTGAAACCTGGTAAAAGGAGGGGCAGGACTGGCAGCTCAATGTTCCGGGGTACAGGAGCTTCAGGGCAGACAGGAGTGAGGGAAAAAGAGGAGACATTATGGACGGTTCGTCTAGTGAGGCTATATGGGTGGAGCTGAGGAACAAGAAAGGGATGATTGCCTTGTTGGGGGTGTACTACAGACCCCCGAATAGTCAACAGGAATTAGAAGAACAAATGTGCCAGGAGATTGCAGACAGCTGGAGGTCAAATAAGGTTGTTGTAGTAGGGATTTTAACTTTCCCAATATAGACTGGGAAAATCACAGCGTGAAGGATTTAAATGGGGTGCAATTCCTCAAAAGTGTTCAGGAGAGTTTTCTTAAACAGTATGTAGAGGCCCCCACACGTGAGAGGGCAAAACTGCCACACTTGTCGCTTTACCTCCCCCCTTGACTCCATCCAAGGACCTAAGCAGTCTTTCCAGATGAGGCAGAGGTTCACCTGCACCTCCTCCAACCTCATCTATTGCATCCGCTGCTCTACATCGGTGAGATCAAGCATAGACTTGGCGATCGCCTCACCCAACACCTCCGCACACTTCTCATTAACCAATCTGATCTCCCGGTGGCTCAGCACTTCAACTCCCCATCCCATTCCGAATCCGACCTTTCTGTCCTGGGCCTCCTCCATGGCCAGAGGAGACCCACCTCAAATTGGAGCAGCACCTCATATTTCGATTGGGTAGTTTACACCCCAGCGGTATGAACATTGACCTCCAATTTCAGGTAGTCCTTGCTTTCTCCCTCCTTCCCCTCCCCTTCCCAGCTCTCCCACAGCCTACTGTCTCCGCCTCTTCCTTTCTTCTTCCCGACCCCCCATCTCCACATCAGTCTGAAGAAGGGTCTCGACCAGAAACGTCACCTATTCCTTCGCTCCATAGATGCTGCCTCACCCGCTGCGTTTCACCAGCGTTTTTGTCCACCTTCCGTCCTACTGTCTTTCTCCTCGGTAAATACAGAGGAGAAATATTCATTGAGGACCTTGCACATTTCCTGTAGCTCCACACAGATGTGACTGCTTTGATTCCTGAGAGGTCCCACTCTCTCTCTGGTTACCCTTTTCCCCCTTATGTATTTATAAAATCTTTTGGGATTGTTGATACCCACCAGAGCTATCTCCTGGCCCCTTTTTGCCCTTCTGATCACCTTTTTCAGTTTACTCCTTAGTTCCCGAAACTCCTCCAGGGATGCACTTGATCCCAGCTGCCTATACCCGTCCCATGCATCCTTCTTGTTTTTGACCAACGTCTCAATTTCCCTCGTCAGCCAAGCTTCCTTACGTTTGCCTGCTTTGGCCTTCACTCTAACGGGGACGTACATATCCTGAGCTTTCGTCAGCACACTTAAAAACATCCCACTTGGCCCATGTTTCTTTCCCCTCTAATAACCTGCTCCAGTCAACTTGAGTGAGACCTTCTCTCATACCCTCAAAGTTGGCCTTACCACAGTTGTGTATTTGAACACGTGGACCCTCTCCGTCCTTATCCATAACTATCTTAAACCTAATCCAACTGTGGTCAGTGGACCCAAAAGGCTCCTCCACACACACTACATTAACTTGCCTTCCCAATTTCCCTTGGATGGAGTCAAGGGGGGTGGTAAAGCGACAAGTGTGGCATTTTCTGCAGTTGCAAGGGAAAGTACCAGGGAAGGGGTGGTTTGGGTGGGAAGGGACGAATTGACCAGGGAGTTACGGAGGGAGCGGTCTCTGCGGAAAGCTGAAAGGGGAGGAGATGGGAAGATGTGGCCAGTGGTGGGTTCCCGTTGGAGGTGGCGAAAATGTCGGAGGATTATCTGTTATATTTGACAGCTGGGGGGTAGGTGTGGACAATGGGGACTCTACCCTTGTTACAAGTAGGGGGATGGGGAGTGAGAGCAGAGCTACGGGAAAAAGAAGAGACCCTGGTGAGAGCCTCATCTGTAGACAAAGAGGGGAACTCCCCGTTCCCTAAAGAATGAGGACATCTCCGATGCCCTGGTTTGGAACACCTCATCCTGGGTGCAGATGCCGTCGTCGATGTAGCGGAGGTAGAGGTCGGGGATAGGGCCACGGTTCGACGTACCCTACAAAGAGGCAGGCATAGCTGGGGCCCATGCGCGTGCTCATATCTACGCCTTGGATTTGGAGGAAATGGGAGGAGTCAACGGACAATTTGGAGGAAATGGGAGGAGTCAAAGAAAAAGTTATTGAGGGTAAGGACCAGCTCCGCTAGGACAGTAGGACGGAGGAACTTGGAGCAGTCATTGGAAGTGTCTTAAAAGCAGTCAGTGTTACCGTCGAGGAAGTATTGAAGGTACTGTCGAGTTTGAAGGTAGACAAATCTCCGGGACCTGATCAGATATATCCGAGGACATTGCGGGAAACTAGAGGGGAATTTTACAAGTTCTTAAATACAAGAGAGGTTCTGGAAGACTGGAGGGTGGCAAATGTTGTGCCTCTTTTCAAGAAAGGCTGCAGGGAAAATGCTGGGATCTATAAGCCGGTGAGCTTAACATCTGCAGCTGGAAAGTTACTAGAGAGTATTCTGAGGGATAGGTTATACAGGCATTTGGATGGGCAAGGGCTGATTGGGGATAGTCAGCATGGTTTTATACGTGGGAGGTCGTGTCTCACAAATCTGATTGATTTTTTTTTGAAGATGGACCAGAAAGGTCGATGAGGGCAGAGCTGTAAATGTTATGTACATGGATTTCAGTACGACATTCTACAAGGTTCTGCATGGCAGGCAGCTCTGGATGGTTAGATCCCATGGGAGCCAAGGAAAGATAGCTGAATGGATAGCAAATTGGCTCCATGGAAGGTAGCAGAGTGTGATGGTGGAAGGTTGCTTCTCGGACTGGAGGTCTGTGACTAGTCGTGTGCCTCAGGGTTCGGTGCTGGGCCCGTTACTGTTTGTCATCTACATCAGTGATTTTGATCAGAACATACAGAACTCTGAACAAACTGGGTTCTATAATGACCAACCCCACACACCCACTCCATGCCCTGAAGGTGATCAAGAGCAGCATCTTCAGTCAGAGACTGATTGCACCAATGTGCAAAACTGAGAGACATAGGAAGTCCTGTTTACCAGCAGCTATAAGGTTATATAATGCGCATAAATAACTGTATTTTAATTGTATTTTAACTTGTTAAGTATGGAAGCTATTTGAGGAAATGTGTGGTGTTATGTCTGTCTTGAAGCTGTCGTGGCACTGTAATTTCCTGTAAAGGATTATTAAAGGTATATCTTATCTTATCTTATCTTATCTTATCTTACAGGGCAAGATTAGCAAGTTTGCTGATGATACAAAAGTGAGTGGTTTTGCAGATAGTGAAGATGGTTGTGAAAGATTGCAGCAAGATCTGGATCGATTGGCCAGGTAGGCTGAGGAATGATTGATGGAATTTAATACAGAGATGTGTGAGATGTTGCATTTTGGGACACTGAACAAGGGCAGGACTTACACAGTAAATGGTAGGCCTCTGGGTAGTGTTGTAGAGCAGAGGGATCTAGGAGTGCAGGTGCATGGTTCCTTGAAGGTCGAGTCGCAGGTAGATAAGGTGGTCAAAAAGGATTTGGCACATTGGCCTTCATCAGTCAGAGTTTTGATTGTGGAAACTGGGAGGTCATGTTGCAATTGTATAAGACGTTGGTGAGACCGCATTGAGAATATTGTGTTCAGTTCGGGGCACCATGTTATAGGAAAAATATTGTCAAGCTTGAAAGGATTCAGAGAAGATTTACGAGGATGTTGCCAGGACTAGAGGGTGTGAGCTATGGGGAGAGGTTGAGTAGGCTGGGTCTCTATTGCATGGAACTCAGCAGGATGGGGAGATCTTATAGAGGCATACAAAATCATGAGAGGAATAGATCGGGTAGATGCACAGTTTCTTGCCCAGAGTAGGGGAATCGAGGACCAGAGGACATATGTTCAAGGTGAAGGGGAAAAGATTTAATAAGAATCCGAAGGGTAACGTTTTCACACAAAAGGTGGTGGGTGTATGGAACAAGTTGCCAGAGGAGGTAGCTGAGGCTGAGACTATCCAATCGTTTTAAAAAACAGTTAGATAGGTACATGGATAGGACAGGTTTGGAGGAATATGGACTAAGCACAGGCAAGTGGGACTAGTGTAGCTGGGACATTGTTGGTCGGTGTGGGCAAGTTGGGCCGAAGGGCCTGTTTCCAAACTATCACTTTATGAGTCTAGTCTGTAGGGTAGTGTTAGTGGGCGGGAATCGTTGGGCGGTACGGACTCGGTGGGCCGAAGGGCCTGTTTCTCTGCTGTGTCTTTAAACTAAACTTAAAAATGAGAACCCATTTATTGTACCCCAGATAAACCCACCACAGGCCAACTCACTTGTACTACCCCAGATAAACCCACCACAGGCCAACCCACTTGTACTACCCCAGATAAACCCACCACAGGCCAACCCACTTGTACTACCCCAGATAAACCCACCACAGGCCAACCCACTTGTACTACCCCAGGTAAACCCACCACAGGCCAACCCACTTGTACTACCCCAGGTAAACCCACCACAGGCCAACCCACTTGTACTACCCCAGATAAACCCACCACAGGCCAACCCACTTGTACTACCCCAGATAAACCCACCACAGGCCAACCCACTTGTACTACCCCAGGTAAACCCACCACAGGCCAACCCACTTGTACTACCCCAGATAAACCCACCACAGGCCAACCCACTTGTACTACCCCAGATAAACCCACCACAGGCCAACCCACTTGTACTACCCCAGATAAACCCACCACAGGCCAACCCACTTGTACTACCCCAGATAAACCCACCACAGGCCAACCCACTTGTACTACCCCAGATAAACCCACCACAGGCCAACCCACTTGTACTACCCCAGATAAACCCACCACAGGCCAACCCACTTGTACTACCCCAGATAAACCCACCACAGGCCAACCCACTTGTACTACCCCAGATAAACCCACCACAGGCCAACCCACTTGTACTACCCCAGATCAACCCACCACAGGCCAACCCACTTGTACTACCCCAGATAAACCCACCACAGGCCAACCCACTTGTACTACCCCAGATAAACCCACCACAGGCCAACCCACTTGTACTACCCCAGATAAACCCACCACAGGCCAACCCACTTGTACTACCCCAGATAAACCCACTAGAAACATAGGAAAAACATATAAAAATAGTTGCAGAAGTAGGCCATTCGGCCCTTCGAGCCACGGACTACAAGATAGCCTGCCCACACTCTACCCCAGATACATCCATAGAACAGCCCTGTGATACTGCACCCTAGGTTGACTAATCTTTGCACCAGTGTCACCGTGGCTCTGAGCTTTGGGTGTGTGGACTGACGGTCTGTCAGCAGCGTGGGTCCATGGCGTCTCTGGAGAGAAAGAATTGGTGACATTTCAGGACAACGCCCTTCTTCAAACTCCAGAGATGCTGCCCGACCCACTCACTTACAACAGCTTTTTGTATCCATCTCGCTTGAGACGGGGTTGGGTTCAATAGCCGGCTGACTTGTGTGTGTTTCCCCTCCAGGTGTGTCCCTCACGTGAAGAAGTGGGTGCTGCTGGCATTACTGGGTAAGGACCTGCTCCATTTCACATCTCACTTCATCGATCATTGATGTCTGCAGGACAATATGAAGAGAAAATCTTCACTGAGGGTGGGAGCACTTGAGGCAAAGCATGAGGAGAAACAGTCATGTTGAGAGTAAAGGATTAAAGGTGGACTTCCGGTGGCGTCATGTTGGACTAACAGACGTGCACCCAGCTCCACTCCCGAAAAACTTCACGATTTATCGTGTAAAACGGGTCCGAAAATCGGGATTGTTTTTAAAAACCTTACCGGAGCTTCTGGTTACCGCGCTGATGACGTCATCGTTAAACGCGATGTTTTAAACGGTGGTTTGAAGCCCTTTAAATGAGTAAATTGCCTCCAGCTGTGAGCCCTCAGAGAGCTGTGAATAAGCTGTCGAAAAAGTTTGAAGCAGAAGTTACCTCTGAAGTCTCTGAAGTGGCTGCAGAAATGGATACAAGATCTAAGAAAGACTTTGATGACTTGAAGAAATCAATGAAAAATTTGAAAGATGAGATCTCGGATAATAGGGTGGAAGATAAGAAGGAAATGAAGGAAAATTCGGCAAAAATGATGGAAGGAATGGAGAAGATGATGAAGGATTTAAATGCTGGTAACCAGAAGAATATGACGGATTTACTGGACATTATGAATAAACGAATTGATGAGGTGAAAGATGGACTATCAGAGAAAATGGATAAGATGGATGTAATTACTACCGATAAGTTCACGGCTGTACCTGAAACAGTAGCTGCAAGTATGCACACAATTACGGAATTGGAGAAAAATACGGCTCGACTGGTTGAAGACATGGCGAAATTGAGGCAAGAACATGAGCAAATGAGGCGAGAAAACGAACAAGCGTCACTACAAATGGGGACTCAATTAGAGAAAGTCTCAGTCAAATGCCTGGACCTGGAAGCTCGCTCTAGACGCCAGAATTTGAGAATTCTTGGTGTTTCAGAGGGGGCAGAAGGGGAACAGGTACGTGAATTTGCCATGGGCTTGTTGAAACAACTGTTGAATCTTTCCAAGGAACCGAAAATCGAAGTGGCTCATCGTGTCCCAAGATTTGGAAAAAGATCTGGTGCGGGAAAAGCTTATCCACGACATATTATAGTGAAATTTCGAGATACTGCAGAACTGGAATATGTTATGAGTAAAATCAAATATGGTGTACAATTGCGGCTGGACAAGGACACTATTAAGATATTCAGGGACTACCCGCATGAAATTGTGCAAAAAAGAAACAAATTTGATAAGGTTAAAGATCTTTTAAGAGGGAGAGAAGGGGTCAGATTTAGGTTTTTTTATCCCGCGAAAATGCGTATTTCCTTTAATGGTCTTGAAAAGTCATTTGTTAAGCCTGAAGACGCATTCAAATATGCCCAAACGATTGTTGAAAAACAGAAATAAATTATTATCTGCCAAACTTATAAGACTTTTTCAAATTACAAAACAAGAGCACTTTGAATTTGGGGATAAACCGCATAAACTATTGGCTCGCCAGCTAAAAAAACGAGAAAAGGAACATACGATACCAAAGATCAAATCAGATAAAGGGGAATTATTAACAACACCGAAGGATATTAATAAAAGATTAGCGCAATTTTACGAGAATTTGTATACATCTAAAACGATAATTGATTCCAATAATATCACAAAGTTCTTGGATACCTGTAATCTTCCAAAGTTAGAGCTGAAGGAACAAGAGGAACTGGGTGCACAAATCTCAATTAAGGAATTAGAAGATACAATAAACTCATTAAAAAATGGAAAAACACCAGGCCCTGATGGATTTACTAATGAATTTTATAAAAGCTTTTATGATAAAATAATACCAAGATTACAAAAAATGTACCAATACGCTTTTAAAAAACGAATAGTACCTGATACATTAGCGGAATCAACGATTACATTAATACCTAAGAAAAATAAAGATTTAGAAGAACCTGGCTCATATAGAGCTATAGCATTGTTAAACACAGATCAAAAAATATTAGCGAAAACATTAGCTAGAAGATTAAGTAAATACATTAGTAAATTAATAAACCCAGATCAGACAGGGTTTATCCCTAAGAGATACTCTTCTAATAATAAGCTGTCGAAAAAGTTTGAAGCAGAAGTTACCTCTGAAGTCTCTGAAGTGGCTGCAGAAATGGATACAAGATCTAAGAAAGACTTTGATGACTTGAAGAAATCAATGAAAAATTTGAAAGATGAGATCTCGGATAATAGGGTGGAAGATAAGAAGGAAATGAAGGAAAATTCGGCAAAAATGATGGAAGGAATGGAGAAGATGATGAAGGATTTAAATGCTGGTAACCAGAAGAATATGACGGATTTACTGGACATTATGAATAAACGAATTGATGAGGTGAAAGATGGACTATCAGAGAAAATGGATAAGATGGATGTAATTACTACCGATAAGTTCACGGCTGTACCTGAAACAGTAGCTGCAAGTATGCACACAATTACGGAATTGGAGAAAAATACGGCTCGACTGGTTGAAGACATGGCGAAATTGAGGCAAGAACATGAGCAAATGAGGCGAGAAAACGAACAAGCGTCACTACAAATGGGGACTCAATTAGAGAAAGTCTCAGTCAAATGCCTGGACCTGGAAGCTCGCTCTAGACGCCAGAATTTGAGAATTCTTGGTGTTTCAGAGGGGGCAGAAGGGGAACAGGTACGTGAATTTGCCATGGGCTTGTTGAAACAACTGTTGAATCTTTCCAAGGAACCGAAAATCGAAGTGGCTCATCGTGTCCCAAGATTTGGAAAAAGATCTGGTGCGGGAAAAGCTTATCCACGACATATTATAGTGAAATTTCGAGATACTGCAGAACTGGAATATGTTATGAGTAAAATCAAATATGGTGTACAATTGCGGCTGGACAAGGACACTATTAAGATATTCAGGGACTACCCGCATGAAATTGTGCAAAAAAGAAACAAATTTGATAAGGTTAAAGATCTTTTAAGAGGGAGAGAAGGGGTCAGATTTGGGTTTTTTTATCCCGCGAAAATGCGTATTTCCTTTAATGGTCTTGAAAAGTCATTTTTTAAGCCTGAAGACGCATTCAAATATGCCCAAACGATTGTTGAAAAACAGAAATAAAAGGGAGCTTTGGCAGATCCGAATAATTCTCAGCTATGTTTTGTCTGGGGATAGTTACACTGTTATCTCTGGAATGTTGAATCAAGGACATTTTCTGTTCAAAACGTGTAAACAACTTTACAGCTGGAATATGAATCAGAAAATAATTGCTTATTGATTAAAATGTTATAACCAATTGTAAGAACTTATCCTATTAACAACTTTAAAAGTTATGCAGGTTAGATTAGAATACTAACAAAAAAAACAAAAAAATAATAAACTAACATACTAATATGATTTTTTAATAAATTGTAACCTTGTCTATAAGCGGGAGGAGGGGATGAGAAACGAGCTCCTGGCTTCTGTCCAGGAGCACGTCTCGTTAACCCCTTCAACCAACAGTTGATTCTTATTGAAATCAAAAATATTGGTTTAATAATTAAACTCTGATATATATATATGTTATAAGGAAATATCAGGGTAAAATTGTATTATATATCTGAATGTGAGGCCTCGTTTTAATATTTTAATATGTTATGATTAACTAAGAGAGCGGAGCTAGTTGAGTAACAACGCAATGGAAGTCAAAACAAGGTTTTTTCCCACCTACAGGTGGGTCACTCGCTACAGTGCCGACTATATCAGACACTGTAGCCTCACTTTTTTAGTTTTTTTTTTTATCACATAAAATCACTTGTTTGTGTTTTGTGTTTAGTGATAAGAGTAATATGGACATACCAGCAAAAGTTAATAATTCAAAAACTCCCCCAATACCTAAAGACCTGGGACATGGACGCACCACAAGATTCAAAGGTACTATAATTATTCAAAACGCATGACACCACACAAAAGAACCTAGGAGGAATCTCATTTTGTAGTTGGAATATAAGAGGTATTAACGAACCTATCAAAAGGGGTAAGATATTAGCTCAGCTAAAAATGTATAATTCTGACATTACCTTCCTACAAAAAACACACCTAAAACCTCAGGACCAAGTTAGGCTGAGGGCGAAATGGATAGGTCAAACATACCACTCTTCATTCACTTCAAAATCTAGAGGCACGTAAATTATCATAAGAAAAGGTATACCATTTAAAGCAAAGAATATTATAACAGATATAGAAGGGAGATACCTAATAGTTAATGGAGAAATCCATGACACTCCACTTACTTTGGTAAATATATATGCCCCTAACTTTGATAACCCCCACTTTTTCAATAAAATCTTCAATATAATTGCAGAGTCAAACTATCAAAATGTTATAATAGGCGGAGACTTTAACTGTGTTTTAGATCCGTACTTAGATAAATCAAGTCAAAAACAGAGAGGGAATATGAAATCGAAAACTGGGGAACTCTTCAATACCTATATAAATAACACTAATATAGCAGATGTTTGGAGAATTGTGAATCCAACTGGCAGGGAATATTCGTTTTACTCAATGGTACATAAGACATACTCACGTATAGACTACTTTCTGCTGGATACAAAATTAATCCCCCAAACATCTAATGCAATATACCATACAAATTCAATTTCAGACCATTCTCCACTAACTTTCTTGTTAAAACTGGAAGGATTGTCTAAGAATAATTCATTCTGGAGATTTAACTCTCAAATTTTAAAAGATCCACAAGCGAGTATATATTTAAAAGAACAAATGGAGGTCTTTTTTCAAACAAATGATACTTCAGATATATCGCCTACTTTACTTTGGGAATCTTTTAAAGCATACATTAGGGGTATTATAATTTCATATCAAGCTTTTCAAAATAAAAAGAATAAGAATGAACAAAGACAGTTAGAAGAACTTATTAGACAAATGGATATAGATAATGCTAAAGATCCATCAATAGATAAACATAATAAAATAATAATTTTAAAATTTAAATTAAATAAATTATTATCTGCCAAACTTATAAGACTTTTTCAAATTACAAAACAAGAGCACTTTGAATTTGGGGATAAACCGCATAAACTATTGGCTCGCCAGCTAAAAAAACGAGAAAAGGAACATACGATACCAAAGATCAAATCAGATAAAGGGGAATTATTAACAACACCGAAGGATATTAATAAAAGATTAGCGCAATTTTACGAGAATTTGTATACATCTAAAACGATAATTGATTCCAATAATATCACAAAGTTCTTGGATACCTGTAATCTTCCAAAGTTAGAGCTGAAGGAACAAGAGGAACTGGGTGCACAAATCTCAATTAAGGAATTAGAAGATACAATAAACTCATTAAAAAATGGAAAAACACCAGGCCCTGATGGATTTACTAATGAATTTTATAAAAGCTTTTATGATAAAATAATACCAAGATTACAAAAAATGTACCAATACGCTTTTAAAAAACGAATAGTACCTGATACATTAGCGGAATCAACGATTACATTAATACCTAAGAAAAATAAAGATTTAGAAGAACCTGGCTCATATAGAGCTATAGCATTGTTAAACACAGATCAAAAAATATTGGCGAAAACATTAGCTAGAAGATTAAGTAAATACATTAGTAAATTAATAAACCCAGATCAGACAGGGTTTATCCCTAAGAGATACTCTTCTAATAATATGAGACGTCTACTCAACATAATGCACTCACACAAATCTGAAGATCAAGAATTATCAATTATTTCGCTGGATGCTGAAAAAGCATTTGATCAAGTAGAATGGAATTATATGGATAAAGTATTACAAAAATTTCAACTGGGAGAGAATTTTATTTTATGGATTAAGTTACTATATAACAATCCTACAGCTAGAATACTTACTAATAACATATTATCCTCGAAATTTCAACTATCAAGGGGAAATAGACAAGGATGCTCATTATCACCACAGCTGTTTGCTCTCATTATTGAACCGCTAGCAGAAAAAATTAGAATACACCCTGATATTCATGGATATAATACTAAAGACTCATATAATAAAATATCTTTATACGCGGATGATATATTATTGTATATTACAAAACCTCAAATCACTATACCAAATATATTAAATTTAATTGAAGACTTCGGATCTTTTTCTGGATATAGAATAAATTGGAATAAAAGTGAAATTATGTCAATAAAACCGAAAGATTCAACACATCTTTTAAAATTCCCTTTTAAAATAGCTACAGAAAAATTTAAATATTTGGGAATCGAAATTACCAGAACATATCAAGGTATGTTCAGGGCAAATTTTGACCCCCTACTTAATAAACTGAATACATTAATTAAATTCTGGAAAACGCTCCCGATGTCTTTAATAGGCCGAATAAACGCAATAAAAATGATCTTTTTACCACAAATTTTATACCTATTTCAATCAATTCCTATATACTTACCTAAGAAGTTTTTTAAAAAACTCGACTCAGATATCACTAATTTTATATGGGACTATAAATCACATAGAATACAAAAACCCCATCTGAATAAACCTAAAGTATTGGGGGGTCTAGCACTACCTAATTTTATGTATTATTATTGGTCAGTAAATATTAAAAACATGATTCAACTGATGGATAACTCCGCCCAGCAAGTAGACTGGATTGTAATGGAGAAAGAGGATTGCTCCTCTAGAAACATTGGAGCGATCCTCCACTCTCCAATGAAATTGAATAACATAAACTATAATAAGAACCCAATTATTCATAGTACAATCCGTATTTGGAAACAAATAAAACAAAATTTAAAATTAAGAAACTTATCACTTTTATTACCTATAGTCAATAACCCTTCGTTTAGTCCTTCTATTATAGATAAAGCTTATACACAATGGGATAGACTAGGAATTAAAACGCTTGGTGACTTGTATGAAACTGGAAAATTACTTTCATTTCAACAATTACAAATAAAATATAAACTCGGAAATAATCAATATTTTAAATACTTTCAAATATGCGACTATTTGAAAAAATATACAAAAGATCATCATAATAACCCAGCAGATGTACTGGACGAGGCAATGCAGATAAAAGCGGAATCAGCAAACTTAATATCATATTTGTATAATATTATCTTAAATGCACAAATACCATCTACGGAGGGTATCAGAAGAGACTGGGAACAAGAGTTAGCTATTAAAATTTCAAAGGAAAGTTGCAATGAATACTTATTAAAAGTGCATAAATGCTCGATTAATGTAAGACACACTTTAATACAATTTAAAATTTTACATAGATTATATTATTCGAAAACTAAAATTCATAAAATTTTCCCAAACGTATCATCTATTTGTGATAAATGTCAATCCCAAGAAGCAACTATAGCGCACTCATTTGTCTTCTGTACAAAAATTCAAAAATTTTAGAATGAAATTTTTGAAATCTTTACAAAGTTATTTAAAACAAGACTGATACCCAAAGCAGAATGGATTATCTTCGGAATAACGGAAGATGATCCAGAACTAAATGTGTTTCAAAAGAAATTAATGGACTATGGGTTAATAACTGGAAAAAAGCTAATTCTAAAATTTTGGAAGAAGGCTCCAATACCAACTATAAATATGTGGATTTCAAATATGTTTGAAACATTACACCTTGAAGAGATAAGACTCCTCCTAGCAGGTAAACCAGATCACTTCCACCTGACGTGGTCTGCATTTATAGAATTATTACAAACATATGGTGCAAAAGTACTTTAAAAAAAATAAAAAATTGAGGTCAGGTAAGGGGGGATGATAGTTGAAGAGTTGGTATGTCCTATTTACGTGATGCTCAAAAAAAAAACATTTGTTTCTCTTTTTTTCTCTTTCTCTTTTCTTTTCTTAGGGCCTATTTCTTAACTCTTTTTCTTTTTGTTTTTAATTTCGCTCTTATAGGGTCTTCGTCCTTTTTTGTTGTTACATTTTCTACACTTTTCTACACTTGCACTTTTTCCTTCACTTTCTTCTCTCTTTCAATCTGTTCTTTTTCTAGTGTAAAAAAATAAATAAAGGGAGTACATTAATTGTAAGAAGATATAAATGACGAGTATTAATGTATGTGGTTGTAATGTAATGTTCTTCTAATAAATAAAAATAAAAAAATAAAAAAATAAAAGGATTAAAGTTGGAGGGAGGGAATGGGGTGGGCCCAGGGCTGTATTAAACAGTCTGTTTGACAGAACAACACTGGTGAATTTATAGTGTCAACTGAGTATCCCGAGCCCAAGGTTCTTATTGGAATTAGAGTGAGGTCCAAGCAGCTGAATTGAGGTTGTGTTATATTGTTCATAAATTATAGGAGCAGAATTAGGCCATTTGGCCCATCAAGCCTACTCCACTATTCAATCATGGCTGATCTATCTTTCCCTCTCAACCCCATTTTCCTGCCTGTTCCCCATAACCTCCGACACCCGTACTAATCAAGAATCTTATCAATCTCCACCTTAAACATACCCATTGTCTTGGCCTCCTCAGCCGTCTGTGGCAATAAATTTCACAGATTCATCACTCCCTAACTAAAGAAATTCCACCTCGTCTCCTGTCTAAAGGTGCGTGGTTTTGTTCTATGGCTATGGCCACTGGTCCTAAACTCTCCCACTAGTGGAAACATCCTCTCAACATCCACTCTATCCAGGCCTTTCATTATTCGGCAAGTTTCAATGAAGTCCCTCCTCATCCTACAGCGAGTACAGGTCCAGTGAGTACAGGCCAAGTGTCTACAAATGCTCATCACACGTCAACCCACTCATTCCTGGGATCATTCTCGTAAACCTCCTCTGGACCCTCTCTAATGCCAGCATACCCTTCTTCAGATGTGGAGCCCAAAACTGCTCACAATACTCCAAATGTGGTCTGGCCAGTGCCTTATAACGCCTCAGCGTTACATCCCTGTCTTTATATTCTATTATCACGGTGCTTGTATTTGATAAACTCGCTGTTTTAACGCGTGCAAAGGAGCTAATCTCCAGATTGTTCCCAGTAGCTGGTACAGTGAGTGTGGGTGTGGGAAGGGAGTGTGGGTGATGAGTAGGGGAGTGATGATGAAGGAGGGAGGGCTGTATATTCCCCGGGCACTGGCACTGGTTCTGAGGGCAGGTGGCACCTCGAGGCTGGGACCAATCTCCTCGATGGGTTTGCTAACGCCGTTTGGATGGGTTGATATGGTTTGGATAAGTTGGAGGAAATCGGAAGAGTCAAAGGAAAAGTTATTGAGGGTAAGGACCAGCTCCGCTAGGACAGTAGGACGGAGGAACTTGGAGCAGTCAATGGAAGTGTCTTAAGAGCAGTCAGTGTTACCGTCGAGGATGTATTGAAGGTACTGTCGAGTTTGAAGGTAGACAAACCTCCGGGACCTGATCAGATATATCCGAGGACATTGTGGGAAACTAGAGGGGAAATTTACGTTCTTAAATACAAGAGAGGTGCTGGAAGACTGGAGGGTGGAAAATGTTGTGCCTCTTTTCAAGAAAGGCTGCAGGGAAAATGCTGGGAACTATAGGACGGTGAGAACTTCTGCAGCTGGAAAGTTACTAGAGAGTATTCTGAGGGATAGGTTATACAGGCATTTGGATGGGCAAGGGCTGATTGGGGATAGTCAGCATGGTTTTATACGTGGGAGGTTGTGTCTCACAAATCTGATTGATTTGTTTGAAGATGGACCAGAAAGGTCGATGAGGGCAGAGCTGTAGACAAGACAGGGACAAGACACACCCAGGGAGCACACACACCCACACCCCCCTCCCCTCCTCTACCCTACCTACCTCTCCCTCCCTCTGTTGCTGGTATGACTTGAACTCGAGCACCGGGCTGTTGATCAAAGCTTTCCCATGGCCAATGGGGGAATGGGTGAGCAGAGATGAGAGGGAGCAGCAGTGGAATAGCCTTTCAGCCCACAATGTCAATGTGGAACATAATGCAAAGATGACTAATCTTGCTTGCCTGCACAGGATCCATATCCCACCATTCCCTGCATCTCCATACGACTATCAAATGACTCTATCGTATCTGCCTCCACCGCCTCTCCTGGCAGAGCGTCTTCCAGGCATCCACCTGGTATAAAAAATACATCACCTTTTAAACTTTATCCCTCTTATCGTAAAGCTCTTTGACATTTCCACCCTGGGGAGTAAGTAGTTGAGGGGAAAATAGAGGAGAGATGTGAGATAAGTGAAGGAGAAGGGGTGGGCTGCTGGGTGGGTTGGGGGCAGAGTGAATGGGGTGGAGAGTTGGGGGTTGAGATGGGGTTGCAGGATGGAGAGTTTGGCTGCAGTTGGCCTGCGTTAGGTTGGAGGTGTCCCCCCTCCATGCTGTGGAACCTGGCCTTGACAATAAATGTGCGGTGCATGGTCTCATTGAAGGGCGGCGATGGCTATATTCTGGGTCAGGTTGATATGGACTTTAGTTTAGTGATACAGCGCAGGAACAGGCCTTTTGGCCTACCGGGTCCACACCGACCAGCGATCCCCGCACACTAACACTATCATCCCACACACGCTAGGGACAATTTTACATTAATACTAAGCCAATTAATCTACAAGCCAGTACATCATTGGAGTGTGGGAGGAAACCAAAGATCTCGGAGAAAGCCCATGCAGTTCACGGGGAGAACGTACAAACTTCATACAGGCAGCATCTGTAGTCAGGATCAAACTCGGGTCCCTGGCGCTGTAAGGCAGCAACTCTACCACTGCATCACCATACTGCCCAAGCTGACCGTCTTGCTCTGTTCCTAGGCTGGCCTGCAGGTGCGAATGCAGAGAATGGAGAAGGAGCTGGAGCTGCTGACCGCTGCCTTCCGGGCTTGGCTAGATTGGGGCGGTGAGCCGTCTGAAACCATACGCCTCCCTCCCCCGCTGATACCAGCCCACGTCATCAAGCTGCTGGGCAAGGTAACCCTTCAGACACTGGAGGAGCTTCGGAACATGCTGCCCTTCGAGTCGCTGGAGAGGGTGCAGGTGAGTGTCAAATGCTGGCAGATTGGTCTCTTCCCCCACCCCTGCCTGGCAGTGATGTGTAGAGTCTGTCCGTAGGGGGGTGAGCAGAGCCGTGATTGACACAGGAGGAAATCCAGCTGTTGCTTAACCTGCCTGGTAGTCATTGAGAGAGATGGCATGAAAACTGGCCCTTTGACCCACTGAGTCCACGCTGACCATTGATCACCCATTTGCACTAATCTAATCCATTTGTTATCTGGCGACTGAATCATTTTACCACAACTAGAGAGCAGTCCTGAACTACGATCTACCTCATTGGTGACCTTGGACTATATTTAATCGGATTTTACTATCTTTATCTTGCACTAAACGTTATTCTCTCATACACTGTAAATGCCCCGATTGTAATCATGTAATCTCGGGCAGATGGGGCTCGTCAGCTTGGGAAGGCAGTCCATCTAGGAGAGGGAAAACTCTGATTTAAAACCTCCACTGCCTTGTGGCCATATCCAGTCATGCAAAAGGCTCCTGGAGTAAACCTCAAAAGGCTCCGGAGTTGGAGCCCCGAAGGCAGTTCTTTGTTGTCTACAACCTCGCTCTGGCAGCTCCTGCGACGGCGCTGGTGCCAAACTGTAACGGCCCTGCTGTTCCTTTGGATGGATCAGTGACGTGGAGAGGAGGGGACGTGCTGCTTGGGCAACAGCCTGTCCTCCATATGACATCGCCCAGGCTTGCATCCGACCACACATCACCTGCAAACTAGGATGCACCACCCATGGTCAGTCATGGCCGAAGGGGGCCTACTAATCATCGATTGTCTTTCTGCTGACTGGATAACATGCCACAGAAGCTTTTCACTGTACACGTGACAATAAACTAAACTGAACTGAACTTTATTCTTTCCATATTGTCTTCAATCCGCCCTCCCCCCCAGATTCTCCACTTGCTGACATGGAAGAGGTAATTTACCGCGGCCAATTAACCTACGGATCTGTACACATTTGGTATTCTCTCTCTACAAAGGCTCTGGCTCTGTGTTGGACTGAGGTGGAGGGGTGGGTGGGTGCGTGCCCCTGGTGAGTGTAACGCTGTGTGTTTGCTTCCAGGCTGACATCCCCGCCATCCAGCAGATGCATGAGGAGCGGACGGAGCCGGCGTTACGGGAAGTTGGTTGCAATACCAAGGTGGGTGCGGGGAGAGAGAGCTGCTGCTGGTGTGGGAGAAGGGGTAGAGAGGGCACAGAGAGTCATGGTTCATAAGTGATAGGAGCTGAATGAGGCCATTTGGCTCATCAAGTCTACTGCGCCATTCAATCATGGCTGACCTATCTTACCCTCAACCCCATTCCCCTGCCTTCTCCCCATAACCCCTGACACCCATACTAATCAATAATCTATCTCTTCCTTAAAAAGATGCACAGCCTACTGTGGCAGTGAATTCCACAGATTCACCACCCTCTGATTAAAGAAATTCCTCCTCCTCTCCTTCCCAAAGGAACATCCTTTTATTCTGAGGCTAAGGCCTCTGGTCCTAGCATGGCAAGCTTTCCTTCACATTGCCTGAAAAGGCTGCTTTTAGTCTTTTTTTGTTTTGTTTTAGAGATACAGCGTGGAAAGTCTTCGCTGACCAGCGATCCACACACACTACCACTATCCTGCACACACTAGGGACAATGTACAATTTTACTAAGCTATTTAGCCTACAAACCTGTATGTCTTTGGAGTGTGGGTGGAAGCCGGAGCACCTGCAGAAAATCCACGCAGGTCACGGGGAGAACGTACAAACTCCGTACAGATAGTACCCGTAGTCGGGATCAAACCTGGGCCTCTGGTGCTGTGAGGCAGCAACTCTACCGCTGCACCACCGTGCTGCCCCTCAGCTGCTCTACCTCTCAGTCAGACCATTTATCTCGGCACCATTTTACACCATACTCTCAATTCTGTAATATCAAGGCCAGTCACCTCGGTGTTGAACTGGTCTCAAGGACTGGTCTCTGTAGCCACTGGGGCAGAAAATTCCCTGCATTTCCCATCCTCTGGGTGTTAAGCTGCTACAGTTCAGTGAAGTTTGCTTTCAATTGAATGGTGGATTCTGCAGACAATTGATGGGAATTTGTGAGGAACTAGTTTCAAGGACAATTTGTGAAGGAGTGGGATTCTCTGAGAGCTGGCATTGATTTGATGGGCTGAAATGGCCTATGTCATAAGGAAATATGAAGTATGGAAAAGTGACTTTCCTGCATTACATATTTGTAAATTTGATGTGTATGTTGTGAAATAAGTAGCAGCGAGTATAATTAAAGCCTCCCAACTTGAAATAAACTTTGTTTAAATTTCTATTCCTAGATGTTGTTGCAGAAGGTGAAGGAAATGGAATCTGCTGTGGAAAGGTACAGAGTGTTTCCAGCCCGGAGTGGAGTAGCAGCTGACCCTTGGTGGTGGGGGGGGGGCTTTGTCAGTTGCTGCATGAACGTCAACGTCGCTTTTAGGTCAACGTCACTTTTAGTTTAGAGGTACAGTGTGGAAACAGGCCCTTCGGCCCACCGAGTCCGTGCAGACCAACGATCACTCTTACACCGGTAGTCAGGATTGAACCCCGGTCTCTGGCGCTGTAAGGCTGTAGCACTACTCTGCATCACCGTGCTGCCTCTGCTCCTGCACCCTGATGACTTGCTTTGTCCTGTATAGGACAGGTTTTGTCTGGGCCACAGCCAGACATAAAAACAGTATTTTTCCACAAGCAGTAGCTCGACTCAACAGCCAAAAGTCTGTAGCCTCTTTTAATCTGGTACTTTATTTCCACATGTTTAAATTATAATGTCTTATTATTAATTGTCTACTGTATATCATGTTTTTATCCTTGCAAGCAAAGCATCAAGGCAAGTTCTTGTATGTATACATACTTGGCTAATAAAATTATATTGATTATTATTAATATAGGTTGACAGATGAACAGAAACGGCTACTGACTGCACTGGTGCTGCTGGAGGAGCAGCTCAGCCAGACACGGCTGGAGCTGCAGGCTGTACGTGCAGCACAGAAGGACATGGACTCCAGCATGCAAGCTCTGGAAAACAGAATTAAAATATGACTGGTGTAAGTTTTCCCATACAGTTTTTTATTTAACTGTAAAATGCCAAAACTTAGCAAAACTTGCCTTGGAGATGATCAAAGAGATTGAGGTGAAGAGGAAAGTGTGGAAAGTATCTTGCCCTCTTCCCTCCCCTTCTTTAGCACCCAACTCCCACTCACCCCCTCCCTCTCTACTGCGTTCTTCCCTTTCTCTCACTGTCTCTCCTTTCCCCCTCTGCTCCTTTCCCTGTGTTTACGACGTGGTGTCCTCAACATTGGAGAAACCAAATTACAATACAATACAATACAATTTTATTTGTCTTTTGGACAAATTTGTCATTTGGACCCCAATAGGCATTGGGTTCAATCCAAGGGGCACTCCTGAGCTTCCTGTTATCTCATTCTGACTCTTGGATGTGGGAGTGACCGCCCAGTCTGTGACTTCCTGCACTGTTGCAATGAGGCTCAAAGCAATCTTGAGGAATGGCATCTCACCTTCCATTTGGGCTCATGGCAGTCCTCTGGGCTTGAACGGAATTTGATAATCTTGGGTAACTTGATTCCTCTGTTAGTATCAGTTGTCCATTTGTGATAATTGGGTTGGCTTGTTTTTTTAAATCTCTATCCAAATGTGGAGGGCATGTCCATGCTGACCTGCCAGACATGTCTTGTCTGAACAGCGTCTCCACCTGAAACGTCACCCATTCCTTCTCTCCAGAGATGCAGCCTGTCCCGTTGTCTATCTTCGGTTTAAACCAGCATCTGCCGTTCCTCCTAGACATGACTTCTTGCTCTGCATTTTGCAATTGCTACGATCTTTGTCTATTTGTCTTTTCACCTAATCGCTCCTATTCACTCCTTGACCAGATAACTTTGTGTGCAGCTTATCCCCATGGTCACCTGGTTTTACACTATCAGAGTCATCCACCCACCTGTGCAGATTTACAAGTTTCTTTTGTCACCTCCCCAGTTCTGACGAAGGGTCTTTGATTTGAAACATGAATTATGTTTCTCTGGCTACAGATGCAGCCTGACCCGAGTGCTCCCAGCATTTTGTTTTTCAGATTTATTCCATCTGCAGATTTCACGCATTTATTCTAACTTTTTTTTCTATATGACTGCCACCTTTCAGTCCATGTTAGCACACTTCCTCCAATATCTTGGGCTCTTCATTTTTTTGCAGCAGCCTCATATGTGGCAAATGCCTTTTGGAGATCTAAATACACACTACATTTGCAGGAGATCGACACAAAAAGCTGCAGGAACTCAGCGGGTCAGACAGCATCTCTGGAGAAAACAAATAGAAAAGTCCTTTTCTCCAGAGATGCTATCTGAGCCGCTAAGTTACTCCAGCTTATTGTGTCTATCTTTGGTTTAAACCAGCATTTGCAGTTCCTTCCTCCTACATTTACAGGTTTCCCTTATCAACTCCCTATCACATCCTGTCAAGTTTGGTCACGCATGATTTTCATTAAACTATGTCGGCTACGTTTGATTAGATGCAGCTTACCAAATGATTAGTTATTTCCTCTTGCGAACTATGAGTGCTGGATGAATTAGAATCATAGAGTGATACAATGTGGAAACAGACGCTTCGGCCCAACTCGCCCACACCCACCAACATGTCCCAGCTACACTAGTCCCACCTGCCTGCGTTTGGTCCATATCCCTCCAAACCTGTCCTATCCATGTACCTGTCAATTGACCTCTAGTTCCCACCTTCTGTTTTACATGCTGGGAGGCCAGGTGAATCTCACTCACAGCCTCTTCTACTGTTGGTCCAGGTGCCCAGTAAATGTGAGTTCTGCTTCCAACAACCATTCAGGCAGTGAACCCTTGGCCCACTGTACTAATTGCATCAAACCCTTGTGCTAATTGAATTACATTTCCAACTTTGTGTAGGAAAGATGGTTACCTTGTTTACTCTGAATGGACCAGTCAGAATTTCATCACCTTATGTGTTGGAAGGAACTGCCACAGATTACACCACAGATAGACATCAGCGAGACAGGCAGCATCTCTGGGGGGGGGGAGGGGGAGGAATGGATGACATTCGAGACATTTGAAGAAGGGTCTCAATCCGAAACATGATCCATTCTTTCTCTCCAGAGATGCTGCCTGTCCCGCTGAGCCACTCCGGCATTTTGTCTTGTTTTCTATAATATTATAACCACTCAAACAATCTACCTGCTGCAGTTCCTGGCGACTCTCTCCTTGCAAACCTTTCTTCTCTAGTCCTGCCACTGTCGTAAACCTTTCTTGTGCCTCTCTAGTGAACTCCCATCAATCCTGTAGGGAGGCAACCAGAATCCACACAATGTTACAGGTACGGCTGAGCTAACAGTTCCAAGATGACTGTCCCACTACCTTCAAAGATCCATCAACAAGCTCTCCAAAGATAGACACAAAATGCTGGAGTAACTCAGCGGGACGGACAGCATCTCTGGAGCATTAGATGCTGCCTGGTCCGCTGAGTAACTCCAGCATTTTGTGTCTATCTTCAGTGTAAACGAGCATCTGCATTTCCTTCCTACACAACAATCTCTCCAAGATCTTTCTGTTCCCCACCACAGTTCAGTATCCTTTCAGCTATAATGTATTCCCTTGCCTTGTCTCCCTCACCAAAGGATCAACAATTGTAAAATGTATTTTTTACGATGACAAAGATACTGCTTTGCATTGATTTCAATGTCTACAAGGAGGAGCACTGACTATCCTGCTCTTGTGTGTTTAGAGGAGACGGCGTTGCTCCCACTTGTCCACAAGCTGCTCTTCGGTTCATCACAAGACAGCACGGGGGAACCACTGACAGCACAGCTGGTGCATCACAAGGAACTCGAGGCCCTCCTCGCTGGCTTGGAGAAGAAGATCCTCTCAGATGCTTCACTTTATCCTGGTCCGGCAATGGAGACACACTCGGCAGCTGTCAGAGCAGGGATTATTAAGGTACAAGCATGCAAGCAGCCAGTGGCTCTAACTCTGGAACAGACTATTGTATTTCAGAACAGTAATTTATTCATAATATATACAGTTAATGAAATTGGGGCATGTCTTGCTCTATGTTCCATCAATTCAGCACTATCACTTGCAATGTGTCAATGAACACCACATCCTTAAACAGTGTTCCCATGAAGTGTCTGAGAGTCCCTCAGTGTCTAGTGGTGACCGGACCTTAGACCAAGGCCACTCCCCCACAGCCTCTGCGGTCACTACACTGAGCTTCAGTGTGTCCCTCACACCACATACTCTCACACCCTGGAATGTGCCAGTTGGCAGCAATTCATTTACCTACATCTTATGCAGGAAGATCAATGTTTAGGCAGACCAAAGTGAGCCTTCCGCTGAGATAATGATCTTCCAGCACCAGTTGCCATTGATCTTGTGCGTCCCTGTGAACAGCTCATAGATTACTGATGCACAACTGCTCAGGGTGAACCATGACAAGAGCCCTTGCATTCTTCTTCTGACCTTCCTGTCAAACACCCAGTGCATAAGGAGGTGAATGTTGTCCACACCACAACCATCTCAATGGCAGCGTGCAGTGGGGTGCTTTTCTGACAGAGCAGGCAGGGTCTGACTGGGAGGGCTCCTCACACTACTGTTGGCGAGTTCCTCTGTCTGCTTGGGGAGCCATCTGATGGGATCCATCGAGTCCTTCTCCCACAGTGCCTGTAGCTCGTTCTACCTTAATCACGTGGTCACAGGTAGTTTTCTTCAGGAACCTTTCTGTGAAGGACAGGTAGTAAGGTAATGTCAAACTGAATGGAACATTGCATAAGTCTAACATGTCCCAGCTACACTAGTCCCACCTGCCTGCGTTTGCCCCAGATCCCTCCAAACCTGTCCTATCCATGTCAATGTACTGTAATAATTATTGACCTGATCGCATAATCCTGCTGCCTTCTATGCAATAAACTTGGGCTCTCCATCGCTCACTTTTATTACACCTTGCTAATTCCAGATTATGGGAATGGATAAGAGGGATCATTTTGTGGGAACTGTTGAAGGGAGCATTGCCCGTCTGGTTTCTGTATGTGTTTGGGCTCTGCACTCTATTGCCCTCTACTGCCCCCTTCTTATCCCACATTATTGTTGTTTTATCCTTTGGTAGGAAGTGAAAAGCATTGTGGAGCAAGCCCTGAAACTGTACAGCGCTGACAGGGTTGGATTGGTGGATTATGCACTGGAATCTGCTGGTAAGTATCAGACAAAAGCCCGGGCCAAGTAAAACACTGAATGTAACAGACTGAAAGGGTGTTGTGTGGGCTGGCACTTTAGTCATGTTTGACTTGCTCCTGTGGAATGGGGTCTCTTTCACACTGGGCAATAAGTCCTGAATAGGCAAGTACAGATCTATGTTGACAGTACAGGTTTCCCCAGAGCTGCTGAGGTTCACACTGCTGAATGTTAATTTAACTTGTAACTGCTTGATGTTGCGCCAGCCACAACTCATTTAAAGGCCGAGCCATCGGTGGGATGGCCTTGCCCTGGGGCACCATCGGGCATCTTCATTCTGTCCACTGCTCCACCATCCCTGCAAACACATTGGTTACTCTCTTGTGCACTCTCTCTGAAGCTTCATGCCTTTCTGAGGGCAAGGCAGTCAGGACTGGATGCACCACTCCAGCTGTGGCCAGGCCTGTGTTTTACAAAGTTCCCCATCACTTCTTTGCTCTTGTACCCTGAGCCGTTATTTATAAAGTACAGGCGTTTTTAAACAACATCCTAAACTTCCTTCTTTCAGTAAACTAGGGACATATATCACCCACGTGTGTCAGAAGGATGTGGAGGTCTGATGAAGGGTCTCGAACTGAAACGTCACCCATTCCAGAGACACTGTTGTTTCTTCACTCCTTTTAAAATTGTGCCCTCTAGTTTACATTGCCTTATTCCTCCTCCCAAAATGAAATATTTCACATTTGAATTACAGCTGTTCAAACCATATTCTGTATTTGCCTCCAATTCCATGAATATCCCCAGTTCACAGTATCATCTACAAATCTGGAACTCCAAGTCATTTAATGCGTATGAAGATAAAGAAGGGTCTTATTCTGCCCTCTGGCTAATTTTACAACTTACAATTAACCTACAAACCTGTACATCTTTGGAGTGTGGGAGGAAACCAGAACACTCGGAGAAAACCCATATGGTCACAGGGAGAATGTACAAACTCCGTACAGACTTCAATTCAATTCAATTCAATTTATTTGTCTTTTGAGGGACAAATTTGTCATTTGGACCCCTTGAGGTCCAAACGAAATGTCGTTTCTGCAGCCATACAATACAAAACAAAGACCCGAGACACAACACAATTTACACATACATCCATCACAACGCTGTGATGGAAGGCAAAAATAACGTATCTCTCCACTGCACTCCCCCCCCCCCCCGATGTCAGAGTCAAAGTCAAAGCCCCCGGCGGGCGATGGTGATTATCCCGCGGCCATTATAGCCACGCCGGGTGATGCAAAGTTGCGCACCGGGTCTTGGTGTTAGAGCCCCGGCGCTCGCCCGCAAACTCCCGCGGCCATTCCAAGCCGCGCGGGGGGATAAAGCCCCGCTCCAGGTGCTCTTCAACCCCACAACTCGGGCGGGAGAAGTCGCCGCTGCGGAAGCCCCGAAAAGCGGTCTCCCACCAGGGGACCCGCGGGCTTCCAGTGTTGCCGTCCGCCAGACCCGCGGTTGTAGCCTCCGAATCTCCGGCGGTCGGGTCGCAGCAGCGATTGTCTCCAGCATAGCTCCACCCGCTCCGGACTCGGCCAGCCCCGCGACGGTGAGTAGTCCGCAGCTCCGCAACTGGAGCCCCAGGTCGTTCCTGCTGGAGGCCGCTCCACGTTGCCCAGCCCCAACGACAACGGAGACCCGACAAAGAAAAGGTCGGGTCTCCCGTACAGGGGAAAGATTTTAAAGTTCCCACCCCACCCCCACCCCCACCCCCCCACACACATACCCCGACAAAAAAACAAAAAAAACTACATAAAAACGAGACAAAAATAATAAAAAGACAGACGGACTGCGGAGGCCGCTGCAACGAAAAGTCGCGCCGCCCACAAGTACCCGTAGTCTGGATCAAACCCAAGTCTCTGGTGCTGTCAGGCATGAGGTCTACCGATCCGTCACTGTGCTGCCCTGATTTAATTGCACCCCTCTTCTGTTGGTTAGCCAGTTTTATTCCTTGAAGCAAAGTTTACGTTGCAGAGAAAGTGAGAACAAAATAGATAGACTGGAGACCAGGAGATATTTGAGATGAATGTCGATACCAGCTGGATCGGTGGAGATGCAACTAGTGGCAGACAAATGAAATCTTAAACACCTGTAGAAGTGCAAGAAAAGAAGACAAGCTCATGGTTAGAAATGTGGATAGAAGCTTGGTTCTTCTCAAGCTAACATTGGACAATTGGAATTGTGTAGAAAGCTGAAGATCTACTTTAGGTTTCAGCCATCTGCAGAATGACCAAGATGCTGCCTGGATTAGACAGAATGCTAGAATAGAATATTAGCTATAAGGGGAGGTTGGACAAACGGAATGTTTTTGCTGGAGCGTCAGAGGCTGAGACGAGACCTGATAGAAGTATATACAATTATGAGAGATATATAGATGGAGTAGGCAGTCTTTCCCCAGGGTGGAAATGTCAAATGCGCGAGGGCATAGAGTTAAGGTGATTGGGGGGGATGTTTAAAGGAGATGTGTGAGGCAAGTTTTTCTTGCACAACTGTAGATGTGCTGTCAGGGGAGGTGGTGGAAGCAGATACAATAGTAATCTTTAAAAGGCATTTGGACAGATACATGTACAGACAGGGAGTAGAGGGATGTAGACCATGTCCAGTCAGATGGGATGAATTAGGCTGACATCATGGTTGGTGCAGACACAGTGGGACAAAAGGGCCTGTTCCTGCGATGTAAATATATGTTCTACAATATTTAAAAAATATATGTTCTACAAGATAAATTGTCCTTCCTGGTTAGTCTCTAAACTAGGTCAGATGTAATGCTAAATGGCTTTGTAGCAGCCTGGATGAGGTTGGGAAAAGGCCAGAGGTCAGGCAGGTTAAACAGTAGTTTTTAATGTCGCAGCGAGAACACACACCCCCTGAGAAGGAACTCGGGAAACCCCGTGGCAGACCAACGCCCCTGTCCCTGAATATCCGAGGGGGATGACCCAAGGAGTGGCCTAACCCCCAGGGATCGCCACAGCTTTATATAATTGAGAAAAAGAACCTATGCAGACAGCAGTCATTTGTTGCACATGTTCCCAGCTAACTGCCTACGAATAACAATATTTTTATATCTTGGTCAGCGGGTAGAAGTTTTGCTTCCATTTTATGTCACAGAAATCTTTCTCATTGTACTTAATTTTTTGCAAAAATAGCTCCTAGTTTATTATAGTTGTGTTCAATGGAAAAATGATGAGAGCAAGTAAATGGTTGAGATGTGGGAGGGTAGTTATCCAACCACTGCCACCTGGTGGCCATTCAGCTGTGCATTGAAAGTTTCAGCTGGATTCTGTGCTCCACCCTGTTGGACATTGTATGAACATTAGCTTTCAAATTTACTTAAACAATTGCGATTGTAACATTAAATTATTGCTGCAGTTGTGCAGGATGTGTTGAGTTATTGGACAAATTGGAAAGTTCTTCTTAGTGGTCAGCACTCAAGCAAAAACTTTCCAATCCCTCTGCCAGAGTTTTGCAGTTCTCTGCAAACCTGCATATTTCTTGAAGGATTCATGATTGACTTTGGCCATTCAGTGATATGATAATGATTCTGTTTTCTCTTGTTAGGTGGCAGTGTGATCCACACTCGCTGTACAGAGACGTTAGAGACCAAGACTGCTCTTCTTACTCTGTTTGGCATTCCATTGTGGTACCAATCTCACTCACCCACAGCTGTCATTCAGGTATATAATCCTTGTACTGCTGCTCCCTTCTGTCTTGAAAGCAGTGACCTTCGAATACTCTCCTAGAGGCAGCAAGGTACAGGGACGCTATAGGTCCACAACTTCAAGATTTACTGTTGGGGGCACCACAACTAGTGTGTGTCTTCTGTTTTCCCCAGGTTTATGTGAAACATAATCTGTCTGCATAACAGTTCTTCCCAGTCAGAAGAATGCAAGGTATTGATATATATGTCGAAAAAATCATGCATTGGCCCATCATGCGTGCTTGTTCAGTACCACAGTTGTTGGATATGGAATAGAAACATGGAAATTATGAACATGAGTAAGCAATGTGGCCCTTCAAGCCCACTCAACCCCTCAGTGTGATCATGGCTGATCATCCAAATTGAGTCCCCAGTTGGGGGACTCCCCATACCTTTCTCCCCATACCTCTTGGTCCCTCTAGCTACAAGAACAATATTTAACTCATGAGTATATTCAACGATATGATTTCAATTGCATTCCATGATTGAGAATTCCTCTGGTTCACCACTCTGGATGGAGAGATTTCTCCCCCTCTGAGTTCTACATGACCTCACCTTATCCTCGCACTGTGATCCTGGTCCTGAAACTCCCCAGCATCAGGAACATCTTACCTCGAATCTTTCCAGTCCTGTTACAACTTCTACATTTTATAGGTTTCTATAAAATGATCATTCCTTCCAAACTCCAGTGAATATTGACCAGATTGTTCTTCATACGTCAGCCCTGCCATCCCTACAGTTAATCAGCTGCACTTCTGATGTGTCCCCTCCATAGCAAAAATATCCTTCCTTAAAGAAAGGTGGCTCCTTCCATCTGCTTTAAACAAACAACGACGCTTTCTGCTCCCCATTCCTCTCACCTGGATGTAGATTGCCAGTGTGTTTGTCAAATCTTCAATTGAGTTCAGGTTTTTGAATCCACTTGTGGTGTCATATAGCACAGAAACAGGCCCTTTGTGCCCAACACGTCCACGTCAACCATCAGGTACCCGTACAACTAATCCCATTTGCCAGCATTTGCCTGTAGCTTACAGAGGTGCCTAAGTCCAGAGGGTTGAGGTTTTAAAACAAAAAAGATTTAGAGGAAACCAGAGAAAGCATATTTTGGGTTGCATTTGATCACACTACCCGAGACAGAGGTCCTGCTGGTTCAGGTACTTGTCCTGATACTTTGTAAATGGTGTGAGAGTGGGGACAGTGTGTTAAAAATGTCTCAGTAACTCCTGTTCTCTGCATTAACTTAATAATTGTCAAACCATGAACCAAAAGCAGCAATGGGCTCTGCTGGAAAATTGTAGCGCGTTTTCTCATTGTGCAGGGTTGACGTAAATTGGCAGAAAACATTGAGGGGTCGAGACTGCAGATTCCTGCCATAGCAACCCCCACCCCAACAACCCATCCCTGTTCCCAAAATGCCATTGACACCCGTTCTAATCAAGAATTGGTCTATCTCTGCCTTAAAAATATCCACTGATTTGGCCTCCACAGCCCTCTGTGGTAATGAAGTTCCTCCTCACCTCATTTCTAAAGGCGCACGCTTTAATTCTGAGCCTATGGCCTCTGGTCCTAGACTCTCCCACAAGTGGAAACATCTTTTCCACATCCACTCTATGCCTTTCATTAGTCTGTAAGTATCCACATATCCTCACGTGGATCGTGTCCAAAAATCCAAATCTTTGCTGTCCCTTTAGGAAGAATCAGTGTTCTGTTGAAAGGAAGGGGGATAATTGTGGGTAGAGAATTGTGGGCAACACAGTGGTAGAGTTGTTGCCTTACAGCGCTTGCAGCGCCAGAGACCCCGGTTCGATCCCAACTATAGGTGCTGTCTGTACGGAGTTTGTACGTTCACCCCGTGACCTGCGTGAGTTTTCTCCTAGATCTTCGGTTACCTCCCACTCTCCAAAGACGTACAGGTTTGTAGGTTAATTGGCTTGGTAAATGTAAAACAAAATTGTCCCGAGTGTGGGCAGGATAGTGTTAATATTTCCTGTTTCCGCCCTGTATCTCTGAACTAAACTGAGAATCATTCATAATGTTTTTGTTCTTGTTCTCTCTTGCAGCCGGAGGTTCATCCTGGGAACTGTTGGCCATTTAAAGGCTCCCAAGGCTTTATTGTCATCAAGCTTGCTGTCCGGATCAGGCCTACAGCCTTTACCCAAGAGCACATTCCAAGATCCATTCCTCCGCATGGATCAATTAGAAGTGCCCCTCAAGATTTCTCTGTTTATGTGAGTGAAACGTATAGAATATGAGTATATGTTTGGGAACCATGGTGTTTGTGTGGAGCATGCTGCTGAACATGGCAAGGCTTTCTTGGACATTGGATTCCATGTTCAGGGTCCCGAGTGGTCTCACAATCCACGTCAATAACATTAACAAGTTCTGTTAAAAATGAGCAAATTCCATTTCACTGTTCAGAACAATAATCCTTCAAATAGAAGGCCCTCTAATATAATCTTCAATCTTCCATGCTACACAAGTTGCTCATACTGGTGTTTGAACTGTGATTCTGGGTTTTCACTGACTTCACTGAGTTTTGTCACTTTATTGCACAATCCTCAACACTGCTAACCACAAAAGCTTCATACAGTGATGAAGCAACTTTACAACCAATAGATGAGATTGAAGTTAACACTACACATACTAGGGACAATTGTTATGCCAAGTTCTTTCCTGAGTGGGGGTGAACAATTCTTCACTGGTATTCTCTCAGGATTGAGGATGACTTGCTTCCACTCTAGTTCTGTGGGTATAGAGGTGAATGATGAGGCCCCTGTGGTGGGACACACTGATTCTACCACAGATGAGAGTTGATGCTACGCATCGTTTCATTCTGTTTGATTGTGTACAGATTCACTTCATGTGCTAAATGAGGTGATGACATTTTTCCAATTGACTGTTTGAAATGAAATTATGTTATATATTCAACCAATGTTTTGCCTACTATGTCAATGCCTACTATGTTCTGTTGTGCTGAAGCAAAGCAAGAATTTCATTGTCCTATCAGGGACACATGACAATAAACTCTCTTGAATCTTGAATCTTGAATCTTGAAGCTTTCTTCCAGGCAAGGGTGAAAGCCCTGCTTTCACCAGCTGGTATAATTGTTGGGGTGACTGGAGAGTAATTTTCTGTGTGTAAAGCTTGCTAATTTCTACTTGTTCACAGGGCTTGGATGATGAAAATCAAGCCGAAGGGATCCTATTGGGACCATACACGTATAACGAGGAAGGGGATTCAATCCAGACGTTTGAGGTGCAGGTATGGAAGTGAATAAAGGATCATTGATTCTTTGCTGGAACAATCCTATAACCTTGGCCTTTTCCTGCAAGCTTTTATTTTCCTTTGCCTCAAATATTTATCTATCTTTTACAAAAATATACTTTGCTATGTAGTAACTGTTAACCAAAATCTGGCATGTGCCAATATTTGACAGTTCACTCACTGGTGTTTGAACTGTGATTCTGAGTTTTGGTGCTGACTTCACCCATGTTTTAGTTTAGCTTAGAGATGCAGTGCTGAAACAGGGCCTTAAGGGCCTGTCCCACTTGGCTGTCTCGCGCGCCATTTACGCGACTTGCTAGCGTGTGGGTAGTACGTGGGTAGCACGGGGACGGGCGCATGGTGTGGTGTGGAGGAGTGGTGTGTGGTGTGGAGGAGTGTGGACTTCATCCTGCACGGAATCTTCACGCGCCAACGGCCTGTCGCGTAACTGACGGCCAAAGTGGGACAGGCCCAAGACCCTGGCGCGACGCAACGTCTCACCTCCAACAGCTGCAGAAGCAGGCCAACGATCGTCGAACTCAGCCTGGGGCTCACGGCCGTTGCGGATCCGGATCCGCCCCCATTCCTACTCCCAGATCGGGGCCAAGACGATTCAAGATAAACTTAAAATGCCGGAGTAACTCAGCGGGACAGGCAGCATCTCTGGAGAGAAGGAATGGGTGACGTTTCGGGTCAAGACCCTTTTTTCAGACTGAAGAAGGGTCTCGTCCCAAAATATCATCCATTCCTTCTCTCCAGAGATGCTGCCGGTCCCGCTGAGTTACTCCTGCATTTTGTGCCCATTTTCAAATGACGTCACGTGCTCCAGATGGCTGTGCGGGCGCATGATGACGCACGCGACTCTCACGGGACCATCGCACGACCTTCACTACCGGCCTGTTGCGTAAGTGACGGCCCAAGTGGGACAGGCCCTTAGTCCGCACCGACCAGCGACCAGGAATCCCCGCACACTAACACTATCAATAGACAATAGGTGCAGGAGTAGGTCATTCAGCCCTTCAAGCCAGCACCGCCATTCAATGTGATCATGGCTGATCATCCACAATGAGTACCCTGTTCCTGCCTTCTCCACACATCCCCTGACTCCGCTATCTTCAAGAGCTCTATCTTGCTCTCTCTTGAAAGTTTCCAGAGAAGCGCCCTCTGTGGCAGAGAATTCCACACTCACAAGACCCACACGAGGGACAAATGACATTTATACCAACACAATTAACGTACAAACCAATATTTGGTGTGGAAGGAAACCGAAGATCTCGGAGAAAATGATCAGCCATGATCACATTGAATGGCGGTGCTGGCTCGAAGGGCCGAATGGCCTACTCCAGCAACTATTGTCTATTATCTATTGTCTATAAAACCCATGGGGAGAATGTACAAACTCTGGAACCCGGAGTTGTAAGGCAGGAACTCTACCGCTGCGCCTCCGTGCCACCCTTTTCTCACTTAAAACATATTTGCTTCAGGCAAAGGCTTTATAGAATGCCAAGCTGATTCATTCCAGTAATGGAGATCAAGGTGGCAAAGATCAATCACATGATCCAGGAGCCACCAATGAGTGAATGCGGATGAACTCAAGTGAAGACAACTAAAGCTTGAAATTCTGGCACGGTGATGTTTTCATGCAGTGTCTTGAAATCCCTTTTACGCTGCAAACTGCAGTATTTTCTGTGATTGTCCCCGTTGTGCATCTGATGTGGTCTCCGCATTGGTCTTTGCAGGGTATTGTCCTTTCTTCTTTTGGGGCATTGCCACAGACGTTCAACCAAGTTGATCATGCCCAGGATACTGTTTCATAAAGAACATACTTGTTTGTGTTTCTTCCAACCATTTTTCTGCATGATATTTCATCTGCATGGTACACAAAAATGCTGGAGAAACTCAGCGGGTGCAGCAGCATCTATGGAGCGAAGGAAATAGGTAACGTTTCGGGCCGAAACCCTTCTTCAGACTGCATGTCCCTGCTCATTCATTTAACCTGTCATTATCCAAAGAAGCCTCTCCTAATCCTGTTCAGCTCACATAGCCACCCTGCTTTGGTTAGCAAACTTCCATACATTTTGATCCCTTCGTCCAAATTATTAATGGGACTTAGTTGGAAACTTTCTGAAAGTCTAAATACACACCATCTTACACCTGCTAGTTAAACCTTAAAAAAAACTTGAATGGATTTGTCAAACATTTGTCATTGAAAATCAACTTGACCCTACCCAGCCTATTTATTTGAAGCATCATGTTACTACTTCTGTATTAATAGATTGCATTATTTTCCATAACTCTAAAAGGCAGATTGATCTGAATCTTTCCATTTTGTTAATCTCCCTCCTTTCTGGAATTTGCTACCTTCTGATTTGTGGGAAATGTTCTACAATTTATGGAATTTTGAAAGATGACAACCACTGTTGTTATAGCCATCTTTCAAAATATTAAGATGCAGTTTGTCCAGCCATGGGGATTTATCATCTTTCGTTGCTTTATTTCCCCCAATGCTTTTTTGTTTTACTAATGCTAATTTCCCCGAGCTCCTTCATTCTGGATGTATTGTTCTCCAACATTTCTTTCCCCATTCACAATGCAACACTGGTTGGAACCTAAGGTGGGCCCTGTACTGGCCTCTTGATCCCCAAGATCTAACCCCAAACATTCTTGTTCCTGTGCCACTGATCAGCTAAGACTTACAATGGAGGCCCTATTGTATATTCCTGCCCAACTCCCTTCCCCCAATCTTGCTGGCAGCTGATCCCTTCTCAACTGAACAGATTTACAGCCCCCTTCAGTAATGCTCATGTGTCTTGGCTGTAAGATCTGACCCAAGGTATCAGATGGACTGTCAGTAAGTTCTCTCACATGTGTCTTTTGCTGAAGATTAAATATATTTGGCAAGTATGTCAGGAGTTTGTGATTTGCAAATAGCGCATTGTGTAAGAAGGAAATGTTGATGCTGCAGATGCTTTACACCGAAGATGAACACAAAATGCAGGAGAAACTCAGTGGGACAGGCAGCATCTTTGGAGAGAAGGGATGGGAAGCATTTCAGGTCGAGGCCCTTCTTCAGACTCGTATTATCGGAAATATCGGATTGACTGGAACAAATGACAAGTTACAAATAGAAAATTGCAAATCTGCAGGTGATGGAGGACTGAAACACAATGCTAGAAATACTCGGGTCAGGCAGCAGGTGCGCAGAGATACTTTTTTAATTGACCATTCATGCAATCTGGTCAAGGATAAACATGTTTTCAGATGCAGAGATAGGGAAACTGAGGAGACCTGGATCAGTGGCTGATCTACTTGAAGCATGTACAAGTTTCAAACTTGCTGAACCAATCCAGATTACAGATTGTAGAAACAAGAACCTGCAGATGCTGGTTTACCGAGGAAAGACACAAAATGCTGGAGTAACTCAGCAGGTCAGGCAGGTCCAGGAATGCTGCCGACCCACTGAGTTACTCCATAGAAATATAGAAACGTACAAAATAGGTGTAGGAGGAGGCCATTCAGCCCTTCGAGCCAGCACCGCCATTCATTGTGATCATGGCTGATCGTCCCCTATTGATCATGGCTGATCGTCCCCTATCCGAAGGGTTTCTACAGCTATATTAATAGCAAAAGGATAACAAGGAATAAAATTGGTCCATTAGAGAGTCAGAGTGGACAGCTATCTGCAGAGCCAAAAGAGATGGGGGAGATATTGAACAATTTATTTTCTTCGGTATTCACCAAGGAGAAGGATATGGAATTATGTGAGGTAAGGGAAACAAGCAGAGTAGCAATGGAAACTATGAGATTCAAAGAAGAGGAGGTGCGGACACTTTTGAAAAATATGAAAACGGATAAGTCTCCAGGTCCTGACAGGATATTCCCGAGGACATTGAGGGAAGTTAGTGTAGAAATAGCAGGGGCTATGACAGAAATATTTCAAATGTCATTAGAAACGGGAATAGTGCCAGAGGATTGGCGTACTGCGCATGTTGTTCCGTTGTTTAAAAAGGGTTCTAAGAGTAAATCTAGCAATTATAGACCTGTTAGTTTGACGTCAGTTGTGGGAAAATTAATGGAAAGGATACTTAGAGATATTATATATAAGCATCTGGATAAGCAGGGTCTGATTAGGAACAGTCAACATGGATTTGTGCCTGGAAGGTCATGTTTGACTAATCTTCTAGGATTTTTCGGAGAGGTTACTAGGGAAATTGATGAGGGTAAAGCAGTAGATGTTGTCTATATGGACTTCAGTAAGGCCTTTGACAAGGTTCCTCATGGAAGGTTGGTTAAGAAGATTAAATTGTTGGGTATTAATTGTGGAGTAGCAAGATGGATTCAACAGTGGCTGAATGGGAGATGCCAGAGAGTAATGGTGGATGGCTGTTTGTCATGTTGGAGGCCGGTGACTAGTGGGGTGCCTCAGGGGTCTGTGTTGGGTCCACTGTTGTTTGTCATGTACATCAATGATCTGGATGATGGTGTGGAAAATTGGATTAGTAAGTATGCAGATGATACTAAGATAGGTGGTGTGGTGGATAATAATGTAGATTTTCAAAGTCTACAGAGAGATTTAGGCCATTTGGAAGAGTGGGCTGAAAGATGGCAGATGGAGTTTAATGCTGATAAATGTGAGGTACTACATCTCGGCAGGATAAATCAAAATAGGACGTACATGGTAAATGGTAGAGAATTGAGGAATGCAGTTGAACAGAGGGATCTAGGAATAACTGTGCATAGTTCCCTGAAGGTGGAATCTCATGTAGATAGGGTGGTAAAGAAAGCTTTTGTTGTGCTGGCCTTTATAAATCAGAGCATTGAATATAGAAGTTGGGATGTAATGTTAAAATTGTACAAGGCATCGGTGAGGCCAATTCTGGAGTATGGAGTACAATTTTGGTCGCCTAATTATAGGAAGGATGTCAACAAAATAGAGAGAGTACAGAGGAGATTTACTAGAATGTTGCCTGGATTTCAGCAACTAAGTTACAGAGAAAGGTTGAACAAGTTAGGTCTTTATTCTTTGGAGCGCAGAAGGTTAAGAGGGGACTTCATAGAGGTCTTTAAAATTATGAGCGGGTTAGACAGAGTTGACTTGGATAAGCTTTTTCCATTGAGAGTAGGGAAGATTCAAACAAGGGGACATGACTTGAGAATTAAGGGACAGATGTTTAGGGGTAACATTAGGGGGAACTTCTTTACTCAGAGAGTGGTAGCTCCACCACTTCCATGAGCTTCCAGTGGAAGTGGTGGAGGCAGGTTCGATTTTATCCTTTAAAAATAGATTGGATGGGTATATGGACGGGAAAGGAATGGAGGGTTATGGTCTGAGTGCAGGTAGATGGGACTAGGGGGAAGTTTTTATTTATTTTTTATTTTTTTATTTTAAAAAATGATGTTCGGCACGGACTTGAAGGGCCGAGATGGCCTGTTTCCATGCTGTAATGGTTATATGGTTATATGGTTAATAACCCGTGCCTGCCTTCTTCCCATATCCCCTGACTCCACTAGCCCTAGAGCTCTATCTAACTATCTCTTAAATCCATTCGTGTGATTTGGCCTCCACTGCCCTCTGTGGCAGGGAATTCCATAAATTCACAACTCTCTGGGTGAAAAAGTTTTTTCCGACCTCAGTCTTAAATGACCCGCCCCCCCTTTATTCTAAGACTGTGGCCCCTGGTTCTGGACTCGCCCAACATTGGGAACATTTTTCCTGCATCTAGCTTGTCCAGTCCTTTTATGATTGTATATGTTTCTATAAGATCCCCCTCATCCTTCTAAACTCCAGTGAATACAAGCCTAGTCTTTTCAATCTTTCCCCATATGACAGTCCCGCCATCCCAGGGATCAATCTTGTGAACTCCAGCATTTTATCTTTCCAGAATAGAAGTTTATTTTTCATGGCTACTTTATTCACAATTTGTCAGTTTCCACAAAGCAAGCCTGTGTAAGTAAGCATGTTCTCTCCTCATCCACGATGCTACATGGAGTAAAGCTGTTGCTCCCAGTATTTCCTGCTGTCATTTGAGATCCATGTTCCCCTTATACCTCTGTAAAACATCTACCTTTTCCATGATACAATGCTTGTATCAATGCTGTATGTAATTGAATAGAATGTCCTGAAATCCATGATCAGCAGGATGTTTTAAGTCTGGTTTGTAGCTAATCCATCTTCTCTCCAGTGTACAGTACTTTCATACTGAAGCACAGGTTCCCTGATCTGTCATCATGTTTTTTTGCTTTGTAGAATAAAGATGCTGCCGTTTACAAATTCACTAAACTGCGGGTGAATAACAACTGGGGCCATCCAGAATACACTTGCCTCTACCGTTCCGTGTCCACGGAGAACCAGTGATGTGATTCTGGAGCTCGGCTGCCCCGCACTCTGCAACATTAACAAGCTCTACGTAATCTGGATTCAAAGTTGATTTCCCGCAACAATGTCAATTTCTGTCATAAATGTTAATAGTGTTTTAAATTATTCATAATTCTTTTATATTAAATATATTTAGAATGAAACATCCTTAATGTGATTACTTAATTTACTTTAATAACCTTGTAATATTTATTTAAACTATGTTTTATTTTATTTTAACGGGGGAGGGGTTGTGTGGAAGAGGGGGGGGGTGGGGGGAGGGGCGGGTTGGGTTGTGGGGGAGGAGGGTGTGGGGGGAGGAGGGTGTGGAGGAGGGGGGGTTGTGGGGGGAGGGTCGGGGTTGGGGAGGGGGGGTTGGGGTTGAGGGGGAGGAGGGTGTGGAGGAGGGGGTGTTGTGGGGGAGGGTCGGGGTTGGGGAGGGGGTTGTGGGGGAGGAGGGGGGTTGTGGGGGGAGGGTTGGGGTTGTGGGGGAGGGTTGGGGTTGTGGGGGGAGGGTTGGGGTTGTGGGGGGAGGGTTGGGGTTGTGGGGGGAGGGTTGGGGTTGTGGGGGGAGGGTTGGGGTTGTGGGGGGAGGGTTGGGGTTGTGGGGGTAGGGGTGTGTGGGGGAGGGGGGTGTATGGAGTTGAGTCGGAGATGTCGCCGATGTCACCAAACGGAAAGCGGAGACTCTGATCCCAGCGTAGGAGAACGACCAGCGCCCACTGTGAGTCCCCATCGCACTGTCAATTCCAGCCACTACCCCTCTGGTCCCCCTCGCTGGCTCCCGTGATACCCCCTTCTCCCCCATGGCTCTTCCCCTGTATTTTCTCCGAGCTCTCTACCCCTCCCCCCCGTCCACACACCCCACTACCACCACAACACCCCCCCCCCATAACCCCTCCGCACTGCCTGCGGGCCTGGACCGACCGACACTCCCGTCCGCGGACCTGTGGATAGAAGAGCCTCCTTCACGCCTCCTACACATTAGACGTGTGTGTGAGCGTGGTTGGGATGGATGGGAGCGGGGATTTCCACGGGCGCAACTAAGGAACAAAGGACCTCAAGTTTGCGTTGAGTGAACTGTGTTGTTAACATTCTCGCCGCCGGACACCGGCGTTTTGTGAGAGTGGTTGGATCCCAGCTTCAGCTCAACCAACGTCGGTCACATTATCCGGACAGACAGACAGACAGACAGGCGGGCGGGCGGGGGATCAGGAGCTGATGTGAGGCATCGGTGATGCTGTGGGATCCTAGTCAGCTGCCGCTGAGCAGCGGGATGGAGGAGGCAGCTCTCGACCCGGGGTGTAGAGGTATCACTTCTTCCAGCGGCGAGTGAGCGGAGGGAGAGGCACCAGCTACCGTGGCCCGCTCACCTGTCTGTCGGCCGCTGACTCCTCCACCCCTGGATCCCGGGATACAACCACTCTCACAAAACGCCGGTGTACGACGAGGACGGTAAGAACACCCAGTTCACTCAACGCAAACTTTAGGTCATTTGTTCCTTGCACCAGCGGAAATCTCCAGCGCGGTCGAGACGAGGGGTTTGTGAAGTTGCATTCTGTCGATTGAGGACATTTTCTCCACTCTCCTAGAAGGAACGAGCCATGGCTTTACCAGTGGTTGTTTGTCTAACTGAAACCTCTTTCCCCCACCTCTCACCGTCTCTCCCTGTCTCCCACTTGCATCTGCCCCCTCTCTCTCTCTCTCTCTCTGTTACACCCCGCTCTCCCCGCTACCAGGTACCCCGTTCGGTTTTTAAATTCTCGAATGACCTTTGCCAAATCCCCTGATTCCTTGCGTTTTTCGGAATACCGAACTGGCTTATTCCGTGATGCTCAGTTCCACTTTTGGGCCTAATTTTTTGTAACATTTGTGCTGGGGAGGCTGAGGACAGAAAGCTTATGATGGGAATGTGAAGGGCAGTTAAAATGGTGAGCAACTGGAAGATCGAGTATGTTGGCAGACCAAGCACTAGTGTTCGGCTAATCTGACAACATTCTGCAGTACATATTCCAACAACTGAAACTACGAGAGGATGCTTGCTGTGGCATCATTGCCTCAAAATTAAAGGGCGCTCTTTTAGAAAGGAGGTGAGCAGGAACTTCTTTAGTCAGAGGTAATTAATCTGTGGAACTCATTGCCACAGAGGGCTGTGGAGGCCAAGTCAGTGGATATTTTTAATTTTGTGATCATTTTGTGATTTCATTTTGTGATTTCTCTGACTTTTACAGTTGACCAGGAAACAATTGCCTCTGTTCCTCTGCTCACAGCTGAGCTGTTTCCCGTTATGTTGTTTGTGTACACAGACATAGAAGGTGGTGCAGCGGTAGAGTTGCTGCCTCATAGCGCTAGAGACCCGGGTTTGATCCTGACTACGAGTGCTGTCCTTACGGAATACGGAGTTTGTGCGTTCTCCCCATGACCTGCGTAGGTTCTCTCTGCGTGCGTCGGTTTCTTCACACACTCCAAAGACGTACAAGTTTGTACAAGTCTGAAGAAGGGTCTCAACCCAAAACGTCACCCATTCCTTCTCTCCGGAAATGCTGCCTGTCCCGCTGAGTTACTCCAGCCTTTTATGCCTATCTTTGGTTTAAACCAGTATGTGCAATTCCTTCTTACACACGTTTGTAGATTAATTGGCTTTGGTAAAATTGGAAATTGTCACTAGTGTGTAGAATAGTGTTAGTGTGCGAGATCGCTGGTCGGCACGGACTCGGTGGGCTAAAGGGTTGGTTTCCATGCTGTATATCTAATCAAGTCTCAGCTAGTCTCTGTTGTGGGGTTCCACAAGGTTCCATCCTTGGCCCCATTATCTTCTCCCTGGATATGCTCCCCTTAGGGCAAGTCATTGAAAGGCACGGCATTTCCTTCCATTGCTACGCAGAGAATACACAACTCTATCCCCCCCTGAAGCCCAAAAACCAATCACATCTGCTTAACCTTATCCACTGCCTCGAGGATATAAAGTGTTGGATGGCCCAGAACTTCCTCCAACTAAACGAGAGTAAGTCTGAGGTCATCCTTCTCGGCCCCTCGGACTCAATCAAAATAATAGCAGGCAGCCTTGGAAGTCTTACCCCACTACTCAAACCTCACGTCAAAAACCTTGGCGTGATATTTGACTCAGCACTGAAATTTGACAAACAAGTCAATGCAGTGGTGAAAGCTAGCTTCTTTCAGCTTCGGACGATAGCTAAAATAAAACAATTACTCCAGTTTGATGACCTCGAAAAGATACATAGATACATAGATACATAGAAAATAGGTACATCCAACTCAGTATCCCGTACCTGCCTTCTCTCCATACCCCCTGATCCCTTTAGCCACAAGGGCCACATCTAATTCCCTCTTAAATATAGCCAATGAACTGGCCTCAACTACCCTCTGTGGCAGAGAGTTCCAGAGATTCACCACTCTCTGTGTGAAAAAGATTTTCCTCATCTCGGTCTTAAAAGATTCCCCCCTTATCCTTAAGCTGTGACCCCTTGTCCTGGACTTCCCCAACATCGGGAACAATCTTCCTGCATCTAGCCTGTCCAACCCCCTAAGAATTTTGTACGCTTCTATAAGATCCCCTCTCAATCTCCTAAATTCTAGCGAGTATAAGCCAAGTCTATCCAGTCTTTCTTCATATGAAAGTCCTGACATCCCAGGAATCAGTCTGGTGAACCTTCTCTGCACTCCCTCCATGGCTATAATGTCCTTCCTCAGATTTGGAGACCAAAACTGTACGCAATACTCCAGGTGTGGTCTCACCAAGACCCTGTACAACTGCAGTAGAACCTCCCTGCTCCTATACTCAAATCCTCTTGCTATGAAGGCCAACATACCATTCGCTTTCTTCACTGCCTGCTGCACCTGCATGCCTACTTTCAATGACTGGTGTACCATGACACCCAGGTCTCGCTGCATCTCCCCATTTCCTAATCGGCCACCATTTAGATAATAGTCTGCCTTCCCGTTTTTGCTACCAAAGTGGATAACCTCACATTTATCCACATTATACTGCATCTGCCAAACATTTGCCCACTCACCCAGCCTATCCAAGTCACCTTGCAGTCTCCTAGCATCCTCCTCACAGCTAACACTGCCCCCCAGCTTAGTCATCCGCAAACTTGGAGATGTTGCTTTCAATTCCCTCGTCCAGATCATTAATATAAATTGTAAATAGCTGGGGTCCCAGCACTGAGCCTTGCGCTACCCCACTAGTCACTGCCTGCCATTGTGAAAAGGACCCGTTTCCTCCTACTCTTTGCTTCCTGTTTGCCAGCCAGTTCTCTATCCACATCAATACTGAACCCCCAATACCGTGTGATTTAAGTTTGTATCCTAATCTCTTATGTGGTACCTTGTCGAAAGCCTTCTGAAAGTCCAGATACAACACATCCACTGGTTCTCCCCTATCCACTCTACTAGTTACATCCTCGAAAATTCTATAAGATTGGTCAGACACGATTTACCTTTCGTAAATCCATGCTGACTTTGTCCAATGATTTCACCACTTTCCAAATGTGCTGCCATCCCATCTTTAATAACTGACTCTAGCAGTTTCCCCACTAACGATGTTAGACTAACTGGTCTGTAATTCCCCGTTTTCTCTCTCCCTCCCTTCTTAAAAAGTGGGGTTACGTTTGCTACCCTCCAATCCTCAGGAACTACTCCAGAATCTAAAGAGTTTTGAAAAATTATCACTAATGCATCCACTATTTCTGGAGCTACTTCCTTAAGTACTCTGGGATGCAGCCTATCTGGCCCTGGTGATTTATCGGCCTTTAATCCATTCAATTTACCCAACACCACTTCCCGACTAACCTGGATTTCACTCAGTTCCTCCATCTCCTTTGACCCGCGGCCCCCTGCTATTTCTGGCAGATTATTTATGTCTTCCTTAGTGAAGACGGAACCAAAGTAGTTATTCAATTGGTCTGCCATATCCTTGTTCCCCATGATCAATTCACCCGTTTCTGACTGCAAGGGACCTACATTTGATTTAACTAATCTCTTTCTCTTCACATATCTATAAAAACTTTTGCAGTCAGTTTTTATGTTCCCTGCCAGTTTCCTTTCATAATCTATTTTCCCTTTCCTAATTAAGCCCTTTGTCCTCCTCTGCCGGTCTCTGACTTTCTCCCAGTCCTCTGGTATGCTGCTTTTTCTGGCTAATTTGTACGCATGATCTTTTGCTTTGATACTATCCCTGATTTCCCTTGTTATCCACGGATGCACTACCTTCCTTGATTTATTCTTTTGCCAAACTGGGATGAACAATTTTTGTAGTTCATCCATGCAGTCTTTAAATGCCTTCCATTGCATATCCACCGTCAACCCTTTTAGAACTAATTGCCAGTCAATCTTGGCCAATTCACGTCTCATACCCTCAAAGTTACCTTTCTTTAAGTTCAGAACCGTTGTTTCTGAATTAACAATGTCACTCTCCATCCTAATGAAGAACTCAACCATATTATGATCACTCTTGCCCAAGGGGGCACGCACAACAAGTCTGCTAACTAACCCTTCCTCATTACTCAATACCCAGTCTAGAATAGCCTGCTCTCTCGTTGGTTCCTCTACATGTTGGTTTAGACAACTATCCCTCATACATTCCAAGAAATCCTCTTCCTCAGCACCCCTGCCAATTTGATTCACCCAATCTATATGTAGATTGAAGTCACCCATTATAACTGTTTTGCCTTTGTTGCACGCATTTCTAATTTCCTGTTTGATGCCATCCCCAACTTCACTACTACTGCTAGGTGGCCTGTACACAACACCCACCAGCGTTTTCTGCCCCTTAGCGTTTCGCAGCTCTACCCATACCGATTCCACATCCTCCAAGCTAATGTCCTTCCTTTCCACTGCGTTAATCTCCTCTCTAACCAGCAACGCTACCCCACCTCCTTTTCCTTTCTCTCTATCCCTCCTGAATATTGAATATCCCTGGATGTTCAGCTCCCAGCCTTGGTCAACTTGGAGCCATGTCTCCGTGATCCCAACTATATCATAGTCATTAATTGCTATCTGCACGTTCAACTCATCCACCTTATTATGAATGCTCCTTGCATTGAGACACAAAGCCTTCAGGCTTGTTTTTACAACGCTCTTACCCCTTATACAATTATGTTGAAAAGTGGCTCTTTTTGATTTTTGCCCTGGATTTGTCTGCCTGCCACTTTTACCTTTCACCTTGCTACCTATTGCTTCCGCCCGCATTTTACACCCCTCTGTTTCTCTGCTCACCCATTTAAGAACCCCACCACCTCTTATTCTCTGTTTATTATTGTTTTCTTCTTTCCCCCCTACATGTTGGGTCTGAGTGCTTTCCTTCTCTGCATCCTGCCTCACACACTGTCTAATAGCATTCTCTATTTGAGTCCCTCCCCCCAACCATTCTAGTTTAAAGTCTCCCCAGTAGCCTTTGCAGATCTCCCCGCCAGGATATCGGTCCCCCTCAGGTTCAAGTGCAACCCATCCTTTTTATACAGGTCGAACCTTCCACAAAAGAGGTCCCAATGATCCAGAAATTTGAATCCCTGCCTTCTGCACCAGTCCTTCAGCCACGCATTTATCCTCCACCTCGCTCCATTCCTACTCTCACTGTCGCGTGGTACAGGCAGTAATCCCGAGATTGTTACCTTTGCTGTCCTTCTCTTTAACTCCCCTCCTAACTCCCTAAATTCTCCTTTCAGGACCTCTTCTCTTTTTTTACCTATGTCATTGGTACCTATATGTATCACGACCTCGGGCTCCTCTCCCTGCCCTTTCAGGATGTCTTGGACACGTTGAGACACATCACAGACCCTGGCACCAGGGAGGCAAACTACCATCCGGGACTCCCGACTGCGTCCACAGAATCGCCTGTCTGACCCCCTAACTATAGAGTCCCCTATTAATATTGCCCTCCTCTTCTTTTCCTTACCCTTCTGAGCAACAGGACCGGTCTCTATGCCGGAGGCCCGGCCGCTGTCGCTACCCCCAGGTAGGCTGTCCACCCCAACAGTGCTCAAACAGGAGTACTTATTGTCAAGGTGTACAGCCACCGGGGTACTCTCTAGTCCCTGCCTGTGCCCCTTGCCTCTCCCAACCGTGATCCACTTGCCTGCCTCCTGTGGTGTTGGAGTGACCACATCCCTGTAACTCCTCTCGATGACTTCCTCGCTCTCCCTGACCAGACGGAGGTCATCGAGCTGCTGCTCCAGGTTCCTAATACGGTCCATTAGGAGCCCCATCTCGATACACCTGACGCAGATGTGGACGTCTGGAGGGCTATCAGACTCCATGACTTCCCACATCTGACATCCAGAACAGTAAACTGCCCTGGCCCTCATACTCCTCTTACCCTGGATAGAATACAAAACAAACTGATACAATACAAAACAAACTGATACAATACAAAACAAACTGCTACAATACAGTACAATCAGCAGGGATCTGACTCCCAATCAGCTGCTCCCTCTTGTCTGCGTCCACCAATCAGCGGCTTCCTCAAACCCACTTGTTTTTGAAGTGGAACTTGGAACGTTACAGATTTGGGTTCCTTTTTAACTCCTACCGCTCGTGTGTAGCTCCTCCCTCTGCGATTTCTCCAACGGCTCTTGGGCCTCTGTGGCGACCTTGCCGGAAATGTGGCGACCTTGCCGGATTTATGGCGACCTTGCCGGATTTATGGCGATCTTGCCGGAAATGTGGCGACCTTGCCCGATTTATGACGACCTTGTCGGATTTGCGGCGAACGCCGAATTTATGGCGACCTTGCCGGAAATGTGCCGACCTTGCCGCATTTGTGGCGACCTTGCTGGATTTGTGGCGACCTTGCCGGATTTATGGCGACCTTGCCGGAAATGTGAAGACCTTGCCCGATTTGTGGCGAACGCCGGATTTATGGCGACCTTGCCGGAAATGTGACGACCTTGCCGGATTTATGGCGACTTTGCCGGATTTATGGCGACCTTGCCGGAAATGTGGCGACCTTGCCGGATTTGTGGCGACCTTGCCGGATTTATGGCGATCTTGCCGGAAATGTGGCGACCTTGCCGGATTTATGACGACCTTGTCGGATTTGCGGCGAACGCCGAATTTATGGCGACCTTGCCGGAAATGTGGCGACCTTGCCGCATTTGTGGTGACCTTGCTGGATTTGTGGCGACCTTGCCGGATTTATGGCGACCTTGCCGGATTTGTGGCGACCTTGCCGGATTTGAGGCGACCTTGAAGGAAATGTTGCGACCTTGTCGGATTTATGGCGACTTAGCGGGAAATATGGCAACTTTGCCGGATTTGTGGCGACCTTGCCGGATTTGTGGCGACCATTCCTGATTTATGGGTACCTTGCCTGAAATATGGCGACCTTGCCGGAAATGTGGCGGCCTTGCCGGATTTATGGCGACCTTGCCGGATTTATGGCGACCTTGCTGAAAATGTGGCTACCTTACCGGATTTATGGCGACCTTGCCGGATTTATGGCGACCTTGCTGAAAATGTGGCTACCTTGCCGGATTTATGGCGACCTTGCCGGATTGATGGCGATCTTGCCGGAAATGTGGCGACCTTGCCGGATTTATGACGACCTTGTCGGATTTGTGGCGAACGCCGGATTTATGGCGACCTCGCCGGAATTATGGCGACCTTGCCGGATTTATGGCGACCTCGCCGGAAATATGGCGACCTCGCCGGATTTATGGCGACCTTGCCGGAAATATGGCGACCTTGCCGGATTTATGGCGACCTTGTCGGATTTGCGGCGAACGCCGAATTTATGGCGACCTTGCCGGAAATGTGGCGACCTTGCCGCATTTGTGGCGACCTTGCTGGATTTGTGGCGACCTTGCCGGATTCATGGCGACCTTGCCGGATATGTGGCGACCTTGCCGGATTTGCGGCGACCTTGCCGGATTTATGGCGACCTTGCCTGAAATGTGGCGACCTTGACGGATTTGTGGCGTCCTTGCCGGATTTATGGCGACCTTGACGGGGATGTGGCGACCTTACCGGATTTGTGGCGACCTTACCGGGTTTATGGCGACCTTGCCGGAATTGTGGCGACCTTGCCGGATTTATGGCGATCTTGCCGGAAATGTGGCGACCTTGCCGGATTTATGACGACCTTGTCGGATTTGTGGCGAACGCCGGATTTATGGCGACCTTGCCGGAAATGTGGCGACCTTGCCGCATTTGTGGCGACCTTGCTGGATTTGTGGCGACCTTACCGGATTTATGGCGACCTTGCCGGAAATGTGGCGACCTTGCCGGATTTGCGGCGACCTTGCCGGATTTATGGCGACTTTGCCGGGAATGTGGCGATCTTGCTGGATTTATGGCGACATTCCCGGATTAATGGCGAACTTGCCGGAAATGTAACGACCTTGCCGGACTTGTGGCGCATTGCCGGATTTGTGGCGACCTTGCCGAATTTATGGCTACCTTGACGGAAATATGGCGCCGTTGCCGGATTTGTGGCAACCTTGCCGGAAATATGGCGACCGTGCCGGATTTATGGCGACCTAGCCGGATTTATGGCGACCGTGCCGGAAATAAGTCGACCGTGCCGGAGTTATGTCGACTTTGCAGATTTATGGCGACCTTGCCGGATTTATGGCGACTTTACCGGAAATATGGCGACCTCGCCGGAATTATGGCGACCTTGCCGGATTTATGGCGACCTTGCCGGAAATATGGCGACCTTGCCGGATTTATGGCGACCTTGCCGCATTTGTGGTGACCTTGCCGAATTTATGGCGACCTTGCCGGAAATGTGGCGACCTTGCCGGAAATGTGGCGACCTTGCCGCATTTGTGGCGACTTTGCTGGATTTGTGGTGACCTTGCCGAATTTATGGCGACCTTGCCGGAAATGTGGCGACCTTGGCCCGGCCGCTGTCGCTACCCCCAGGTAGGCTGTCCACCCCAACAGTGCTCAAACAGGAGTACTTATTGTCAAGGTGTACAGCCACCGGGGTACTCTCTAGTCCCTGCCTGTGCCCCTTGCCTCTCCCAACCGTGATCCACTTGCCTGCCTCCTGTGGTGTTGGAGTGACCACATCCCTGTAACTCCTCTCGATGACTTCCTCGCTCTCCCTGACCAGACGGAGGTCATCGAGCTGCTGCTCCAGGTTCCTAATACGGTCCATTAGGAGCCCCATCTCGATACACCTGACGCAGATGTGGACGTCTGCAGGGCTATCAGACTCCATGACTTCCCACATCTGACATCCAGAACAGTAAACTGCCCTGGCCCTCATACTCCTCTTACCCTGGATAGAATACAAAACAAACTGATACAATACAAAACAAACTGATACAATACAAAACAAACTGCTACAATACAGTACAATCAGCAGGGATCTGACTCCCAATCAGCTGCTCCCTCTTGTCTGCGTCCACCAATCAGCGGCTTCCTCAAACCCACTTGTTTTTGAAGTGGAACTTGGAACGTTACAGATTTGGGTTCCTTTTTAACTCCTACCGCTCGTGTGTAGCTCCTCCCTCTGCGATTTCTCCAACGGCTCTTGGGCCTCTGTGGCGACCTTGCCGGAAATGTGGCGACCTTGCCGGATTTATGGCGACCTTGCCGGATTTATGGCGATCTTGCCGGAAATGTGGCGACCTTGCCCGATTTATGACGACCTTGTCGGATTTGCGGCGAACGCCGAATTTATGGCGACCTTGCCGGAAATGTGCCGACCTTGCCGCATTTGTGGCGACCTTGCTGGATTTGTGGCGACCTTGCCGGATTTATGGCGACCTTGCCGGAAATGTGAAGACCTTGCCCGATTTGTGGCGAACTTGCCGGATTTATGGCGACCTTGCCGGAAATGTGACGACCTTGCCGGATTTATGGCGACTTTGCCGGATTTATGGCGACCTTGCCGGAAATGTGGCGACCTTGCCGGATTTGTGGCGACCTTGCCGGATTTATGGCGATCTTGCCGGAAATGTGGCGACCTTGCCGGATTTATGACGACCTTGTCGGATTTGCGGCGAACGCCGAATTTATGGCGACCTTGCCGGAAATGTGGCGACCTTGCCGCATTTGTGGTGACCTTGCTGGATTTGTGGCGACCTTGCCGGATTTATGGCGACCTTGCCGGATTTGTGGCGACCTTGCCGGATTTGAGGCGACCTTGACGGAAATGTTGCGACCTTGTCGGATTTATGGCGACTTAGCGGGAAATATGGCAACTTTGCCGGATTTGTGGCGACCTTGCCGGATTTGTGGCGACCATTCCTGATTTATGGGTACCTTGCCTGAAATATGGCGACCTTGCCGGAAATGTGGCGGCCTTGCCGGATTTATGGCGACATTGCCGGATTTATGGCGACCTTGCTGAAAATGTGGCTACCTTACCGGATTTATGGCGACCTTGCCGGATTTATGGCGACCTTGCTGAAAATGTGGCTACCTTGCCGGATTTATGGCGACCTTGCCGGATTGATGGCGATCTTGCCGGAAATGTGGCGACCTTGCCGGATTTATGACGACCTTGTCGGATTTGTGGCGAACGCCGGATTTATGGCGACCTCGCCGGAATTATGGCGACCTTGCCGGATTTATGGCGACCTCGCCGGAAATATGGCGACCTCGCCGGATTTATGGCGACCTTGCCGGAAATATGGCGACCTTGCCGGATTTATGGCGACCTTGTCGGATTTGCGGCGAACGCCGAATTTATGGCGACCTTGCCGGAAATGTGGCGACCTTGCCGCATTTGTGGCGACCTTGCTGGATTTGTGGCGACCTTGCCGGATTCATGGCGACCTTGCCGGATATGTGGCGACCTTGCCGGATTTGCGGCGACCTTGCCGGATTTATGGCGACCTTGCCTGAAATGTGGCGACCTTGACGGATTTGTGGCGTCCTTGCCGGATTTATGGCGACCTTGACGGGGATGTGGCGACCTTACCGGATTTGTGGCGACCTTACCGGGTTTATGGCGACCTTGCCGGAATTGTGGCGACCTTGCCGGATTTATGGCGATCTTGCCGGAAATGTGGCGACCTTGCCGGATTTATGACGACCTTGTCGGATTTGTGGCGAACGCCGGATTTATGGCGACCTTGCCGGAAATGTGGCGACCTTGCCGCATTTGTGGCGACCTTGCTGGATTTGTGGCGACCTTACCGGATTTATGGCGACCTTGCCGGAAATGTGGCGACCTTGCCGGATTTGCGGCGACCTTGCCGGATTTATGGCGACTTTGCCGGGAATGTGGCGATCTTGCTGGATTTATGGCGACATTCCCGGATTAATGGCGAACTTGCCGGAAATGTAACGACCTTGCCGGACTTGTGGCGCATTGCCGGATTTGTGGCGACCTTGCCGAATTTATGGCTACCTTGACGGAAATATGGCGCCGTTGCCGGATTTGTGGCAACCTTGCCGGAAATATGGCGACCGTGCCGGATTTATGGCGTCCTAGCCGGATTTATGGCGACCGTGCCGGAAATAAGTCGACCGTGCCGGAGTTATGTCGACTTTGCAGATTTATGGCGACCTTGCCGGATTTATGGCGACTTTACCGGAAATATGGCGACCTCGCCGGAATTATGGCGACCTTGCCGGATTTATGGCGACCTTGCCGGAAATATGGCGACCTTGCCGGATTTATGGCGACCTTGCCGCATTTGTGGTGACCTTGCCGAATTTATGGCGACCTTGCCGGAAATGTGGCGACCTTGCCGGAAATGTGGCGACCTTGCCGCATTTGTGGCGACTTTGCTGGATTTGTGGTGACCTTGCCGAATTTATGGCGACCTTGCCGGAAATGTGGCGACCTTGGCCCGGTCGCTGTCGCTACCCCCAGGTAGGCTGTCCACCCCAACAGTGCTCAAACAGGAGTACTTATTGTCAAGGTGTACAGCCACCGGGGTACTCTCTAGTCCCTGCCTGTGCCCCTTGCCTCTCCCAACCGTGATCCACTTGCCTGCCTCCTGTGGTGTTGGAGTGACCACATCCCTGTAACTCCTCTCGATGACTTCCTCGCTCTCCCTGACCAGACGGAGGTCATCGAGCTGCTGCTCCAGGTTCCTAATACGGTCCATTAGGAGCCCCATCTCGATACACCTGACGCAGATGTGGACGTCTGGAGGGCTATCAGACTCCATGACTTCCCACATCTGACATCCAGAACAGTAAATTGCCCTGGCCCTCATACTCCTCTTACCCTGGATAGAATACAAAACAAACTGATACAATACAAAACAAACTGATACAATACAAAACAAACTGCTACAATACAGTACAATCAGCAGGGATCTGACTCCCAATCAGCTGCTCCCTCTTGTCTGCGTCCACCAATCAGCGGCTTCCTCAAACCCACTTGTTTTTGAAGTGGAACTTGGAACGTTACAGATTTGGGTTCCTTTTTAACTCCTACCGCTCGTGTGTAGCTCCTCCCTCTGCGATTTCTCCAACGGCTCTTGGGCCTCTGTGGCGACCTTGCCGGCAATGTGGCGACCTTGCCGGATTTATGGCGACCTTGCCGGATTTATGGCGATCTTGCCGGAAATGTGGCGACCTTGCCCGATTTATGACGACCTTGTCGGATTTGCGGCGAACGCCGAATTTATGGCGACCTTGCCGGAAATGTGCCGACCTTGCCGCATTTGTGGCGACCTTGCTGGATTTGTGGCGACCTTGCCGGATTTATGGCGACCTTGCCGGAAATGTGAAGACCTTGCCCGATTTGTGGCGAACTTGCCGGATTTATGGCGACCTTGCCGGAAATGTGACGACCTTGCCGGATTAATGGCGACTTTGCCGGATTTATGGCGACCTTGCCGGAAATGTGGCGACCTTGCCGGATTTGTGGCGACCTTGCCGGATTTATGGCGATCTTGCCGGAAATGTGGCGACCTTGCCGGATTTATGACGATCTTGCCGGAAATGTGGCGACCTTGCCGGATTTGTGGCGACCTTGCCGGATTTATGGCGATCTTGCCGGAAATGTGGCGACCTTGCCGGATTTATGGCGATCTTGCCGGATTTATGGCGACCTTGCCGGATTTGTGGCGACCTTGCCGGATTTGAGGCGACCTTGACGGAAATGTTGCGACCTTGTCGGATTTATGGCGACTTAGCGGGAAATATGGCAACTTTGCCGGATTTGTGGCGACCTTGCCGGATTTGTGGCGACCATTCCTGATTTATGGGTACCTTGCGTGAAATATGGCGACCTTGCCGGAAATGTGGCGGCCTTGCCGGATTTATGGCGACCTTGCCGGATTTATGGCGACCTTGCTGAAAATGTGGCTACCTTACCGGATTTATGGCGACCTTGCCGGATTTATGGCGACCTTGCTGAAAATGTGGCGACCTTGCCGGATTTATGGCGACCTTGCCGGATTGATGGTGATCTTGCCGAAAATGTGGCGACCTTGCCGGATTTATGACGACCTTGTCGGATTTGTGGCGAACGCCGGATTTATGGCGACCTCGCCGGAATTATGGCGACCTTGCCGGATTTATGGCGACCTCGCCGGAAATATGGCGACCTCGCCGGATTTATGGCGACCTTGCCGGAAATATGGCGACCTTGCCGGATTTATGGCGACCTTGTCGGATTTGCGGCGAACGCCGAATTTATGGCGACCTTGCCGGAAATGTGGCGACCTTGCCGCATTTGTGGCGACCTTGCTGGATTTGTGGCGACCTTGCCGGATTCATGGCGACCTTGCCGGATATGTGGCGACCTTGCCGGATTTGCGGCGACCTTGCCGGATTTATGGCGACCTTGCCTGAAATGTGGCGACCTTGACGGATTTGTGGCGTCCTTGCCGGATTTATGGCGACCTTGACGGGGATGTGGCGACCTTACCGGATTTGTGGCGACCTTACCGGGTTTATGGCGACCTTGCCGGAATTGTGGCGACCTTGCAGGATTTATGGCGATCTTGCCGGAAATGTGGCGACCTTGCCGGATTTATGACGACCTTGTCGGATTTGTGGCGAACGCCGGATTTATGGCGACCTTGCCGGAAATGTGGCGACCTTGCCGCATTTGTGGCGACCTTGCTGGATTTGTGGCGACCTTACCGGATTTATGGCGACCTTGCCGGAAATGTGGCGACCTTGCCGGATTTGCGGCGACCTTGCCGGATTTATGGCGACTTTGCCGGGAATGTGGCGATCTTGCTGGATTTATGGCGACATTCCCGGATTAATGGCGAACTTGCCGGAAATGTAACGACCTTGCCGGACTTGTGGCGCATTGCCGGATTTGTGGCGACCTTGCCGAATTTATGGCTACCTTGACGGAAATATGGCGCCGTTGCCGGATTTGTGGCAACCTTGCCGGAAATATGGCGACCGTGCCGGATTTATGGCGTCCTAGCCGGATTTATGGCGACCGTGCCGGAAATAAGTCGACCGTGCCGGAGTTATGTCGACTTTGCAGATTTATGGCGACCTTGCCGGATTTATGGCGACTTTACCGGAAATATGGCGACCTCGCCGGAATTATGGCGACCTTGCCGGATTTATGGCGACCTTGCCGGAAATATGGCGACCTTGCCGGATTTATGGTGACCTTGCCGCATTTGTGGTGACCTTGCCGAATTTATGGCGACCTTGCCGGAAATGTGGCGACCTTGCCGGAAATGTGGCGACCTTGCCGCATTTGTGGCGACTTTGCTGGATTTGTGGTGACCTTGCCGAATTTATGGCGACCTTGCCGGAAATGTGGCGACCTTGCCGGAAATGTGGCGACCTTGCCGGATTTATGGCGACCTTGCCGGAATTGTGGCGACCTTGCCGGATTTATGGCGATCTTTCCGGAAATGTGGCGAACTTGCCGGATTTATGACGACCTTGTCGGATTTGCGGCGAACGCCGAATTTATAGCGACCTTGCCGGAAATGTGGCGACCTTGCCGCATTTGTGGCGACCTTGCTGGATTTGTGGCGACCTTGCCGGATATATGGCTACGTTGCCGGAAATGCGACGACCTTGCCGGATTTGTGGCGACCTTGCCGGATTTATGGCGACCTTGCCGGGAATGTGACGACCTTGCCGGATTTATGGCGACCTTGTCGGATTTATGGCGACCTTGCGGGAAATGTGGCGACCTTGCCGGATTTGTGGCGACCTTGCCGGATTTATGGCGATGTTGCCGGAAATGTGGCGACCTTGCCGGATTTCTGACGACCTTGTCGGATTTGCGGCGAACGCCGAATTTATGGCGACCTTGCCAGAAATGTGGCGACCTTGCCGCATTTGTGGCAACCTTGCTGGATTTGTGGCGACCTTGCCGGATTCATGGCGACCTTGCCGCAAATGTGGCGACCTTGCCAGATTTATGGCGACCTTGCCTGACATGTGGCGACCTTGACGGATTTGTGGCGACCTTGCCGGATTTATGGCGACCTTGACGGGGATGTGGCGACGTTACCGGATTTGTGGCGACCTTGCCGGATTTATGGCGACCTTGCCGGAATTGTGGCGACCTTGTCGTATTTGTGGCGGCCATGCCGGATTTATGGCGACCTTGCGGGAAATGTGGCGACCTTGCCGGATTTGTGGCGACCTTGCCGGATTTGTAGCGACCTTGTGGGATACGTGGCGATCTTGCCGGATTTATGGCGACCTTGCCGTAAATGTGGCGACCTTGCCGGACTTGTGGCGACCTTGCCGGATTTGTGGCTACCTTGCCGAATTCATGGCGACCTTGCCGGAAATATGGCGACCTTGCCTGATTTGTGGCAACCTTGCCGGAAATATGGCGACCTTGCCGTATTTATGGCGTCCTACCCGGATTTATGGCGACCGTGCCGGAAATACGGCGACCGTGCCGGAGTTATGGCGACTTTGCAGATTTATGGCGACCTTCCCGGATTTATGGCGACTTTACCGGAAATAGGGCGACCTCGCCGGAATTATGGCGACCTTGCCGGATTTATGGCGAACTCGCCGGAAATACGGCGACCTCGCCGGATTTATGGCGACCTTGCCGAAAATATGGCCACCTTGCCGGATTTATGGCGACCTTGCCGCATTTGCGGAGACCTTGCCGGATTTATGGCGACCTTCCAGGAATTGTGGCGACCTTGCCGGATTTGTGGCGACCTTGCCGGATTTATGGCGACCTTGCAGGGAATGTGGCGACCTTGCCGGATTTATGGCGAAATTCCCGGATTTATGGCGACCATGCCGGAAATATGGCGACCTTGCCGGAAATGTGGCGACCTTGCCGCATTTGTGGCGACCCCGCTGGATTTGTGGCGACCTTGCCGGATTTATGGCGACCTTGCCGGAAATGTGGCGAACTTGCCGGTAATGTGTCGACCTTGCCGGATTTGTGGCGGCCTTGCCGGATTTATGGCGAACTTGCCTGAAATGTGGCGACCTCGCCGGATTTATGACGTCCTTGCCGGAATTAGGGTGACCTTGCCGGATTTATGGCGACCTCGCCGGTTTATGGAGACCTTGCCTGATTTATGGCGACCTCGCCGGAAATATGGCGACCTCGCCGGATTGAAGGCGACCTTGCCGTCTTTCTGGCGACCTCGCCGGAAATATGGCGAACTCGCCGAATTTATTGCAACCTTGCTGGATTTGTGGCGACCTTGCCGGTAAAATGGTGACCTCACCGGATTTATGGCGACCTTGCGGGATAGGTGGCGAATTGCCGGATTTATGGCGACCTCGCCGGATTTATGGCGACCTTGCCGGGTTTGTGGCGAAATTGCCGGATAGTTGGCGACACCGCCGGGAATGTGGCGACCTTGCCGGATTTGTGGGGACCTTGCCGGATTTATGGCGACCTTGCCTGAAATGTGGCGACCTTCCCTGATTTGTGGCCACCTTGCAGGATTTATGGCGACCATGCATGAAATATGGCGACATTGCCGGATTTGTGGCGACCTTGCCGGAATTTCGGCGAATTTGCCGGAAATATGGCGACCTTGCCGCATTTTGTGGCGACCTTGCCGGATTTATGGCGACCGTGCCGGAAGTATGGCGACCTTGCCGGATTTATGGCGACCTTGCCGGAAATATGGTTACCGTGCCGGAAATATGGCGACCTTGCCGGATTTATGGCGACCTTGCCGGAAATGTGACGACCTTGCCGGATTTGTGGCGACCTTGCCGGATTTATGGCGACCTTGCCGGGAATGTGACGACCTTGCCGGATTTATGGCGACCTTGCCGGATTTATGGCGACCTTGCGGGAAATGTGGCGACCTTGCCGGATTTGTGGCGACCTTGCCGGATTAATGGCGATGTTGCCGGAAATGTGGCGACCTTGCCGGATTTCTGACGACCTTGCCGGATTTGTGGCGACCTTGCCGGATTTATGGCGACATTGCCTGAAATGTGGCGACCTTGACGGATTTGTGGCGACCTTGCCGGATTTATGGCGACCTTGACGGGGATGTGGCGACCTTACCGGATTTGTGGCGACCTTGCCGGATTTATGGCGACCTTGCCGGAATTGTGGCGACCTTGTCGTATTTGTGGCGGCCATGCCGGATTTATGGCGACCTTGCCGGAAATATGGCGACCTCGCCGGGTTTGAGGCGACCTTGCCGTCTTTCTGGCGCCCTCGCCGGAAATATGGCGAACTCGCCGAATTTATGGCGACCTTGCTGGATTTGTAGCGACCTTGCCGGAAAAATGGTGACCTCACCGGATTTATGGCGACCTTGCGGGATTGGTGGCGAATTGCCGGATATATGGCGACCTTGCCGGGTTTGTGGCGAAATTGCCGGATAGTTGGCGACACCGCCGGGAATGTGGCGACCTTGCCGGATTTGTGGGGACCTTGCCGGATTTAAGGCGACCTTGCCTGAAATGTGGCGACCTTCCCTGATTTGTGGCCACCTTGCAGGATTTATGGCGACCATGCATGAAATATGGCGACATTGCCAGATTTGTGGCGACCTTGCCGGAACTACGGCGAACTTGCCGGAAATATGGCGACCTTGCCGGATTTATGGCGACCTTGCCGGGATTATGGAGACCTTGCAGGATTTGTGGCGACCTTGCCAGATTTATCGCGACCTTGCCGGCAATATGGCGACCTTGCCGGATTTGTGGCGACCTTGCCGGATTTATGGCGACCTTGCCGGAAATATGGCGACCTTGCCGCATTTTGTGGCGACCTTGCCGGATTTATGGCGACCGTGCCGGAAGTATGGCGACCTTGCCAGATTTATGGCGACCTTGCCGGAAATATGGTTAACGTGCCGGAAATATGGCGACCTTGCCGGATTTATGGCGACCTTCCCGGAAATGTGACGACCTTGCCGGATTTGTGGCGACCTTGCCGGATTTATGGCGACCTTGCCGGGAATGTGACGACCTTGCCGGATTTATGGCGACCTTGCCGGATTTATGGCGACCTTGCGGGAAATGTGGCGACCTTGCCGGATTTGTGGCGACCTTGCCGGATTAATGGCGATGTTGCCGGAAATGTGGCGACCGTGCCGGATTTCTGACGACCTTGTCGGATTTGCGGCGAACGCCGAATTTATGGCGACCTTGCCGGAAATGTGGCGACCTTGCCGTATTTGTGACGACCTTGCTGGATTTGCGGCGACCTTGCCGGATTTATGGCGACCTTGCCGGAAATGTGGCGACCTTGCCGGATTTGCGGCGACCTTGCCGGATTTATGGCGACATTGCCTGAAATGTGGCGACCTTGACGGATTTGTGGCGACCTTGCCGGATTATGGCGACCTTGACGGGGATGTGGCGACCTTACCGGATTTGTGGCGACCTTGCCGGAATTATGGCGACCTTGCCGGAATTGTGGCGACCTTGCCGCAAATATGGCGTCCTTGCCGGATTTACGGCGACCTTGCCGGGATTATGGAGACCTTGCAGGATTTGTGGCGACCTTGCCAGATTTATCGCGACCTTGCCGGCAATATGGCGACCTTGCCGGATTTGTGGCGACCTTGCCGGATTTATGGCGACCTTGCCGGAAATATGGCGACCTTGCCGCATTTTGTGGCGTCCTTGCCGGATTTATGGCGACCGTGCCGGAAGTATGGCGACCTTGCCAGATTTATGGCGACCTTGCCGGAAATATGGTTAACGTGCCGGAAATATGGCGACCTTGCCGGATTTATGACGACCTTGCCGGAAATGTGACGACCTTGCCGGATTTGTGGCGACCTTGCCGGATTTATGGCGACCTTGCCGGGAATGTGACGACCTTGCCGGATTTATGGCGACCTTGCCGGATTTATGGCGACCTTGCGGGAAATGTGGCGACCTTGCCGGATTTGTGGCGACCTTGCCGGATTAATGGCGATGTTGCCGGAAATGTGGCGACCGTGCCGGATTTCTGACGACCTTGTCGGATTTGCGGCGAACGCCGAATTTATGGCGACCTTGCCGGAAATGTGGCGACCTTGCCGTATTTGTGACGACCTTGCTGGATTTGCGGCGACCTTGCCGGATTTATGGCGACCTTGCCGGAAATGTGGCGACCTTGCCGGATTTGCGGCGACCTTGCCGGATTTATGGCGACATTGCCTGAAATGTGGCGACCTTGACGGATTTGTGGCGACCTTGCCGGATTTATGGCGACCTTGACGGGGATGTGGCGACCTTACCGGATTTGTGGCGACCTTTCCGGAATTATGGCGACCTTGCCGGAATTGTGGCGACCTTGCCGCAAATATGGCGACCTTGCCGGATTTGTGGCGACCTTGCCGGATTTGTAGCGACCTTGTGGGATACGTGGCGATCTTGCCGGATTTATGGCGACCTTGCCGGAAATGTGGCGACCTTGCCGGACTTGTGGCGACCTTGCAGGATTTGTGGCTACCTTGCCGAATTCATGGCGACCTTGACGGAAATATGGCGACCTTGCCGGATTTGTGGCAACCTTGCCGGAAATATGGCGACCTTGCCGTATTTATGGCGTCCTAGCCGGATTTATGGCGACCGTGCCGGAAATACGGCGACCGTGCCGGAGTTGTGGCGAATTTGCAGATTTATAGCGACCTTGCCGGATTTATGGCGAACTCGCCGGAAATATGGCGACCTCGCCGGATTTATGGCGACCTTGCCGAAAATATGGCCACCTTGCCGGATTTATGGCGACCTTGCCGCATTTGTGGAGACCTTGCCGGATTTATGGCGACCTTGCAGGAAATGTGGCGACCTTGCCGGATTTATGGCGAAATTCCCGGATTAATGGCGACCTTGACGGGAATGGGGCGACCTTGCCGGATTTATGGCGACATTCCCGGATTAATGGCGAACTTGCCGGAAATGTGGCGACCTTGCCGGATTTGTGGCGACCTTGCCGGATTTATGGCGACCTTGCCTGAAATGTAGCGACCTTCCCTGATTTGTGGCCACCTTGCCGGATTTATGGCGACCATGCCGGAAATATGGCGAACTTGCCGGATTTGTGGCGACCTTGTCGGAAATATGGCCACCGTGCCGGAAATATGGCGACCTTGGCGGTTTACGGCGACCTTGCAGGATTTGTGGCGACCTTGCCGGAAAAATGGCGACCTCGCCGAATTTATGACGACCTTGCCGGAATTAGGGCGACCTTGCCGTATTAATGGCGACCTCGCCGCTTTATGGAGACCTTGCCGGATTTATGGCGACCTCGCCGGATTTAAGGCGACCTTGCCCTCTTTCTGGCGACCTCGCCGGAAATATGGCGAACTCGCCGAATTTATGGCGACCTTGCTGGATTTGTGGCGATCTTGCCGGAAAAATGGTGACCTCACCGGATTTATGGCGACCTTGCGGGATATGTGGCGAATTGCCGGATTTATGGCGACCTCGCCGGATTTATGGCGTCCTTGCCGGATTTGTGGCAAACTTGCCGGGATAGTTGGCGACATCGCCGGGAATGTGGCGACCTTGCCGGATTTGTGGGGACCTTCCCGGATTTATGGCGACCTTGCCTGAAATGTGGCGACCTTCCCTGATTTGTGGCCACCTTGCCGGATTAATGGCGACCATGCATGAAATATGGCGAACTTGCCGGATTTGTGGCGACCTTGCCGGAATTACGGCGAACATGCCGAAAATATGGCGACCTTGCCTGATTTGTGGCGTGCTTGCCGGATTTATGGCGACCTTGCCGGAAATATGGCCACCTTGCCGGATTTGTGGCAACTTTGGCGGATTTATGGCGACCGTGCCATAAATATGGCGACCTTGCCGCATTTTGTGGCGACCTTGCCGGATTTATGGCGACCGCGCCGGAAGTATGGCGACCTTGCCGGATTTATGGCGACCTTGCCGGAAATATGGTCACCGTGCTGGAAATATTGTGTCCTTGCCGGTTTATGGCGACCTTGCAGGATTTGTGGCGACTTTGCCGGATTTATGGCGACATTGCCTGAAATGTGGCGACCTTGACGGATTTGTGGCGACCTTGCTGGATTTGCGGCGACCTTGCCGGATTTATGGCGACCTTGCCGGAAATGTGGCGACCTTGCCGGATTTGCGGCGACCTTGCCGGATTTATGGCGACATTGCCTGAAATGTGGCGACCTTGACGGATTTGTGGCGACCTTGCCGGATTTATGGCGACCTTGACGGGGATGTGGCGACCTTACCGGATTTGTGGCGACCTTGCCGGAATTATGGCGACCTTGCCCGAATTGTGGCGACCTTGCCGCAAATATGGCGACCTTGCCGGATTTGTGGCGACCTTGTCGGATTTGTAGCGACCTTGTGGGATACGTGGCGATCTTGCCGGATTTATGGCGACCTTGCCGGAAATGTGGCGACCTTGCCGGACTTGTGGCGACCTTGCAGGATTTGTGGCTACCTTGCCGAATTCACGGCGACCTTGACAGAAATATGGCGACCTTGCCGGATTTGTGGCATCCTTGCCGGAAATATGGCGACCTTGCCGTATTTATGGCGTCCTAGCCGGATTTATGGCGACCGTGCCGGAAATACGGCGACCGTGCCGGAGTTATGGCGACTTTGCAGATTTATGGCGACCTTGCCGGATTTATGGCGAACTCGCCGGAAATATGGCGACCTCGCCGGATTTATGGCGACCTTGCCGAAAATATGGCCACCTTGCCGGATTTATGGCGACGTTGCCGCATTTGTGGAGACCTTGCCGGATTTATGGCGACCTTGCAGGAAATGTGGCGTCCTTGCCGGATTTATGACGAAATTCCCAGATTAATGGCGACCTTGACGGGAATGGGGCGACCTTGCCGGATTTATGGCGACATTCCCGGATTAATGGCGAACTTGCCGGAAATGTGGCGACCTTGCCGGATTTGTGGCGACCTTGCCGGATTTATGGCGACCTTGCCTGAAATGTAGCGACCTTCCCTGATTTGTGGCCACCTTGCCGGATTTATGGCGACCATGCCGGAAATATGGCGAACTTGCCGGATTTCTGGCGACCTTGTCGGAAATATGGCCACCGTGCCGGAAATATGGCGACCTTGGCGGTTTACGGCGACCTTGCAGGATTTGTGGCGACCTTGCCGGAAAAATGGCGACCTCGCCGAATTTTATGACGACCTTGCCGGAATTAGGGGCGACCTTGCCGTATTAATGGCGACCTCGCCGCTTTATGGAGACCTTGCCGGATTTATGGCGACCTCGCCGGAAATATGGCGACCTCGCCGGATTTAAGGCGACCTTGCCCTCTTTCTGGCGACCTCGCCGGAAATATGGCGAACTCGCCGAATTTATGGCGACCTTGCTGGATTTGTGGCGATCTTGCCGGAAAAATGGTGACCTCACCGGATTTATGGCGACCTTGCGGGATATGTGGCGAATTGCCGGATTTATGGCGACCTCGCCGGATTTATGGCGTCCTTGCCGGATTTGTGGCAAACTTGCCGGATAGTTGGCGACATCGCCGGGAATGTGGCGACCTTGCCGGATTTGTGGGGACCTTGCCGGATTGGCGACCTTGCCTCAAATGTGGCGACCTTCCCTGATTTGTGGCCACCTTGCCGGATTAATGGCGACCATGCATGAAATATGGCGAACTTGCCGGATTTGTGGCGACCTTGCCGGAATTACGGCGAACATGCCGAAAATATGGCGACCTTGCCTGATTTGTGGCGTCCTTGCCGGATTTATGGCGACCATGCATGAAATATGGCGAACTTGCCGGATTTGTGGCGACCTTGCCGGAATTACGGCGAACATGCCGAAAATATGGCGACCTTGCCTGATTTGTGGCGTCCTTGCCGGATTTATGGCGACCTTGCCGGAAATATGGCCACCTTGCCGGATTTGTGGCGACTTTGGCGGATTTATGGCGACCGTGCCATAAATATGGCGACCTTGCCGCATTTTGTGGCGACCTTGCCGGATTTATGGCGACCGCGCCGGAAGTATGGCGACCTTGCCGGATTTATGGCGACCTTGCCGGAAATATGGTCACCGTGCCGGAAATATTGTGTCCTTGCCGGTTTATGGCGACCTTGCAGGATTTGTGGCGACCTTGCCGGATTGTTGGCGACCACGCCGGGAATGTGGCGATCTTGCCGGATATATGGCGACCTTGCCGGATTTATGGCGACCTCGACGGAAATGTGGCCACCTTGCCGGATTTGTATCGACCTTGCCGGATTAGTGGCGACCTTGCCGATAATATGTCGACCTTGCCGCATTTGTGGCGATCTTGCCTGATTTATGGTGACCTTGCGGGAAATTTGGCGACCTTGCCGGAAATGTGGCGACCTTGCCGGATTTGTGGCGGTCTTGCCGGATTTATGGCGACCTTGCAGGAAATGTGGCGAATTTGGCGGATTTTTGGCGACCTTGCCGGATTTATGGCGATCTTGCCGGAAATCTGGCGACCTTGCTGGATTTATGGCGACCTTGTCGGATTTGTGGCGAACTTGCCGGTTTTATGGCGACATTGCTGGATTAATGGCGAACGCCGGAAATGTGGCGAACTTGCCTGATTTGTGGCGACCTTGCCGGATTTATGGCGACCTTGCCTGAAATGTGGCGACTTTCCCTGATTTGTGGCCACCTTGCCGGATTAATGGCGACCGTGCCGGAAGTATGGCGACCTTGCCGGATTTATGGCGACCTTGCCGGAAATATGGCCACCGTGCCGGAAATATGGCGACCTTGCCGGTTTATGGCGGACCTTGCAGGATTTGTGGCGACTTTGCCGGAAAAATGGCGACCTCGCCGGATTGATGGCGACCTTGCGGAATATCTGGCGACATTGCCGGATTTATGGCGACCTCGCCGGATTTATTGCGACCTTGCCGGATTTGTGTCGACCTTGCCGGATTGTTGGCGACCTCGCCGGGAATGTGGCGATCTTGCCGGATATGTGGCGATCTTGACGGATTAATGGCGACCTCGTCGGAAATGTTGCGATCTTGCCGGATTTTTGGCGACTTTGCCGGATGTATGGCGACCTCGCCGGAACTGTGGCGACCTTGCCTGGTTTGTGGCGAACTTGCCGGATTCATGGCGACCTTGCCGGAAATGTGGCGACCTTGCCGGATTTATGGCGACCTTGCCAGATTTGTGGCGACCTTGCCGGATTTATGGCGAAATTCCCGGATTAATGGCGACCTTGCCGGAAATGTGGCGACCTTGCCGGAAATGTGGCGACCTTGCCGCATTTGTGGCGACCCCGCTGGATTTGTGGCGACCTTGCCGGATTTATGGCGACCTTGACGGGAATGGGGCGACCTTGCCGGATTTATGGCGACATTCCCGGATTAATGGCGAACTTGCCGGAAATGTGGCGACCCTGCCGGATTTGTGGCAACCCTGCCGGATTTATGGCGACCTTGCCTGAAATGTAGCGACCTTCCCTGATTTGTGGCCACCTTGCCGGATTTATGGCGACCATGCCGGAAATATGGCGAACTTGCCGGATTTGTGGCGACCTTGTCGGAAATATGGCCACCGTGCCGGAAATATGGCGACCTTGGCGGATTACGGCGACCTTGCAGGATTTGTGGCGACCTTGCCGGAAAAATGGCGACCTCGCCGAATTTATGACGACCTTGCCGGAATTAGGGCGACCTTGCCGTATTAATGGCGACCTCGCCGCTTTATGGAGACCTTGCCGGATTTATGGCGACCTCGGCGGAAATATGGCGACTTCGCCGGATTTATGGCGACCTTGCCGGATTTATGGCGACCTCGCCGGAAATATGGCGACCTCGCCGGATTTAAGGCGACCTTGCCCTCTTTCTGGCGACCTCGCCGGAAATATGGCGAACTCGCCGAATTTATGGCGACCTTGCTGGATTTGTGGGGATCTTGCCGGAAAAATGGTGACTTCACCGGATTTATGGCGACCTTGCGGGATATGTGGCGAATTGCCGGATTTATGGCGACCTCGCCGGATTTATGGCGTCCTTGCCGGATTTGTGGCAAACTTGCCGGATAGTTGGCGACATCGCCGGGAATGTGGCGACCTTGCCGGATTTGTGGGGACCTTGCCGGATTTATGGCGACCTTGCCTGAAATGTGGCGACCTTCCCTGATTTATGGCCACCTTGCCGGATTAATGGCGACCATGCATGAAATATGGCGAACTTGCCGGATTTGTGGCGACCTTGCCGGAATTACGGCGAACATGCCGAAAATATGGCGACCTTGCCTGATTTGTGGCGTCCTTGCCGGATTTATGGCGACCTTGCCGGAAATATGGCCACCTTGCCGGATTTGTGGCGACTTTGGCGGATTTATGGCGACCGTGCCATAAATATGGCGACCGTGCCGCATTTTGTGGCGACCTTGCCGGATTTATGGCGACCGCGCCCGGAAGTATGGCGACCTTGCCGGATTTATGGCGACCTTGCCGGAAATATGGTCACCGTGCCGGAAATATTGTGTCCTTGCCGGTTTATGGCGACCTTGCAGGAAATGTGGCGAACTTGGCGGATTTTTGGCGACATTGCCGGATTTATGGCGATCTTGCCGGAAATCTGGCGACATTGCTGGATTTATGGGGACCTTGTCGGATTTGTGGCGAACTTGCCGGTTTTATGGCGACATTGCTGGATTAATGGCGAACTTGCCGGAATTGTGGCGACCTTGCCTGATTTGTGGCGACCTTGCCGGATTTATGGCGACCTTGCCTGAAATGTGGCGACCTTCCCTGATTTGTGGCCACCTTGCCAGATTAATGGCGACCGTGCCGGAAGTATGGCGACCTTGCCGGATTTATGGCGACCTTGCCTGAAATATGGCCACCGTGCCGGAAATATGGCGACCTTGCCGGTTTATGGCGACCTTGCAGGATTTGTGGCGACTTTGCCGGAAAAATGGCGACCTCTCCGGATTGATGGCGACCTTGCGGAATATCTGGCGACATTGCCGGATTTATGGCGACCTCGCCGGATTTATTGCGACCTTGTCGGATTTGTGGCGACCTTGCCGGATTGTTGGCGACCTCGCCGGGAATGTGGCGATCTTGCCGGATATGTGGCGATCTTGACGGATTTATGGCGACCTCGTCGGAAATGTTGCGATCTTGCCGGATTTTTGGCGACTTTGCCGGATGTATGGCGACCTCGCCGGAACTGTGGCGACCTTGCCTGGTTTGTGGCGAACTTGCCGGATTCATGGCGACCTTGCCGGAAATGTGGCGACCTTGCCGGATTTATGGCGACCTTGCCGGATTTGTGGCGACCTTGCCGGATTTATGGCGACCTAGCCGGAAATATGGCAACCTTGTCGGATTTGTGGCCACCTTGCCGAATTTGTGGCGACCTTGCCGGATTAATGTCGACCTTGCCGGAAATATGGCGACCTTGCCGCATTTGTGGCGACCTTGCCGGATTCATGGTGACCTTGCGGGAAATATGGCGACCTTGCCGGAAATGTGGCGACCTTGCCGGATTTGTGGCTGCCTTGCCGGATTTATGGCGACCTTGCCGGAAATGTGGCGACCTTGGCGTATTTGTGGCGACCATGCCGGATTTATGGCGATCTTGCCAGAAATGTTGCGACCTTGCTGGATTTATGGCGACCTTGTCGGATTTGTGGCGAACTTGCCGGATTTATGGCGACATTGCCGGAAATGTGGCGACTTTGCCGCATTTGTGGCGACCTTTCTAGATTTGTGGGGACCTTGCCGGATTTATGGCGACCTTGCCGGAAATGTGGCGCCCTTGCCGGATTTGCGGCGAACTTGCCGGATTTATGGCAACCTTGCCGGGAATGTGGCGACCTTGCCGGATTTATGGCGAAATTCCCGGATTAATGGCGACCTTGTCGGAAATGTGGCGACCTTGCCGGATTTGTGGCGACCTTGCCCGATTTATCGCGACCATGCCGGAAATATGGCGACCTTGCCGGATATGTGGCGACCTTGCCGGAATTACGGCGAACCTGCCCGAAATATGGCGACCTTGCGGATTTATGGCAATCTTGCCGGATTTGTGGCGAACTTGAAGGATTTTTGGCGACCTTGCCGGATTAATGGCGACCTTGCCGTAAATATGGCGACCTTGCCGCATTTGTGGCGACATTGCCGGATTTATGGTGACCTTGCCGGAAATGTGGCGACCTTGCCGGATTTGCGGCGACCTTGCCGGATTTATGGCGACCTTGCCTGAAATGTGGCGACCTTGACGGATTTGTGGCGACCTTGCCGGATTTATGGCGGCCTTGACGGGGATGTGGCGGCCTTACCGGATTTGTGGCGACCTTGCCGGAATTATGGCGACCTTGCCGGAATTGTGGCGACCTTGCCGTATTTATGGCGTCCTGGCCGGATTTATGTCGACCGTGCCGGAAATACGGCGACCGTGCCGGAAATACGGCGACCGTGCCGGAAATACGGCGACCGTGCCGGAGTTATGGCGACTTTGCAGATTTATGGCGACCTTGCCGGATTTATGGCGTCCTTGCCGGATTTGTGGCAAACTTGCCGGATAGTTGGCGACATCGCCGGGAGTGTGGCGACCTTGCCGGATTTGTGGGGACCTTGCCGGATTTATGGCGACCTTGCCTGAAATGTGGCGACCTTCCCTGATTTGTGGCCACCTTGCCGGATTAATGGCGACCATGCATGAAATATGGCGAACTTGCCGGATTTGTGGCGACCTTGCCGGAATTACGGCGAACATGCCGAAAATATGGCGACCTTGCCTGATTTGTGGCGTCCTTGCCGGATTTATGGCGACCTTGCCGGGATTATGGAGACCTTGCCGGATTTGTGGCGACCTTGCCAGATTTATGGCGACCTTGCCGGCAATATGGCGACCTTGCCGGATTTGTGGCGTCCTTGCCGGATTTATGGCGACCTTGCCGGAAATATGGCCACCTTGCCGGATTTGTGGCGACTTTGGCGGATTTATGGCGACCGTGCCATAAATATGGCGACATTGCCGCATTTTGTGGCGACCTTGCCGGATTTATGGCGACCGCGCCGGAAGTATGGCGACCTTGCCGGATTTATGGCGACCTTGCCGGAAATATGGTCACCGTGCCGGAAATATTGTGTCCTTGCCGGTTTATGGCGACCTTGCAAGGATTTGTGGCGACCTTGCCGGATTGTTGGCGACCACGCCGGGAATGTGGCGATCTTGCCGGATATATGGCGACCTTGCCGGATTTATGGCGACCTCGACGGAAATGTGGTCACCGTGCCGGAAATATTGTGTCCTTGCCGGTTTATGGCGACCTTGCAGGATTTGTGGCGACCTTGCCGGATTGTTGGCGACCACGCCGGGAATGTGGCGATCTTGCCGGATATATGGCGACCTTGCCGGATTTATGGCGACCTCGACGGAAATGTGGCCACCTTGCCGGATTTGTATCGACCTTGCCGGATTAATGGCGACCTTGCCGGAAATATGTCGACCTTGCCGCATTTGTGGCGACCTTGCCTGATTTATGGTGACCTTGCGGGAAATTTGGCGACCTTGCCGGATATGTGGCGACCTTGCCGGATTTGTGGCGGCCTTGCCGGATTTATGGCGACCTTGCAGGAAATGTGGCGAATTTGGCGGATTTTTGGCGACCTTGCCGGATTTATGGCGATCTTGCCGGAAATCTGGCGACCTTGCTGGATTTATGTCGACCTTGTCGGATTTGTGGCGAACTTGCCGGTTTTATGGCGACATTGCTGGATTAATGGCGAACGCCGGAAATGTGGCGAACTTGCCTGATTTGTGGCGACCTTGCCGGATTTATGGCGACCTTGCCTGAAATGTGGCGACTTTCCCTGATTTGTGGCCACTTCCCGGATTAATGGCGACCGTGCCGGAAGTATGGCGACCTTGCCGGATTTATAGCGACCTTGCCGGAAATATGGCCACCGTGCCGGAAATATGGCGACCTTGCCGGTTTATGGCGACCTTGCAGGATTTGTGGCGACTTTGCCGGAAAAATGGCGACCTCGCCGGATTGATGGCGACCTTGCGGAATATCATGCGACATTGCCGGATTTATGGCGACCTCGCCGGATTTATTGCGACCTTGCCGGATTTGTGGCGACCTTGCCGGATTGTTGGCGACCTCGCCGGGAATGTGGCGATCTTGCCGGATATGTGGCGATCTTGACGGATTAATGGCGACCTCGTCGGAAATGTTGCGATCTTGCCGGATTTTTGGCGACTTTGCCGGATGTATGGCGACCTCGCCGGATCTGTGGCGACCTTGCCTGGTTTGTGGCGAACTTGCCGGATTCATGGCGACCTTGCCGGAAATGTGGCGACCTTGCCGGATTTATGGCGACCTTGCCAGATTTGTGGCGACCTTGCCGGATTTATGGCGAAATTCCCGGATTAATGGCGACCTTGCCGGAAATGTGGCGACCTTGCCGGAAATGTGGCGACCTTGCCGCATTTGTGGCGACCCCGCTGGATTTGTGGCGACCTTGCCGGATTTATGGCGACCTTGCCGGAAATGAGGCGACCTTGCGGATTTGTGGCGACCTTGCCGGATTTATTGCGACCTTGACGGGAATGGGGCGACCTTGCCGGATTTATGGCGACATTCCCGGATTAATGGCGAACTTGCCGGAAATGTGGCGACCCTGCCGGATTTGTGGCGACCCTGCCGGATTTATGGCGACCTTGCCTGAAATGTAGCGACCTTCCCTGATTTGTGGCCACCTTGCCGGATTTATGGCGACCATGCCGGAAATATGGCGAACTTGCCGGATTTGTGGCGACCTTGTCGGAAATATGGCCACCGTGCCGGAAATATGGCGACCTTGGCGGATTACGGCGACCTTGCAGGATTTGTGGCGACCTTGCCGGAAAAATGGCGACCTCGCCGAATTTATGACGACCTTGCCGGAATTAGGGCGACCTTGCCGTATTAATGGCGACCTCGCCGCTTTATGGAGACCTTGCCGGATTTATGGCGACCTCGGCGGAAATATGGCGACTTCGCCGGATTTATGGCGACCTTGCCGGATTTATGGCGACCTCGCCGGAAATATGGCGACCTCGCCGGATTTAAGGCGACCTTGCCCTCTTTCTGGCGACCTCGCCGGAAATATGGCGAACTCGCCGAATTTATGGCGACCTTGCTGGATTTGTGGGGATCTTGCCGGAAAAATGGTGACTTCACCGGATTTATGGCGACCTTGCGGGATATGTGGCGAATTGCCGGATTTATGGCGACCTCGCCGGATTTATGGCGTCCTTGCCGGATTTGTGGCAAACTTGCCGGATAGTTGGCGACATCGCCGGGAATGTGGCGACCTTGCCGGATTTGTGGGGACCTTGCCGGATTTATGGCGACCTTGCCTGAAATGTGGCGACCTTCCCTGATTTATGGCCACCTTGCCGGATTAATGGCGACCATGCATGAAATATGGCGAACTTGCCGGATTTGTGGCGACCTTGCCGGAATTACGGCGAACATGCCGAAAATATGGCGACCTTGCCTGATTTGTGGCGTCCTTGCGGATTTATGGCGACCTTGCCGGAAATATGGCCACCTTGCCGGATTTGTGGCGACTTTGGCGGATTTATGGCGACCGTGCCATAAATATGGCGACCGTGCCGCATTTTGTGGCGACCTTGCCGGATTTATGGCGACCGCGCCGGAAGTATGGCGACCTTGCCGGATTTATGGCGACCTTGCCGGAAATATGGTCACCGTGCCGGAAATATTGTGTCCTTGCCGGTTTATGGCGACCTTGCAGGAAATGTGGCGAACTTGGCGGATTTTTGGCGACATTGCCGGATTTATGGCGATCTTGCCGGAAATCTGGCGACATTGCTGGATTTATGGGGACCTTGTCGGATTTGTGGCGAACTTGCCGGTTTTATGGCGACATTGCTGGATTAATGGCGAACTTGCCGGAATTGTGGCGACCTTGCCTGATTTGTGGCGACCTTGCCGGATTTATGGCGACCTTGCCTGAAATGTGGCGACCTTCCCTGATTTGTGGCCACCTTGCCAGATTAATGGCGACCGTGCCGGAAGTATGGCGACCTTACCGGATTTATGGCGACCTTGCCTGAAATATGGCCACCGTGCCGGAAATATGGCGACCTTGCCGGTTTTTGGCGACCTTGCAGGATTTGTGGCGACTTTGCCGGAAAAATGGCGACCTCTCCGGATTGATGGCGACCTTGCGGAATATCTGGCGACATTGCCGGATTTAATGGCGACCTCGCCGGATTTATTGCGACCTTGTCGGATTTGTGGCGACCTGCCGGATTGTTGGCGACCTCGCCGGGAATGTGGCGATCTTGCCGGATATGTGGCGATCTTGACGGATTTATGGCGACCTCGTCGGAAATGTTGCGATCTTGCCGGATTTTTGGCGACTTTGCCGGATGTATGGCGACCTCGCCGGAACTGTGGCGACCTTGCCTGGTTTGTGGCGAACTTTGCCGGATTCATGGCGACCTTGCCGGAAATGTGGCGACCTTGCCGGATTTATGGCGACCTTGCCGGATTTGTGGCGACCTTGCCGGATTTATGGCGACCTAGCCGGAAATATGGCAACCTTGCCGGATTGTGGCCACCTTGCCGAATTTGTGGCGACCTTGCCGGATTAATGTCGACCTTGCCGGAAATATGGCGACCTTGCCGCATTTGTGGCGACCTTGCCGGATTCATGGTGACCTTGCGGGAAATATGGCGACCTTGCCGGAAATGTGGCGACCTTGCCGGATTTGTGGCTGCCTTGCCGGATTTTATGGCGACCTTGCCGGAAATGTGGCGACCTTGGCGTATTTGTGGCGACCATGCCGGATTTATGGCGATCTTGCCAGAAATGTTGCGACCTTGCTGGATTTATGGCGACCTTGTCGGATTTGTGGCGAACTTGCCGGATTTATGGCGACATTGCCGGAAATGTGGCGACTTTGCCGCATTGTGGCGACCTTTCTAGATTTGTGGGGACCTTGCCGGATTTATGGCGACCTTGCCGGAAATGTGGCGCCCTTGCCGGATTTGCGGCGAACTTGCCGGGATTTATGGCAACCTTGCCGGGAATGTGGCGACCTTGCCGGATTTATGGCGAAATTCCCGGATTAATGGCGACCTTGTCGGAAATGTGGCGACCTTGCCGGTTTGTGGCGACCTTGCCCGATTTATCGCGACCATGCCGGAAATATGGCGACCTTGCCGGATATGTGGCGACCTTGCCGGAATTACGGCGAACCTGCCCGAAATATGGCGACCTTGCGGATTTATGGCAATCTTGCCGGATTTGTGGCGACCTTGAAGGATTTTTGGCGACCTTGCCGGATTAATGGCGACCTTGCCGTAAATATGGCGACCTTGCCGCTTTGTGGCGACTTTGCCGGATTTATGGTGACCTTGCCGGAAATGTGGCGACCTTGCCGGATTTGCGGCGACCTTGCCGGATTTATGGCGACCTTGCCTGAAAATGTGGCGACCTTGACGGATTTGTGGCGACCTTGCCGGATTTATGGCGGCCTTGACGGGGATGTGGCGGCCTTACCGGATTTGTGGCGACCTTGCCGGAATTATGGCGACCTTGCCGGAATTGTGGCGACCTTGCCGTATTTATGGCGTCCTGGCCGGATTTATGGCGACCGTGCCGGAAATACGGCGACCGTGCCGGAAATACGGCGACCGTGCCGGAAATACGGCGACCGTGCCGGAGTTATGGCGACTTTGCAGATTTATGGCGACCTTGCCGGATTTATGGCGTCCTTGCCGGATTTGTGGCAAACTTGCCGGATAGTTGGCGACATCGCCGGGAGTGTGGCGACCTTGCCGGATTTGTGGGGACCTTGCCGGATTTATGGCGACCTTGCCTGAAATGTGGCGACCTTCCCTGATTTGTGGCCACCTTGCCGGATTAATGGCGACCATGCATGAAATATGGCGAACTTGCCGGATTTGTGGCGACCTTGCCGGAATTACGGCGAACATGCCGAAAATATGGCGACCTTGCCTGATTTGTGGCGTCCTTGCCGGATTTATGGCGACCTTGCCGGGATTATGGAGACCTTGCCGGATTTGTGGCGACCTTGCCAGATTTATGGCGACCTTGCCGGCAATATGGCGACCTTGCCGGATTTGTGGCGTCCTTGCCGGATTTATGGCGACCTTGCCGGAAATATGGCCACCTTGCCGGATTTGTGGCGACTTTGGCGGATTTATGGCGACCGTGCCATAAATATGGCGACCTTGCCGCATTTTGTGGCGACCTTGCCGGATTTATGGCGACCGCGCCGGAAGTATGGCGACCTTGCCGGATTAATGGCGACCTTGCCGGAAATATGGTCACCGTGCCGGAAATATTGTGTCCTTGCCGGTTTATGGCGACCTTGCAGGATTTGTGGCGACCTTGCCGGATTGTTGGCGACCACGCCGGGAATGTGGCGATCTTGCCGGATATGTGGCGACCTTGCCGGATTTATGGCGACCTCGACGGAAATGTGGCCACCTTGCCGGATTTGTATCGACCTTGCCGGATTAATGGCGACCTTGCCGGAAATATGGCGACCTTGCCGCATTTGTGGCGACCTTGCCTGATTTATGGTGACCTTGCGGGAAATATGGCGACCTTGCCGGAAATGTGGCGACCTTGCCGGATTTGTGGCGGCCTTGCCGGATTTATGGCGACCTTGCAGGAAATGTGGGGAACTTGGCGGATTTTTGGCGACCTTGCCGGATTTATGGCGATCTTGCCGGAAATCTGGCGACCTTGCTGGATTTATGGCGACCTTGTCGGATTTGTGGCGAACTTGCCGGTTTTATGGCGACATTGCTGGATTAATGGCGAACTTGCCGGAAATGTGGCGACCTTGCCTGATTTGTGGCGACCTTGCCGGATTTATGGCGACCTTGCCTGAAATGTGGCGACCTTCCCTGATTTGTGGCCACCTTGCCGGATTAATGGCGACCGTGCCGGAAGTATGGCGACATTGCCGGATTTATGGCGACCTTGCCGGAAATATGGCCACCGTGCCGGAAATATGGCGACCTTGCCGGTTTATGGCGACCTTGCAGGATTTGTGGCGACTTTGCCGGAAAAATGGCGACCTCGCCGGAATGATGGCGACCTTGCGGAATATCTGGCGACATTGCCGGATTTATGGCGACCTCGCCGGATTTATTGCGACCTTACCGGATTTGTGGCGACCTTGCCGGATTGTTGGCGACCTCGCCGGGAATTTGGCGATCTTGCCGGATATGTGGTGATCTTGACGGATTTATGGCGACCTCGTCGGAAATGTTGCGATCTTGCCGGATTTTTGGCGACTTTGCCGGATGTATGGCGACCTCGCCGGAACTGTGGCGACCTTGCCTGGTTTGTGGCGAACTTGCCGGATTCATGGCGACCTTGCCGGAAATGTGGCGACCTTGCCGGATTTATGGCGACCTTGCCGGATTTGTGGCGACCTTGCCGGATTTATGGCGACCTAGCCGGAAATATGGCAACCTTGCCGGATTTGTGGCCCCCTTGCCGGATTTGTGGCGACCTTGCCGGATTAATGTCGACCTTGCCGGAAATATGGCGACCTTGCCGCATTTGTGGCGACCTTGCCGGATTCATGGTGACCTTGCGGGAAATATGGCGACCTTGCCGGAAATGTGGCGACCTTGCCGGATTTGTGGCTGCCTTGCCGGATTTATCGCGACCTTGCCGGAAATGTGGCGACCTTGGCGTATTTGTGGCGACCATGCCGGATTTATGGCGATCTTGCCAGAAATGTTGAGACCTTGCTGGATTTATGGCGACCTTGTCGGATTTGTGGCGAACTTGCCGGATTTATGGCGACATTGCCGGAAATGTGGCGACTTTGCCGCATTTGTGGCGACCTTACTAGATTTGTGGGGACCTTGCCGGATTTATGGCGACCTTGCCGGAAATGTGGCGCCCTTGCCGGATTTGCGGCGATCTTGCCGGATTTATGGCAACCTTGCCGGGAATGTGGCGACCTTGCCGGATTTATGGCGAAATTGCCGGTTTTTGTGGCGAACTTGCCGGTTTTATGGCGACATTGCTGGATTCATGGCGAACTTGCCGGAAATGTGGCGACCTTGCCTGATTTGTGGCGACCTTGCCGGATTTATGGCGACCTTGCCTGAAATGTGGCGACCTTCCCTGATTTGTGGCCACCTTGCCGGATTAATGGCGACCGTGCCGGAAGTATGGCGACATTGCCGGATTTATGGCGACCTTGCCGGATTTGTGGCGACCTTGCCGGATTGTTGGCGACCTCGCCGGGAATTTGGCGATCTTGCCGGATATGTGGTGATCTTGACGGATTTATGGCGACCTCGTCGGAAATGTTGCGATCTTGCCGGATTTTTGGCGACTTTGCCGGATGTATGGCGACCTCGCCGGAACTGTGGCGACCTTGCCTGGTTTGTGGCGAACTTGCCGGATTCATGGCGACCTTGCCGGAAATGTGGCGACCTTGCCGGATTTATGGCGACCTTGCCGGATTTGTGGCGACCTTGCCGGATTTATGGCGACCTAGCCGGAAATATGGCAACCTTGCCGGATTTGTGGCCCCCTTGCCGGATTTGTGGCGACCTTGCCGGATTAATGTCGACCTTGCCGGAAATATGGCGACCATGCCGCATTTGTGGCGACCTTGCCGGATTCATGGTAACCTTGCGGGAAATATGGCGACCTTGCCGGAAATGTGGCGACCTTGCCGGATTTGTGGCTGCCTTGCCGGATTTATGGCGACCTTGCCGGAAATGTGGCGACCTTGGCGTATTTGTGGCGACCATGCCGGATTTATGGCGATCTTGCCAGAAATGTTGCGACCTTGCTGGATTTATGGCGACCTTGTCGGATTTGTGGCGAACTTGCCAGATTTATGGCGACATTGCCGGAAATGTGGCGACTTTGCCGCATTTGTGGCGACCTTACTAGATTTGTGGGGACCTTGCCGGATTTATGGCGACCTTGCCGGAAATGTGGCGCCCTTGCCGGATTTGCGGCGATCTTGCCGGATTTATGGCAACCTTGCCGGGAATGTGGCGACCTTGCCGGATTTATGGCGAAATTCCCGGATTAATGGCGACCTTGCCGGAAATGTGGCGACCTTGCCGGATTTGTGGCGATCTTGCCCGATTTATGGCGACCATGCCGGAAATATGGCGACCTTGCCGAATATGTGGCGACCTTGCCGGAATTACGGCGAACCTGCCCGAAATATGGCGACCTTGCGGATTTGTGGCAATCTTGCCGGATTTGTGGCGACCTTGCAGGATTTTTGGCGACCTTGCCGGATTAATGGCGACCTTGCCGGAAATATGGCGACCTTGCCGCATTTGTGGCGACCTTGCCGGATTTATGGTGACCTTGCGGGAAATATGACGACGTTGCCGGAAATGTGGCGGCCTTCCCGGATTTGTGGCGACCTTGCCGGATTTATGGCGACCTTGCCGGAAATGTGGCGACCTTGGCGGATTTGTGGCGACCTTGCCGGATTTATGCCGATCTTGCCGGAAATGTGGCGACCTTGCCGGATTTATGGCGACCTTGTCGGATTTGCGGCAAACGCCGAATTTATGGCGACCTTGCCGGAAATGTGGCGACCTTGCCGCATTTGTGGCGACCTTGCTCGATTTGTGGCGACCTTGCCGGATTTATGGCGACCTTGCCGGAAATGTGGCGACCTTGCCGGATTTGCGGCGACCTTGCCGGATTTATGGCGACCTTGCCTGAAATGTGGCGATCTTGACGGATTTGTGGCGACCTTGCCGGATTTATGGCGACCTTGACGGGGATGTGGCGACCTTACCGGATTTGTGGCGACCTTGCCGGAATTATGGCGACCTTGCCGGAATTGTGGCGACCTTGCCGTATTTATGGCGTCCTGGCCGGATTTATGGCGACCGTGCCGGAAATACGGCGACCGTGCCGGAAATACGGCGACCGTGCCGGAGTTATGGCGACTTTGCAGATTTATGGCGACCTTGCCGGATTTATGGCGACGTTACCGGAAATATGGCGACCTCGCCGGAATTATGGCGACCTTGCCGGAGTTATGGCGAACTCGCCGGAAATATGGCGACCTCGCCGGATTTATGGCGACCTTGCCGGAAATATGGCCACCTTGCCGGATTTATGGCGACCTTGCCGCATTTGTGGAGACCTTGCCGGATTTATGGCGACCTTGCCGGATTTGCGGCGACCTTGCCGGATTTATGGCGACCTTGCCTGAAATGTGGCGACCTTGACGGATTTGTGGCGACCTTGCCGGATTTATGGCGACCTTGACGGGGATGTGGCGACCTTACCGGATTTGTGGCGACCTTGCCGGAATTATGGCGACCTTGCCGGAATTGTGGCGACCTTGCCGTATTTATGGCGTCCTGGCCGGATTTATGGCGACCGTGCCGGAAATACGGCGACCGTGCCGGTGTTATGGCCACTTTGCAGATTTATGGCGACCTTGCCGGATTTATGGCGACGTTACCGGAAATATGGCGACCTCGCCTGAATTATGGCGACCTTGTCGGATTTATGGCGAACTCGCCGGAAATATGGCGACCTCGCCGGATTTATGGCGACCTTGCCGTAAATATGGCCACCTTGCCGGATTGATGGCGACCTTGCCGCATTTGTGGAGACCTTGCCGGATTTATGGCGACCTTGCCGGAAATGTGGCGACCTTGTCGGATTTGTGGCGACCTTGCCGGATTTATGGCGACCTTGCAGGGAATGTGGCGACCTTGCCGGATTCATGGCGAAATTCCCGGATTAATGGCGACCTTGCCGGAAATGTGACGACCTTGCCGGAAATGTGGCGACCTTGCCGCATTTGTGGCGACCCCGCTGGATTTGTGGCGACCTTACCGGATTTATGGCGACCTTGTTAGAAATGTGGCGACCATGCGGATTTGTGACGACCTTGCCGGATTTATGGCGACCTTGACGGGAATGGGGCGACCTTGCCGGATTTATGGCAACATTCCCGGATTAATGGCGAACTTGCCGGAAATGTGGCGACCTTGCCGGATTTGTGGCGACCTTGCCGGGTTTATGGCGACCTTGCCTGAAATGAGGCGACCTTCACTGATTTGTGGCCACCTTGCCGGATTTATGGCGACCATGCCGGAAATATGGCGACCTTGCCGGATTTATGGCGACCTTGCCGGAAATATGGCCACCGTGCCGGAAATATGGCGACCTTGCCGGTTTATGACGACCTTGCATGATTTGTGGCGACCTTGCCGGATTTATGGCGACCTTGACGGGAATGGGGCGACCTTGCCGGATTTATGGCAACATTCCCGGATTAATGGCGAACTTGCCGGAAATGTGGCGACCTTGCCGGATATGTGGCGACCTTGCCGGATTTATGGCGACCTTGCCTGAAATGAGGCGACCTTCACTGATTTGTGGCCACCTTGCCGGATTTATGGCGACCATGCCGGAAATATGGCGACCTTGCCGGATTTATGGCGACCTTGCCGGAAATATGGCCACCGTGCCGGAAATATGGCGACCTTGCCGGTTTATGACGACCTTGCAGGATTTGTGGCGACCTTGCCGGATTTATGGCGACCTAGCTGGAAATATGGCAACCTTGCCGGATTTGTGGCGACCTTGCCGCATTTGTGGCGACCTTGCCGGATTAATGGCGACCTTGCCGGAAATATGGCGACCTTGCCGCATTTGTGGCGACCTTGCCGGATTTATGGTGACCTTGCGGGAAATATGGCGACCTTGCCGGAAATGTTGCGACCTTGCCGGGTTTATGGCGACCTTGCCGGGAATGTGGCGACCTTGCCGGATTTATGGCGAAATTCCCGGATTAATGGCGACCTTGCCTGAAATGTGGCGACCTTGACGGGTTTGTGGCGACCTTGACGGATTTATGGCTACCTTGCCGGGGATGTGGCGACCTTACCGGATTTGTGGGGACCTTGACGGATTAATGGCGACCTTGCCGGAATTGTGGCGACCTTGCCGGATTTATGGCGACTTTGTGGGATTTGTGGCGACCTTGCCGGATTCATGGCGACCTTGCCGGAAATGTGGCGTCCTTGCCGGATTTGTGGCGATGATGCCTGATTTCTGGCGACTTTGCCGAAATGTTGCTAACTTGCCGGATTTGTGGCGACCTTGCCAGATCTATGGCGACCTTGCCGGAACTGTGGCGACCTTGCCGGATTTGACGCGACTTTGCCGGAAATATGGCGACCTTGCCGGATTTTGGCGTCCTAGCCGGATTTATGGCGACCGTGCCGGAAATACGACGACCTTGCCGGAGTTATGGCGACTTTGCAGATTTATGGCAAACTTGCCGGATTTATGGCGACTTTGCCTAAACTATGGCGACATCGCCGGAATTATGGCGACCTTGCCCGATTTATGGCGACCCCGCCGGAAATATGGCGACCTCGCCGGATTTATGGCGTACCTTGCCGGTAATATGGCGACCTTGCCGGATTTATGGCGACATTGCCGCATTTGTGGCGACCTTGCCGGATTTATGGTGACCTTGCCGGAAATATGGCGACATTGCCGGAAATGTGGCGACCTTGCCGGATTTATGGCGACCTTGCCGGATTTATGGCGATCTTGCCGGAAATGTGGCGACCTTGCCGGATTTGTGGCGACCTTGCCGGATTTATGGCGACCTTGCCGGGAATATGGCGACCTTGTCGGATTTAAGGCGACATTCCCGGATTAATGGCGACCTTGCCGGAAATGTGGCGACCTTGCCGGAAATGTGGCGACCTTGCCGCATTTGTGGCGACCCTGCTGGATTTGTGGCGACCTTGCCGGATTTATGGGGACCTTGCCGGAAATGTAGCGACCTTGCCGGATTTGTGGCTACCTTGCCGGATTTATGGTGATCTTGCCCGGAATGTGGCGACCTTGCCGGATTTATAGCGACATTCCCGGATTAATGGCGACCTTGCCTGAAATGTGGCGACCTTGCCGGATTTGTGGCGACCTTGCCGGATTTATGGCGACCTTGCCGGGGATTTGGCGACCTTGCCGGAAATATGGCGACCTTGCCGGATTTGTGGCGACCTTGCGGTATTTATGGCGTCCTTGCCGGAAATAGGCGACTGCCGGATTTGTGGCGACCTTGCCGGATTTATGGCTACCTTGCCGAATTTATGGCGACCTTGCAGGAAATATGGCGACCTTGCAGGATTTGTGGCGACCTTGCGGGATTTATGGTGACCTTGCCGGAAAAATGGCGACCTTGCCGGGTTTGTGGCGACCTTGCCGGATTTATGGCGACCGTGCCGGAAATATGGCGACCTTGCCGGATTTGTGGCGACCTTGCCGGATTTATGTCGTACTTGCCGGATATATGACGCCCTTGCCGGATTTGTGGCGACCTTGCCGGATTATGGCGACCTTGCCGGAAATATGGCGACTTTTCCGGATTTATGGCGACCTTGCCGGATATATGGCGACCTTGCCGGAAATATGGCGAACTTGCCGGATTTGTGGCGACCTTGTCGGGTTTATGGCGACCTTGCCAGAAATATGCCGACCTTGCCGGATATGTGGCGACCTTGCCGGATTTATGGCGACCTTGCCGGAAATGTGGCGACCTTGCCGGATTTGTGGCGACCTTGCGGGATTTATGGCGTCCTTGTCGGAAATGTGGCGACCTTGCCGGATTTGTGGCGACCTTGCCGGATTTATGGCGTCCTTGCCGGAAATGTGGCGACCTTGCCGAATTTATGGCGACCTTGTCGGATTTGGACCACCTTGCCGGATTTATGGCGACGTTGCCGGAAATGCGGCGACCTTGCCTGAAATGTGGCGACCTTGACGGATTTGTGGCGACCTTACCGGATTTATGGCGACCGTGCCGGAAATATGGCGACCTTGCCGGATTTGTGGCGACCTTGCCGGATTTATGGCGACCTTACCGGAAATATGGCTACCTTGCCCTATTTGTGGCGACCTTGCCGGATTGATGGCGACCTTGCCGGAAATATGGCGACCTTTCCGGATTTGTGGCGACCTTGCTGGGTTTATGGCATCCTTGCCGGTAATGTGGCGACCTTGCCGGATTTATGGCGACGTCGCCGGAAATGCGGCGACCTTGCCTGAAATGTGGCGACCTTGACGGATTTGTGGCGACCTTGCCGGATTTATGGCGTCCTTGCCGGAAATATGGCTACCTTGCCGGATTTGTGGCGACCTTGCCGGATTGATGGCGACCTTGCCGGAAATATGGCGACCTTTCCGTATTTGTGGCGACCTTGCGGGATTTATGGCGTCCTTGCCGGAAATGTGGCGACCTTGCCGGATTTGTGGCGACCTTGCCGGATTTATGGCGACCTTGCCGGATTTATGGCGATATTTCCGGAAATATGGCGACGTTGCCGGATTTATGGCGACCTTGCCGGAAATATGGCGAACTTCCCTAATTTTTGGCCACCATGCCGGAATTATGGCGAACTTGCCGGAAATATGGCGACCTTGCCGGATTTGTGGCGACGTTGCCGGATTTATGGCGATATTGCCGGAAATGTGGCAACCTTGACGGATTTGTGGCGACCTTGCCGGATTTATGGCATCTTTGCCGGATATATGGCGACCTTGCCGGATTTGTGGCGACCTTGCCGCGTTTATGGCGACCTTGCCGGAAATATGGCGACTGCCGGATTTATGGCGACCTTGCCGGATTTATGGCGACCTTGCCGGAAATATGGAGAACTTGCCGGATTTGTGGCGACCTTGCCGGATTTGTGGCGATATTGCCGGAAATATGGCGACCTTGCCGGATTTATGGCGACCTTGCCGGATTTGTGGCGACCTTGCCGGATTTATGGCGATATTTCCGGAAATATGGCGACCTTACCGGATTTATGGCGACCTTGCCGGAAATATGGCGAACGTCCCTAATTTTTGACCACCATGCCGGATTTATGGCGAACTTGCCGGAAATATGGCGACCTTGCCGGATTTGTGGCGACCTTGCCGGATTTATGGCGATATTGCCGGAAATATGGCAACCTTGACGGATTTGTGGCGACCTTGCCGGATTTATGGCGTCTTTGCCGGATATATGGCGACGTTGCCGGATTTGAGGCGACCTTGCCGCATTTATGGCGACCTTGCCGGAAATATGGCGACTGCCGGATTTATGGCGACCTTGCCGGATTTATGGCGACCTTGCCGGAAATATGGAGAACTTGCCGGATTTGTGGCGACCTTGCCGGATTTGTGGCGATATTGCCGGAAATATGGCGACCTTGCCGGATTTATGGCGACCTTGCCGGATTTGTGGCGACCTTGCCGGATTTATGGCGATATTGCCGGAAATATGGCGATATTGCCGGAAATATGGCGACCTTGCCGGATTTATGGCGACCTTGCCGGACATATGGCGAACTTCCCTAATTTTTGGCCACCATGCCGGATTTATGGCGAACTTGCCGGAAATATGGCGACCTTGCCGGATTTGTGGCGACCTTTCCGGATTTGTGGCGTCCTTGCGGATTTATGGCGACCTTGCCGGATTTGTGGCGACCTTGCCGGATTTATGGCGACCTTGCCGGAAATATGGCGACCTTGCCGGGTTTGTGGCGACCTTGCCGGATTTATGGCGTCCTTGCCGGAAATGTGGCGACCTTGCCGAATGTATGGCGACCTTGTCGGATTTGGACCACCTTGCCGGATTTATGGCGACGTTGCCGGAAATGCGGCGACCTTGCCTGAAATGTGGCGACCTTGACGGATTTGTGGCGACCTTACCGGATTTATGGCGACCGTGCCGGAAATATGGCGACCTTGCCGGATTTGTGGCGACCTTGCCGGATTTATGGCGACCTTACCGGAAATATGGCTACCTTGCCCTATTTGTGGCGACCTTGCCGGATTGATGGCGATATTGCCGGAAATATGGCGATATTGCCGGAAATATGGCGACCTTGCCGGATTTATGGCGACCTTGCCGGACATATGGCGAACTTCCCTAATTTTTGGCCACCATGCCGGATATATGGCGAACTTGCCGGAAATATGGCGACCTTGCCGGATTTATGGCGACCTTTCCGGATTTATGGCATCGTTGCGGATTTATGGCGACCTTGCCGGATTTGTGGCGACCTTGCCGGATTTATGGGGACCTTGCCGGAAATATGGCGACCTTGCCGGATTTGTGGCGACCTTGCGGGATTTATGGCGTCCTTGCCGGAAATGTGGCGACCTTGCCGGATTTGTGGCGACCTTGCCGGATTTATGGCGTCCTTGCCGGAAATAGGCGACTGCCGGATTTGTGGCGACCTTGCCGGATTTATGGCTACCTTGCCGAATTTATGGCGACCTTGCCGGAAATATGGCGACCTTGCAGGATTTGTGGCGACCTTGCGGGATTTATGGCGACCTTGCCGGAAAAATGGCGACCTTGCCGGGTTTGTGGCGACCTTGCCGGATTCATGGCGACCGTGCCGGAAATATGGCGACCTTGCCGCATTTGTGGCGACCTTGCCGGATTTATGGAGATCGTGCCGGAAATATGGCGACCTTGCCGGATTTATGGCGACCTTGCCGGAAATATGGCGACCTTCCCTGATTTGTGGCCACCATGCCGGATTTATGGCAAACTTGCCGGAAATATGGCTACCTTGTCGGATTTGTGGCCACCTTGCCGGATTTATGACGACCATGCCGGAAATATGGCGACCTTGTCGGATTTGTGGCGACCTTGCCGGATTTATGGCGACCTTACCGGAAATATGGCGACCTTGCCGGATTTGTGGCGACCTTGCCGGATTTATGTCGTACTTGCCGGATATATGGCGCCCTTGCCGGATTTGTGGCGACCTTGCCAGATTTATGGCGACCTTGCCGGAAATATGGCGACTTTTCCGGATTTATGGCGACCTTGCCGGATATATGGCGACCTTGCCGGAAATATGGCGAACTTACCGGATTTGTGGCGACCTTGTCGGGTTTATGGCGACCTTGCCAGAAATATGCCGACCTTGCCGGATTTGTGGCGACCTTGCCGGATTTATGGCGACCTTGCCGGAAATGTGGCGACCTTGCCGGATTTGTGGCGACCTTGCGGGATTTATGGCGTCCTTGCCGGAAATGTGGCGACCTTGCCGGATTTGTGGCGACCTTGCCGGATTTATGGCGTCCTTGCCGGAAATGTGGCGACCTTGCCGAATTTATGGCGACCTTGTCGGATTTGGACCACCTTGCCGGATTTATGGCGACGTTGCCGGAAATGCGGCGACCTTGCCTGAAATGTGGCGACCTTGATGGATTTGTGGCGACCTTACCGGATATATGGCGACCGTGCCGGAAATATGGCGACCTTGCCGGATTTGTGGCGACCTTGCCGGATTTATGGCGACCTTACCGGAAATATGGCTACCTTGCCGTATTTGTGGCGACCTTGCCGGATTGATGGCGACCTTGCCGGAAATATGGCGACCTTTCCGGATTTGTGGCGACCTTGCCGGGTTTATGGCATCCTTGCCGGTAATGTGGCGACCTTGCCGGATTTATGGCGACGTTGCCGGAAGTGCGGCGACCTTGCCTGAAATGTGGCGACCTTGACGGATTTGTGGCGACCTTGCCGGATTTATGGCGTCCTTGCCGGAAATATGGCTACCTTGCCGGATTTGTGGCGACCTTGCCGGATTGATGGCGACCTTGCCGGAAATATGGCGACCTTTCCGGATTTGTGGCGACCTTGCGGGATTTATGGCGTCCTTGCCGGAAATGTGGCGACCTTGCCGGATTTGTGGCGACCTTGCCGGATTTATGGCGACCTTGCCGAATTTATGGCGACCTTGCCGGAAATATGTCGACATTGCAGGATTTGTGGCGACCTTGCGGGATTTATGGCGACCTTGCCGGAAAAATGGCGACCTTGCCGGGTTTGTGGCGACCTTGCCGGATTTATGGCGACCGTGCCGGAAATATGGCGACCTTGCCGGATTTGTGGCGACCTTGCCGGATTTATGGCGACCTTACCGGAAATATGGCAACCTTGCCGGACATATGGCGAACTTCCCTAATTTTTGGCCACCATGCCGGATTTATGGCGAACTTGCCGGAAATATGGCGACCTTGCCGGATTTATGGCGACCTTTCCGGATTTATGGCGTCGTTGCGGATTTTTGGCGACCTTGCCGGATTTGTGGCGACCTTGCCGGATTTATGGCGACCTTGCCGGAAATATGGCGACCTTGCCGGATTTGTGGCGACCTTGCGGGATTTATGGCGTCCTTGCCGGAAATGTGGCGACCTTGCCGGATTTGTGGCGACCTTGCCGGATTTATGGCGTCCTTGCCGGAAATAGGCGACTGCCGGATTTGTGGCGACCTTGCCGGATTTATGGCTATCTTGCCGAATTTATGGCGACCTTGCCGGAAATATGGCGACCTTGCAGGATTTGTGGCGACCTTGCGGGATTTATGGCGACCTTGCCGGAAAAATGGCGACCTTGCCGGGTTTGTGGCGACCTTGCCGGATTTATGGCGACCGTGACGGAAATATGGCGACCTTGCCGGATTTGTGGCGACCTTGCCGGATTTATGGAGATCGTGCCGGAAATATGGCGACCTTGCCGGATTTATGGCGACCTTGCCGGATATATGGCGACCTTCCCTGATTTGTGGCCACCATGCCGGATTTATGGCAAACTTGCCGGAAATATGGCTACCTTGTCGGATTTGTGGCCACCTTGCCGGATTTATGACGACCATGCCGGAAATATGGCGACCTTGCCGGATTTGTGGCGACCTTGCCGGATTTATGGCGACCTTACCGGAAATATGGCGCCCTTGCCGGATTTGTGGCGACCTTGCCGGATTTATGGCGACCTTGCCGGAAATATGGCGACTTTTCCGGATTTATGGCGACCTTGCCGGATATATGGCGACCTTGCCGGAAATATGGCGAACTTGCCGGATTTGTGGCGACCTTGTCGGGTTTATGGCGACCTTGCCAGAAATATGCCGACCTTGCCGGATTTGTGGCGACCTTGCCGGATTTATGGCGACCTTGCCGGAAATGTGGCGACCTTGCCGGATTTGTGGCGACCTTGCGGGATTTATGGCGTCCTTGCCGGAAATGTGGCG